>OX104122.1:24988465-25326255 GCA_944474755.1 Limnoperna fortunei
CCCTAGGTAGAAACCGTCCACTGCCCTTTCCAGGGAATAATGTAAATGGCGCTGGAGAAAGGAGGCGGTGGTGCATAGGCACCTGTGTTATACCCACTACTTATAGAATTAAAAATAACATTTCCTTATGAATTTGACTATCCATCTATCCTATTTAAATAGTTTCTTGCCATGAGCCCCCTCCACTTTGCAACGCATCAATTTTTTCCCACACTGCCCCAAACAATAATGAGAAAATTAACATATCTGCAAAAATACGAAACACTACATTATCAAGCTAAAATAAAAAAAAAATGCTTGTGTAACCATAGCAACTAGGATAAAAAATATCAACGAATTTGCATTGGATCACAAGATTTTAATTGCATAACCACTGAATTATAAATGCAGAGGTATCCGGTTACCATGGTAATTAATACAATATCATACAAGAACATTTACACATACTGTAAACCAACATGTATTCATAACTAGCCATTCTACATATTGAACCTCTGTGGGTGAAGCACGAGAATCCTCCATGTATGGTCACGTGACAGTGATGTATCCTAGCTATTTCATGTTTTGTAAGGATAACTGCTTGTCATTAGGATTGCATATTACTGGTAAAAAAGTGAAAGAACTAGTTCATATTGACGGATTCATTTTCATATTTTGCCCCTAAATCAAACGGAAAGTAAATTACATATGTATAAAATTTGGTTTACAGAATAATCTTATCAGGCAATATACGTCTTTGAAATCTGTTAGATAAGTGTTTTAACTTGATTGTTACAATATCATAGGTTTAGGTATCACAATCAATGTGTTGTTCAAGTGATTCTATATTAAACTGCCCATTACAATGACAGTCACTCCATAACTGCTCCCTTATTATACTGCCATCTACAACCACAGTCCCTTACTAACTGCTCCCTTATTACACTGCCATCTACAACCACAGTCCCTTACTAACTGCTCCCTTATTATACTGCCATCTACAACCACAGTCCCTTACTAACTGCTCCCTTATTATACTGCCATCTACAACCACAGTCCCTTACTAACTGCTCCCTTATTATACTGCTGTCTACAACAACAGTCCCTCAATAACTGCTCCCTTATTATACTGCCATCTACAACCACAGTCCCTTACTAACTGCTCACTTATAATACTGCTGTCTACAACAACAGTCCCTCAATAACTGCTCCCTTATTTTACTGCGGTCTAAAACGACAGTCCCTGAATAACTATCACAGAATGACATTTCCTTCACACATTTTCTCTGTATGTACTGCCTTAATAATGGACAGTTATCCAACTTCATGTACAATTATTTTTGGGGGCCTCGGTGGCCGAGTGGTGAAGGTAGTTTGTCTACTATTGATCACATGGTCTGTCAACACTGAGATTGCGGGTTCGATTCTCACTGTAGGTAGGGTGTACTTGAATCCAATCTTAATTGACAAGGATTGCCAGTTTTCCTACCGCAGGTCTGGGGTTCTCTCCGGGTACTCCGGCTTCCTCCCCCAGTAAAAACTGGACACCATGAAATAGCTGAAAAATTTCTGAAAGTGGCGTTAAAACACCATTCAAACAAACAAACAAAAAAACAATTATTTTTTGTTAAAAAACATAAATATGTAATATGGATTTTTGCTGGCCAATTTTAAATGATTGTTACAAGTTTATAAAGAATTTGATACAGGAACAAGCAAGTGAAAAATAACATATGTAGGTTAATGTACTCATTTCTGCATTATTAGGGACGGAAAATTTGGCAGAAAACATGTCTCTCTTGGTTTTTCATAGGTTTAGTATAAACAGGTTTTATATGATTAAAGTCAAAACGAAATACCAAGGATTTTATTACATTTTTTCCGTTGGCTGTTAAGACGCTTGGGAGTTTAAAACCCCCTAGCGCTCTGGATCCGTAATCTATTTTTAAAGTCATATACATAACATTATCCAATGAGACTCAAGGTTTGTCTATAAACTATTGCATATCACTAGCTTTAGTTAGAACATGAATGTGAATGAAAAAAATTATATAGGATTATTTGACAGTTTACATGTTTTATTAAAATACTTAAAGGTCAAATTTATCTTTTTTATACTGAATTTAAACAATACCTGCAACAGTCAAAGATTCTCATTCCATATTTTAATACATACATTTACAAAAGATTATTTCTATCTGTTAAATGATAACATACCTTTAATTTTTAAAACTAAAATTGAAAATAAATCATAAGACGAAGCATCCACTATTGTTTGAAACTATTTGCATAACATCAATTATAACATATATATATATATATATAGGTATAACATCAATTATATTCTAATTGCTACTTACAATTAAATATTAATATCATATCGGTACATATGATTGAATATTAATATTTTATCCGTACATATGATTGAATATTAATATCAGACCAATATAACTACATTAAAAAAAAATTTATATAAACATGATTTCTGCTCTACTAACTCTAAGTCACAAAATGACTACTTGAACTAGATATCAGTGAGATTGTTCCCATTACTGTGGATCTTGCAAACCTTGAGGTCAAGGTCAAAGGTCATCAACAGGTATGCGACACATCATCACCTTGATATTATCTACCCACATTCCAAATATCAAAAGCCTACCTCAAAAAAGTTACAGCCCGGACACGATTGTTTTCGGTCAGACCGACAGACAGACTGAATACTATAGGGCATCCGCCACAAAGTGGCTAGGCCCTAATAAATATTTGTATCTTGAAGACAAGCATAAAAATACATAAGAAACGACAGAATATTTACCAACAGAAAATTTAAAATAAATTTTATATTATGAATCATACACCTACTAACTTTCATATATCCAGACAAAATAAAGGTTGGTAGGTACTTCAATGCCAATAAAATTTCCTTATAAACTTTTTTACAATTTTAATTTCAGACTTCCAATGCCTTTCAGCTTTATACCTGCTGCCCTCTAATACTATATACAATATTTTTGTTGAAATTGACGCAACATAAATTTGAGGATCTTAATAAAACTTTGTCATAAGACGGCCAATAGATATGTGCTTAGAAGCAATGAATGTATGTCACACAAGATTTTTGTTATAACACTGCACAAAGTTAATGCATGAATGTTTTAGTACAAGGCCATGGAATTTATTGGTACTAACACAAAGTCACAACACAATTTATTACTGAACACTGCAAATAAATATAACAAGAATGGAATTTTCTTTTCCACAACATGAGGTCACAAGGTTTTTGTTATAACACTACACATAGGGTCAAACATGCATGGTTTTATTTTCTCACGACACTTTATAACATCTATTTACACAGAAAAATTATCAGGAATAACTAGAGGTTCCAAGGAGCCTGTAATCGCTCACCTGGTACACAAACGACTTTGAGCTATCTTTATAATTTCTGCAATTACAGTTTTGATCTAGCTGTTACAGATTTTAAGTTACTAGGCTAAATACTAAAAATTATTTGGATTTATTTCTTGTCCTTAAATGCACTTTGAAGAGATAAAATACACTTAAAGAGATTCGTATATTGAACAGACTATGCCAGCAACGACCCTTAACTCTGTAGCATGATATAGTCACGAGTATTACAAATCTTGTATGCATATCCTTTTCATATATGGTCCTTGATGCAACTTGTGGAATTACAGAAATGATATGCATGTGCCCTAGGTTTAAAAGTAGGTTAAAATTAAATTTGTTTAAGTGCAGCCTATTATTATATAATTTGATTTATATGACAATTGGACACTTATTTGAATGTATGTTAGATCTTGTATACATATAATCTTTAAATATATGTTTGTATGTTATATTGAAAATCTATAAATAAATTCAAAACATTTTTGCAAAATATCATTAACAGACATATAAATTCACAAAAATGACATTTTTCAAGCCAAAATATACATATAAAAATATTTTACCCTGACTGAAGAAAAAATTTAAACTACCCCAAATGGACTGGTTTACTGGTATTTGAGAAATGTCTCAAAAGTTGAACAAAACAAACCTTTAGACTACATCAAAGTATTAATGAAAAATCTGGTATGCATTTTATGAAATAAATATTATACATGTATACTAACTAAACAATATATATAACAAGTTTAAAAATATGAAATAAGTATACGTTTTTTTTCCACTACCACTGATGATGAGAAAGTTATGTAACCTTTTTGCATTTGTGAAGTGTATTGCATTCAACTTAAAAAAAAATGTTAGTTTATTAATAATGTAATGACATGGACCTGTAACAAAGTTTAAGTACAAAATTTTTCTAGTTAAATACACACAATTAAATTTATGTGGACAATAATATAAACATTGTTAAATCCAATGCAAACTTCTCATTGGGTAATTATTCTTTAAACAGTCTTGTGTTCATCGGAGGGATTGTGCTCAAACTCATAATCCAGATGTACGAAGGCTCGTTCCACTTCCTGCAGTCGTTTCTAATTTCTGCTGAAGTTGTTCACCAATATCATGAGCCTCTTTTAAACTCATTGTCTCAGGTAAAACAATATCCACTTCCACGAGGAAATTATTACCAAAATGGAATGCTCTGACAGTATCTACGTAATCAATCTTAGGATGATGGTTCACACAGATCCACGTAAGCTTCTTCAGGAAATCAGGCTTGGCTGTGTGTCCCGTTAACAGCTTAATTTGACCTAAAATCCCAAAACTATGTAAACACAATGTAGACAATGAAGATAACAAAAGAACAGTATAGTACATTCAACTACGGTATTTTCCAGGGGTATTTGATATATACAATATACCAGTTATCGAGATATCACATCAGGGTTTGATTATAGAAGATATATTATTGGGTTTGACTTCTAAGTACATAATAATACAAGAAACAAAGGAAATTAAAGTTTTTTTTTTAATACAAAAAGATGTCCCCCCCCCCCCCACACCCTTCCCTAGATATTGGCATGATGTTATTTTTTAGGTAAACTTAATGGGTTTTTAGAAAAAAATTTGTTAGTAACTAACAAGAGGTCATGTAATTGACTAAGTTGTTACTGTGGTACCTTGGAAATTTATAACAAGTTGTAGGAGTTATAGGATAAAATTTCTTTTTAATAAATTGTGGATTTTCAGCAAAAATGTAAGTTCAAAGTGCCATAACTCCCACAAAATTTTGAGGATAAAACTTTCCTGGTAATCTGCAAAAAACATATGGTGTACTTGTTTCATACCAAGTTTTGTAATATTTGGTTCAGTAGTGTCAGGAGTTGAGCAAAAACCATCGTTTATTCTATGTTCAAAGGGCCATTGTTTCATACCAAGTTTCATAAATTGGTTCTTGTGCACTGCACACCTACTTATTCAACATCTAATTTTGAAGTTAATATGACAAACAGGTTTGGCGATATGCATGGGACAAAATTATGACCAACATATGGTTTTATGAATGAAAAAACCCACTAAAGTTGACACCTAAAATTGACAGTTAGTGTAATGTTTCTGGTGCAATGCAATTCTAATTATCCCCAGGTACCTATATAGCAAGTTTGAAGAAAATCTATCCAGCAGATTTTAAGTTATTTTCAAAACAAGAAAAATAAGATTAGGTAGATAACTCAACAATTCACATGTAGAGTAATGGGTCTTGTGCTATGCAATTCAACTCAACATCATTTATCCAACCTCCAAGTTTAAAGTCAACATGCCACACATTTTTGGAAATATGCATTGGAGAAAAAACTATGAACCAGACAGATGGATGGATTACCAAGGCAGAGGCTATATGCTCCTCCTTTGAACAGCATAATATCTTTTTTATAGCTGAAATATAATGTTTTCAAACTTTTTGAAAGTAAAATATTTAAAGAATATGTGTTTTCAAATCAGACTATATTATTTAGGACATAGTTAATTAAATTAAATATTTTACTTTGTACCCCCTTTATTTCTTGTGTCACTGTGTGGAAGATCTAATATAATACCTGATAAGATCATTTTGGTGTTGACCTACAGATAAATAATGTGTTATGCAAATGAATAGAACCAAACAATCTAAACTGCAGCTATATACTGGTCTTACTTTGAAACCATATGATACAAAAATTTTTGTTTCTGTTGAAAATTGCTTTTCGATACCCATCTAAGATGTAATTTCACGCTAGATAATGGAATTGTTTGTATATGATTGAACACCATTTTCAATGGATTTATTGGTATATCAACAAAACCAATTCACTCACAAACATATTAAAGTCCAAAGTGTTTAACCCTTATACTTCTTTAAATTTGCATTAAGAAATTAATTTGCCTAAAGTAGTTTCAATTCTATATTTCTTGTGTATTTTGGTAGTGGGATTTCCCTAACACATGAATATTTTGTGATTTTTTATACTAAATGTTATTCCATAAACCATCTTTTGATTTTATAAAAATGAACACACAACTAAGTTTTAACTTAAATCTATAAATTTTTTTTTTAAGACCACAAGAAAGGTCACAAATCATAAATTTGATCGTCATAGATATTGAATGCTGCCATCTTTGCTTTCACTGGTTATTGATCTTAAAATAAGTCAACTTTATTTATCAAAAACTAAATTCAATTAAGAAACATCTACCAAAGATAAGAAACAATAGAAAAAAATTATAGTGCTTAAAACACAGTGCTAAAAATAGTTTGACAAAAAACTAATAAAAGCAACTGTATGACTATACAAGAATGTCTTACCATAACCAGTGCGCCACCAGTTGAATATAATATATATAGATATAAGTATAGCTCCGATAGGATCTACGTAGACAAGGCCTGTTATTCCAGTTTTGTCAAGTAACTCCTGTGAACCTACAAAAGAAACAAAGTATATGATATAAAATGATACAATTCCATAGTAAAATGTGACCTTAATTTGACCGGAAGTGTAAGTTAGGAACATTCCATTGTGGTCTATTCGAAATCCTTCGGGTAATGTCGTCTGCAGTTGAGGCGGGAAGTCTCATGGTTTGTCAAAATATTATTGTACGTCACGAAAGCAGATGCAATGCTTGTAAACAACATTAGATCACTTAAGAAACAAAAATGGATGACTTACTATGGCAAATCGCCCTATCAAAAAGAAAAACTGCTGCATTTCAACACACGGAATATTTCGAGGAAATAATTGATTTTAAAAAGTACCTTTCTTTATCTACAAAAGGAGCATAATCTGGACCATATGGGATACAGTTTTTATTTGTCATGAAAAACCCCCCAACCAAAACAAGTTGACATGTGCTATAGTTTAATAAGTACGTACGTACATAGCCACAAACCAGTGCAAAGTAGCTTGATAAGAACTTACCTACATAGCCACCGAGTTTGATAAGTACTTACCTACACAGCCACAAACCAGAGCCACCGTTTTTGATTAGTACATACATAACCAAACAGTGCCACCTACTTTGATAAGTACTTAAATACATAGCCATAAACCAGAGCCATCAAGTTTGATAAGTATTTACCTATATAGCCACAAACCAGAGCCACCAAGTTTGATAAGTATTTACCTACATAGCCACAAACCAGTGCCACAGAGTTCGATAAGTATTTACCTACATAGCCACAAACCAGTGCCCCAGAGTTTGATAAGTACTTACCTACATAGCCACAAACCAGTGCCACAGAGTTTGATAAGTACTTACCTACATAGCCACAAACCAGTGCCACAGAGTTTGACATCACATCATTCCGATGATCTTGAGCCAAAGCTTGAACAGTGGGTGTTTGGACACGGCGACAAACAAGCCATAAAACAAACTTGATTACTACAAAGACAAATGTTTTACAAAACTGTCATTGCCTTCCACTGGGTAGTCAAACCTCATTACACCCCAATTAACTAATAATTTAACTTCATGAAGCAACCAAATTACTTATTGTATGACCCTATTTCTATGTGACCTTTGATGGTCAAACAAGACAGGTGTGACTGTATGTGTATTGTCAGTGTATTTAATATTTAGTAATGGAAGCGGGTGGTTTGGCATCCCATAAAACCTAGTTTAACCCACCATTTCTTTTTAAATGCCTGTACCAAGTCAAGACCACTGCTGTAGTTCCTATATTTTTGTTTTGGTTCTAGAGTTTGCTGGTTTCCCGGCCTTTCTTTGTGGATTGTCTTTTTTGACAGTTTTCTCTGTGTTTGGTATTTTGTTATTACCTTCATTTAAGGTACAGGAGAACAACTTTCTTTACAGTTCATATTTGACACAGAAAGTATAACTATCAAATAAAGTAGCTATCATTTGCAGATTACCGTCTTTGTCTGATTGTGGTTCATGCTTGAGATCTTTTTCTGTCATTTTAGGATTATCATTCCAATTCTTGGATTTTTTTAAATGTTCATTTTGCAGAAAATGGGAATAGCAGCTCCCAGTTTACACACAAATCTATCTCTTGCTTTTTTAAATTTTCAGAAAATCCCACCTGTAATAAAGAGATTAGAATTTGCTATACTATTTTTAATAATAGGAATATTTAGAGCTATGATTATTATCTACATAAGTGTACATACCGATGGCAGAAGCAGTGATTACGATAGTTGGTATTTCTACTGTTGGAGGGCTACTTGATCCGGAATGCAAGTGGACTATTTTTTCTGCTGATTCTCTGATCAACTGGACAGAAGCTAAACTCATCACAACTGATAAAATGACTATAGCAATTGGTTCCAACTTGGTTCGACCTGCATATAATTTTTTCATTTAAAAAAATACATAAATAAATGACTACCGTAGGGGTGATTTTTCAGGTTAAATGTTGATGGGGTGTATATGTCGAATGGTCATTTTTGACAATTTATGGACTGAGTCTTAGGTGAATTCTCTGTAAAGGTCTAAGATCGTTTTTAATGACAAACTTTGATTTGTATGGTTGGTATATTATGTACCCACTCTAGAAAGATCGAATATCATTTCTCATATTCTGTAAACAATTTCCTTTGTTCATAAGTGTATCCCAAAGAAATTGGAAACATTTGCAAAAATTTGTATACTCACTGCAAGCACTTGCATTACTGATCAATTGAGAAAAAATAGACACAATGCAGGAGAAGCTGGAATAATATTGCTGCATAAGCGGGGAAAATTTATAATTCTGAAATTAAAATTGTCTCGTTTGTCATAAATTCTTGTGCAGAGATGATTATTAACATCCTATTTGAGGTGTTAGTCTAAAAATGATGTAGATGAAGCCGTTTCATTGATTTCTTTAATTTCCAGTTCTAATGATATCAATGTAGTAACAAAGGACACTCGGCAGATTGGGGGATGTTAATTGAAAGTACATAATCAATATATCTATAAGTGAAAATAAAGGACCTAGCTTCTGCAATCTCTTGTCTTTGATAGGATGAAGAAATTCAGTGTCGTAAGAATACAGAAACAAAATGGCAAGGAGTGGGCACAGTTTATCGTGTTGAAATTCAGATTACCTCCTGAAAATTACATCCACTAAAAGTTACAAATATTTTGTCGATCTCAAGTAGAAAAATACCTGTTGTATAACTTCAAACTACATATTTATCTGCACAAGTTGTAGTGAAGAATTCATGTATGACAAGACCAGATTTTAGTTTATCGACAGGCAAGGAATCAATCTTGATTTTAAATTGTCCAAAAGTTCTTTAGAATTTTCAAGAATATGTGTATGATTGATATAACTTCGAGAAAAAACAGTTTCACAGTATTTTTGCTGTCCTTCTTTCACTGCAGACAATATCTTAGTCACTGTATTGACAACTCTTTGGTAGAGCACATAGATGAGCCGATTATGTACTATTTCTTGTATGGATTTTAATGTAGTTTTGGAATTCAATAGAAGTATGGTAAGTTTTCAGACTCTTTGTCATAATGAATATTCAAAAAAGTCGTTTAGAACTTGCGTTAATCCAGGATTTTATCTTTGCGAAATATGGTATGTTCGTATATGCAAGTTATCCTTGATGCCTAGCTCTTAAAAAGGCATTCATAGTGACTTACATACAAAACACAATGTTGTTAGAAGCCTTGTCAGCAGGGACAACAATATATTTGTCATATAGGGAAGTGAGGCACTTCATAGCATCCTCGTCTTTGAATATGGATTTAGGTCAACTTAATGCAATGTCTAATGTTATGTTGTATTGCCCAACAACAACCGCAGAGGGCATTATAATACACAAAATTCAAGGTACCAAGGGAAAATATTGTTGTACATTTTCTAACATTACATGGAATATTATTATATTAAAGTTTTAATTTTTCAGCTGGAAAAAAACTTAATATCATTATAAAATCATGTCCGACAATAAAAGTAGGGGTACCACAGGGATTTCTTATAAAATTAGTTACTTATATATAAAAGGGCTTAAATAATTATTTTAAAGAGATTGTCATCTTTGTTCTGTGTGCACCATAACATAGACAAGCCACTTGATGTTACATTGACAATGCCTTATATTAAAAACGGGCCTCGGTTAAGGAAGTTAATCTACTATTGATCACATGGTCTGTCTTCGCTGAGATTGCAGGCACAAGTCTCACTGCGGGCAAGATGCGCTCAACTCCAGTTTTAATTGACAGGGCTTGTCAGTTTTGAAAAACTGCTGAAAGTGGTGTTAAACAACATTCAAACAAAAACAAAAAAAACCAAAACAAACAAACCTTGTGGATAAACATATGGATTTCTTTTTTGAACAGCTCTTCCTGTGACCCAGATAATGACCCCTGATGCCAAGTCTACCACACTGTCAACTAAACTGGAAATGATTGAGATTGATCCTGACAAAATGGCCGAAGCCAACTTGGCACACAAGAGTACCTGCAATACACAATACACAATATCGTCATTTATATAACATGTGACCTTGATAATTAACACAACTGATTAGCTCATTTCATTTAAGAATTCAATGCATTGTTTTAAAGTTTCTTTGATGTATGAAAGCGTTGAGTGAAGCACACTTTCAATGAAGCATCTAAGCACTTAATGTTGAAAATGTGCTTCAGTTAATGAAATTTCAAATGAATGCATTTGATTCTTATATTTACATTTAATTTCATTACAAAATACCAGGGTCCTGATTTCAATTGTATACAATGTATTTTTGTTGATTTAAGTCAATCCACATTGTTTGTTCACTGTGGACGTCGTCAAGGAAGCGTGTGCACTTCATGGCTGCAGGTTTTATAGATATGCAAAGAATGATTCTAAGTCATCAGTAACGGTTTTAACCAATAGAAATCTAGGATATCGATGAAAGACATACATAATATAAATATATAACAATTATTACAGTCTTCCCATTTGTAATAACAATCATTCCTGTTGCAATTCATTAACTAGACGAAAATCAGTTATACATGTAAATGTAATGAGATGGCCATTTCAGCAATAACAACGACTATAAGACTATCAATTATGGAGAATCAGAACACCGTTTACAATTTTGTCTGAAAATCTTGGTAAAGATATCACCTTGATGCACTACAATATTGTACAACAGCTCTCATTATTCATAAAATTTGACTGATACATCATATGATAATGCTATCATATCATATTGATGCTAAAACTAAAACATTTTAAGAATGAATGTCATTTTGTCCAAAAATCATGTTTTTTTATTAATTTAACTCAGACACCCCAATTTTCTTTTCCTCACTAAAATGTATGCCAATTGCTTGACATTATAACACAAATTTGCAGCAAATTTTTTTCACATTATATTTTAAATCAATTGTTACAGTGCTTTTGTAATCTCTTACCTGTATAATCCATTAAAAAAATTATTACTGCTCAATTCCACAAAATAAGCTAAGATTCCATTATTTTTTAATTTGAATTATAAATATTACATAAAATATCACAAAAGTCTGAAATGGTCAGGTTGCAAAGGAAAGGGGGGCAGGTGCCTTAATAAAAAGGGAATGGTTTTACAATTTGTTGGAAGAGGCTTTGGGTCTGTGTAACAAAATGTATTAAGATGATTAAACAAAATAGGTACCGTCTTCTGCAAATGTTCTGAAAAATGACTAAGTTCCCATTCTACAAAATTAGGAAAAAAGTCCTCAAACAATTCCATAATTGCAGGTGCACAACTTCAATTCATGTGCAACCTTTCTGTGAAGTCCAGAAATCTGGGTTAAGGAGAAGTTGATTACACAAAATAGGTACCATTTTCTGCAAATGTTCCCAAGTCTAGAAAATTAGAAAAAAAAATCCCTGAACAATTCCATAATAGCAGGTGCACAACTTCAATACCTGTGCAATCTTTCTAGATTGAAAACTTTGATTACACAAAATAGATACCCTTTTTTCCCTGTCTGCCAATCCGCCCGCCCGACTTTAACATACTATAATCCGGGTGAGCACTTCTTGCAACAGGCCAAAAAACTAACTATCAAGTTTGCAGAAAATTCACTGACAAATTTTTATTGGTGTTTATGTCATAAGCCTTTGTAGTGAAGGGCCTAATGACAATAACCGCGTAGTAAACAGAATTTTGAACATCACAAAACAAAATGTATACCATAATTCTCAAAACTGACCTGAGAAATGAAACACTGGCTCCTACACTGCTAAAACATGAATGACAATTTTCAAGCATGAAGGGTGTACATGATTTGCCAATTTTAAGATGTTCTTGGATCATGTCAATTGTCACATAATGGAACAATGTCACTGTATATAAATATGAAAATAATATAATTACACTAGCAATTAAGACGTATCATACACATTAAATAGCAATTATTAGAGTGAAAAGTACAAGTCAGTGACTCCCATTACCAAATTGGCGCAAAATGTAATTTTGGCAAATCGAGCCGAAGTCTTCACAAGTTTCACTGCTTCCTCTGTATTTTGCATGTCATCATCAACTCCTAACGTAATATCTTCGAAGGCTCCAATCAATTCGTCCTGTGCTTTGTAGTATGATCTGATAAAAAAACAAAAATCTTTATTATCTTCCCTAGAATTTATGTGGATATACCACACTACAGTGTTATGGGGTGCTTATTAACTGACTTTTTTTTCAGTTTACACTAGTTAACAGTCTGTTTTTATACAGTAATAACATTCTTTTATATTCATTGTTGTTTTTTTTTTTACTTAATATTGTAGAATATTCTAGAACTATGAAAAAGGAATCTACAAAGTCACAGAACATTCTATCATCTACAAAGTTCTAGGAAATTCTGAAATATATAGGATTCCAGACAAAATCCATAATCTACAAAATTAAAGAACTTTCTCTTATGATATATAGTTTCTTTGAATGTTGTTTAAAGCCACTTTCAGCAATATTTCAGCTATATCTTGACCTATAGTTTTTATTGGGGGAGGCAGCTGAAGTACCCAGAGAAAACCCCCAACCTACGGTAGGAAAACTGGAAATCCTTGTCAATTAAGATTGGAGCCGAACGCACCCTGCCCGAAGTGAGACTTGAACCTGCAATCTCAGTGTTGACAGACCATGTGATCAATAGTAGATGAACTACCTTACCTTAACCACTTGGCCACCGAAGCCCCTCTCTTATGATAGATAAAACGAATATACAATGAAGAAGCATCTTGAAGGCTGGATTACTTAAACAGTGTATCCTTTAACACTGGCTGTATTTTATACTTTAAGGTATCCAACCCATAATTGAAGATAATGTTTAATTTCATTTTTTGACATAGAAATACAGCTGCATTAAATCAATTTAAATATACTGTTATATAGAATTTCTGATGTTTGCCAAACATTACCGAGGTCTGCTCCATTAAAAATAATTGGACATCCGGGACACCGTCCATGATCACGTGGTCATTTGTGCTCTGGATACCTTAATAGTGCATCGCATACTTACATACTTGGGGGGGGGGGGGGGGGTGGGGGAGGGGGGAGAACAGACGAAATAACCAAGGAACGAATGGACAGACAAGGGTTTGTTATTCTAATTGATTTGAATTAATGATAAGAATATCAATGCCGTAAGGTAAACACTTATGAGGTAAATTGACTATGAAACGTAACACACTATTCTGAACAATTAAATATAAAACCAACCAAATTTAGTAATAAATGGGTTTACTCAATAAATCTCTTTTTGAACAAAAAATTCTACAATAAATTCACACAAAAAAAGACTATTTTTAAAACATTTTCTTACATTTTACCTTACAATCCTCAAATGTATTCAACGAAAAGAAAGAAAGAAAGATGCTAGTTGAACTTTGACTCTCATTAGTACGGTGTATGTAAACATTACAGACATGCCAGGATCATTGTTACCTTATTCGCTTTGGCATTTTTGATCTTTCTTCTTTACCATGTCTTTTGGAAGAAAAGTCTTTTATAGGTATTTGCCAATCAGACTCAGCTTTAACAAAGAAAACAAAACATGCACATTACCTTTTCTCACAGAGAAATCTCATATAAACAATTACGGTGAAAATATTCCCATTAAAAACGGAAATTAATTACAATTTTTTTTTAATGAAAATAATATTTTAATTATAATTATAAAATGTGTCTCGGAAACCCTGATATCCTACATGGCACATATAGGTATAAACATGTCCCCTTTTCTAAGTTCACTCAAGCATGAAATATGTTTGCACAGCCCTAGAGAATTTTGTCAGAGAAGAGATCTCATCATGTTTTTACGGCATAACCAAGTTTCACCTGAGATGGGACAAAACAAATGAATGAACAAACCACAGACCAAAAATCTATGTCCCCTACTTTGTTGGCAGGACATAACCACCTAGATTACTTGACTGGACACATTTAAAAATAATTGAGAAATATGAAACTATGAACCATGGCTGTGTCATTGATACCAATTTTGAGGTCAAGGTCAAAGGTAATCAACCATGGTATGCAACACATTGACTTGATATTATCTACCCACATACCAAATATCAAAAACCTACCTCAAAAGATAAAACAAGTGTGGACACAGAAAAATGTCTCGCCTGCATTCAGCATCAGTAACGAAAATAAATTTCGTCATAAGCATTACGTAAATAGCATTAAATATCAGCAGCTGCCTGTATACCAAATATTGTCACCATACCATGCATAGTTACAGAGGAACTGTCCTAATACAAAAACTTTAACGTAGTCGCTGGACTGTGAAATTGAGGTCAAGGTCAGGTGACACCTACCAGACAGTCATGTACTATTTATCAGCAACTTATATAACAAATATTGTCATCCTAACATGCATGGTTACAGGGGAACAGCCGTAACCCAAAAAACGTTAACATAGTCGCTTGACCGTGAAATTGAGGTCAAGGTCAGGTGACACCTACCAGACAGTCATGTACTAGTCATCAGCAACCTATAGACCAAATATTGTCATCCTACCATGCGTGGTAACAGAGTAACTGCCGTAACCCAAAAACTAACGTAGTCACTGGACCGTGAAATTGAGGTCAAGGTCAGGTGACACCTACCAGACAGTCATGTACTAGTCATCAGCAACCTATATACCAAATATTGTCATCCTACCATACGTAGTTACAGAGGAACTGTCGTAACCCAAAAACTTTAACATAGTCGCTGGACCGTGAAATTGAGGTCAAGGTCAGTTGACACCTACCAGACAGTCATGTACTAGTCATCAGCAACCTATACACCAAATAGTGTCATCCTACCATGCGTAGTTACAGAGGAACTGTCGTAACCCAAAAACTTTAACGTAGTCGCTGGACCGTGAAATTGAGGTCAAGGTCAGGTGACACCTACCAGACAGTCATGTACTACTCATCAGCAACCTATACACCAAATATTGTCATCCTACCATGCGTAGTTACAGAGGAACAGTCGTAACCCAAAAACTTTAACGTAGTCACTGGACCGTGAAATTGAGGTCAAGGTCAGGTGACACCTACCAGACAGTCATGTACTAGTCATCAGCAACCTATACACCAAATATTGTCATCCTACCATGCGTAGTTACAGAGGAACTGTCGTAACCCAAAAACTTTAACGTAGTCGCTGGACCGTGAAATTGAGGTCAAGGTCAGGTGACACCTACCAGACATTCATGTACTAGTCATCAGCAACCTATACACCAAATATTGTCATCCTACCATGCGTAGTTACAGAGGAACTGTCGTAACCCAAAAACTTTAACGTAGTCGCTGGACCGTGAAATTGAGGTCAAGGTCAGGTGACACCTACCAGACAGTCATGTACTAGTCATCAGCAACCTATACAACAAATATTGTCATCCTACCATGCATAGTTACAAAGGAACAGTCGTAACCCAAAAACTTTACCGTAGTCGCTGGACCGTGAAATTGAGGTCAAGGTCAGGTGACAGACTGGCAAGTACTCATCATAAGCTACCTCTGGACCAAATTTGATGGACCTAAGGCTTCGGCTTACAAATATATGAAGCAAGATGTCAAGTGTTTACGCCGCCGCCGCCGCAGGATTACCATACATATGTCTCGCTTCCAGCGACTTTCGTCGCAGGCGAGACAAAAATTATAACTCGGACACAGTTTCAGACAGACGGACGAAAGGACAGACAGACTGATCACTATAGGGCGGCCCTAATTATGTACCATAATTCAGACCAACTCATCTGATGGAGACAAAATTTTAGGAAGAGATAAGGTAAGAAGGAATGGAAAAAAAAACCATAAACAAGTAACATACATATAATGCAGGGGACATAACAGAAGATAAATGACTGTACCGATGTCCCTACTTAAACAGCATAAGAAAATATTATAACAGCACTATTATAGAATACATATAAACAACATACATGTATTTATATTGTTGAAATAAATCAAATTATCTGTACAAGCTTTAGAAACAGATGAAATTGAGACTCTGCCAAACATTTCTCTCGTTTCCTAGAAACGACAAAATGAAATTAATGTTTTCTGAAAATACAAGTATAGATAAAATTAAACAGATCCGTCACATTACATTTTTTTATGCCATTCAGTCATCATATGCATTAGGTACCAGCAGAGGTAGTTCTTACACCAAATGAATAAGATATTTTATTTATGTACCTTAATTGTACATCAGAAGAAGTATTGATTGCAGCACATATTTTTTTATTCACTGGTTCAAAATTGTCAACATTTCCCTGGATTTTAAACTTTTTACAATATTGTGTCCTTTTGCACTGTCAACAGCAGTTTACATACCATTCATAATACTACTGTGCGATGGCACTACTTCCGTCATACGTATCCGGTGTCGACATTTAGAAGTTGATTCCTGGTTGGCTAATCTGGCATTAGAATCAGCTCGCCCCAGTAGAAAAGATTCATCTGCAGTCAAAACATTTTGAGGCTACAAAAGAAACAAATTAATCATTTTTAAATTTTTTTTTTTTTTTAAACTATAGAAGGGTTGCACCAATCCATCCCAATTTTTGTAGACATATCCATACGTTACAACTTTACTGAATGGTAGCCACATTAATATAATAAACTTTCTCTTAAACAATCCATTGGTTCATCATAAAAAACCGAAGCACTATACCACTTTTTTAGATATCCATGAGTTGCAACTTTATAGAATGTTACCTTATTTATACACGTATAATGAATTTCCTTCCGATTACTCACTTAATTTTTTTATAATTGTTTTGTTGTATGTGTTTCTCTAAATCTGATTTGTAATTGTCCCTTTGACTTTGGGCTATTGTTGTTCGGTTTGTTTTCTTGCTATTTTCTCTTATACAAGTACATAAGTGAGCAAATAACGAATCAACAAATACGTAAGTGATAGATGAATATCAACATTTGTATTTGAGAACCCTAAGCATGGTATCTCTCCCCAACCCCCCTCCGCCCCTTACACAGAAATTGAACAATAACAACAGGTACTGTAAATGATGTAAAGTTTGTTTGTTTGTTTGTTTGAACGGTGCTTAATGCCAATTTCAGCAATTTTTAAGCTACATTATGGCATCCAGTTTTTATTGGGGGAGGAAAACGGATTACTCTGAGAAAACCCCCTCGACATGTGGTAGGAAAACTGACTATCCTTGTCAATTAAGATTGGAGTCGAGTGCACCCTGCCCGCAGTGAGACAAGAACCTGCAACTTCAGTGTTGACAGACTATGTGATCAAAGGTAGACGAACTACCTTAACCACTCCACCACCGAGGCCCCGAACCCTAAGCATGTATCACCCCTACAGAATTACACAGAAATTGAACAAAAACAACAGGTATTGTAAATGATGTTAACCATGCAAGTCTGACTTATGACAAGTTGTGCTTGACTTAAAAGAGCCCACTAAGTCAACTTATGACAAGTTGTGTTTGACTTAAACGAGCACACTAAGTCAGACTCCATCTCAGAGCCCCAACATTGCTGTACAACATACCAGTGATAAATAATAAAATGTGACTACTTGACCACAAAGTCCCCCCCCACCCCCCACAGCTCACAGTGATTAATGATTTACTAGCAGACCACTACCAGACATTAATTAGCTCAACTGCACCTCATCTTCTACATCACAGTTAAATTGTATGAATAAATGTAAGATTCTGTTTATCTAATTTAAAAAGTATAAAATTTGCTAAATGAAGTACAAATTCTCCCAACCTTTCTCAAATCGAGATTTGATAAGGAATTAAAATTCCATAATTTAACTATCGAGATTGGAGAAATCAAATAATCCAAGAGTACTAATGTAAGATTCTGTTTCTCTTATTTACAAGGTATTAAATTTGCGAAATGAAGTACAAATTCTCCCAACCCCAATTTTATGGTCATGACAAGAATACCCGGTAAATGGAAGTTGTTTAATTTGTTTATGTCATCATTATTTTTTATTATGACGTAATTTTTTAAAACCAATCAACTGCCAAGAAAAATGCATTTTCACTAGTGCACAAGAAACTATGTTTTCCACACCGGTCAAACAGTTTTAATATTACATAAAAAAATTCTTACTTTTAGGATACTTTTTGGAACATCTCCAAATGAAAACCTCCGTTTCAAGAGTACTTTTTCTTCAGTCTGCACATCCTCTGCTTCCATGGTTACCCTTTTTTTGTTCATTGTTTCTCCGTTTGTATTCTCAGAACTTTTCATGGTCTCTGGATTACTTTTTGTTTCTAAGTGGTCCAAATCCTGAAAATATGAGGTCTTGCCATTTTTTCCCCATTGTGGTAGACTATCAAGGTCTCGTATTGATACTTGGAGAGCAGGGTTATCTACTCCATGTTTTCTCTTTGAATATTGTTCCTTTGGCGGTGGCACAGTAATTTCAAACTGGAAAGGAAGAAGACAGTGTACTGGTAGTACAAATACTGATTATACAGTCACAATTGTATTGAATTCTTCCTTTGTTATGAAGGAACAACTAGATTTATAATGTACAATAGAAAACGTCACCAGCAACTGCTCTAAAAATTTATAAATCCCTGTAACACCTAGCCTCGGGTAAAATACTTCTTGACATTACATAAAAAACAATGTACCAATTTGTCAGCCAAATCAATCACTATCAAACAAATACGACCAAGATTGACTAGTATGTCAACTTGGAGGCAATGTATGTACAGATCAAAATGAAGCATTATAACTAGAAATTTTTTTAATTCTAGTTTCATTTAAGTGCTTATTATTACAAAAAAGTACACTACTTAGAAACTGTATGTCTATCACTACAAAATGTTTTAAAATGATCTCAACAGTCAAATCAATGGTAGGGAGAAAATAAAGCAGGCTAGATGAGTAACAGATTATAGACATTTTATGTCATATGACCTCCAGTCCTGTTAAATCATGGGTATTTATAATTTTATCAAATACAGTATCAGTAAATTAATTGACAATATACATGTACCATACATGTATACAAACACACCAGTTGTAAATGTTGCAACAAAATTCATATAGTTTCACAAACAGACCCCTTCAACAAGGTCTTTTAATACATGCAGGTAAAATACACTTGATGAGAACAATAAAGCTATTCATAACATAGAATGAATAATTGTACCCTCGTTTTTTTTTTAGTTTATCCGACAAATCACAAAACTAACTTCGGAATTATAACAGGCACGGCAGTAAAATTCGGCCTATTCATAACGATGATTCATCAAATTCCTCAAATCTCCATTTTTATAATTAACAAAAACAACATTACATACCTGCAAATGTATAGCAACTAATAAGCTTTATTACATGTTATTACATACAAAGTAAATTTAAGGAGATTTTCTATGTGTTATCACATGTTACCTGGTATTCATCCTGCGAGGCAATCAATGATGTCTGAATATAAAATTGTATTAAACAGCTGACAGAAGTATACATAAAATTATATTGAGGTAAATGCTTCAAATACGATACATTTTTTTATTATTATAATGATAAGGACCTTCATTAGCCAGGAAATTGTCATATTACTTTACTTTTAAAACATTTTCAAAAAAAAAAAAGTAAATAAAAAAATGACGAAGATGTTATTTTAATGTGTGTTTGGGTATAGCTTGGGTAATTTGGGTAAAAAGTCTAACCCTTCAAATAAAATACTTTTACATTGGCACAGAAGTGAAAAAACCCGACAGAAATCCCAAGTTGGACCCCTTGTAGTCACACAGCAACAGGGTTATTTCATGTTTTCCTAGTACATGTACTGTAACATCAGTGCCCAAGTGAAAAACCCAACAGATTAATCCCAGGTTGGATTCCTGGTGGTCATGCAGGGTAATTTCATGATCTACTTTAATACTCATGCCCAAGTAAAAAAAAACATACAGATAAGGATGACTGGGTTTAATGCGTTTCATCAGAAGATAAATATTTGTAAGGCAGGAAGAGTTAAATAAGAGTGCTCTCCATAGGCAAAACAGCAGATTTTGCTACACAGGTCCTCTCCGTTTCACAATCTCCTGATGTTTTAAAATTGTTTGTGTGGTTTAACTTTAGGCTGGAAAAGCCTAGGCTACAGTACACGTATTACCGATGCATTTAAAATTTTGCTAAAAATAAATTTTTTGCAAATACATTGAAAAAAGCAATTTTGACATTAAATTAAACATGTACTAGTACTACTACTCTGTAATTTTTTTCTGTTCTCTTACTGGTTACTGCTAATTTATTGCTTTACAAAATCATTGACCTTGACCTATTTTTTATGCAGTTTATAAAAAAATCTTTAAAAAAAAAATGGTAAGCACATGACACTCATGTATGTTTAAATTAGTAATATAGATGATAAAAATATAATTTATTCTAACTTATTTAAATATGAATGTAAAACATATTTTACAACTTTGACATGACGATGGGACATAAAAAAATCTACCATGTAAGCATACATAACTGTAACCGTTGAAACAGCAGAAAGCTTCAGACTATAAATCTGACAGCAAACAATACATCAAAGTACCAACACTTTTAAAATAAAATTATTTTTGTTCCAACTACTTTGTATCATTTAGTTTCATTTATTTATCACTTTATTCATTAACTGAATAAACACAGTGTTATTTCTGAGTGAAACTTAAGGTTGCTCCTCTGCATTACAGATCGGTTCTAAAATTTTTATGTCTTCAATATAGCTGAAATATTGCTTGATGGATATTAAACAACAATCAATCAATCAAATTTTGTTGATGTTGACACACACATGAATGGTCATGACACAATTTTTTGTTTTCAGGAAATTTGACTTCAGAAAATTTTGATTATTTTAAATAAAAAGCATGCACAGAAGCGACAGGAAATTGTTCCATTTACAATGTGCAGTAATTAAATATGTTTTCTGACAAAGGACCGAGCCAATTCTTTTCTATTTACCATATAACCATATGTTTCAGTCAGTTTTCAGGAGTATCGGTACTGAAGTGTGATAGAAGTAAACAAATGCATCGGTAATAAGCATACATTTATAATAGGTCTTGTCATTATATATAAAATCGCTTCTCTCATTAACGGTACCATGTAATGAAAATTCAGTTGCATTTCAAAACGCCGTTTTACTGTGAAAAAAAATTGTTGATTTAAAAAAAATGTAATCTGGGATCTACAAAATGACCATAAACTCGACCAAACGTGGTAAGCAGTTTTCCATTTTGTCAGGCAAAACCCGTCGTACAGACATGGCTAAACATTTACTATATATAGGTTATTAAATAAAAAAATCATCTTATTTTCAGTCAAGCTAATTTAAACCTGTTTCTTAGCTTGTTTCCATCACAACCCCATCTTTCCTTAACATTTCACATTTTCTCTTAGACGAGAACCAGTTGAACAGGAGGCTTATCCATTTATTAGCAGATGTTAAATATACAGCCACTCAAAATCAAACAAGCTATCCAAGTACTTCTTTAAATTGCTGGTTTACTAGGCTGGCTGGTAATACAATATACATGTAATATACAGAGTGGCTATTTGTCCAGCATGCTGGAAAAATAGCCATCACGCTTTTTGTCCGGCCATTAGAAATGATTATGCACATCCATCTCTTATCTCTCTTGCTATGACTGAAACTGGTGACCTTCATATTGGCAAAAAAATTTCTTCTTATGCACAATTACAATAAAGAATCAGTCAAATTGAAATTAGCATAAATGTAGAATTTTACAAAAGTGATTCCCACACCATATTGTCGGCAAGGAAAAGGGGCATTAACTTTAGACATTTAAGATTTTAACCAATAAAGCTGGAATTCATAGCCATTGGTAGAGCATGACGAAATAAGTTCAACTGACAAATAAACCAGAAGTTAATCTTTAGATCATAAATAGCTGGACAAATAGCCTAAAGACTATTCTTCTGGCTAGCCTGACAAATAGTCAGATGAAGTGTCACCTATTTTTCAGGCTAGCCGGACAAATAGCAACTGCCTATAATATATATCGGACTCGTAATAAAATTTACATACTTACTTTACCCCTTGTTATATCCCCAGTGGTGTCACTAAGTTCCATTAATAAAACCTATCATTTCATGTTTATTTCCAACATTTTTTATCGGATATTGATATTTTATGTTTTTTAGTGAAATGCAAGGTTTCATCTTTAAACACATCATCCCATGCGCAAAAAGTTTGGACACCTAAGCAAACTGCGCTAAAATAAAAGAAAATGTCTAAATTTTCTAAATAGTGTATTACCTTTAATAGTATATAGAGGATTTTTAAAGTCCCGTTTGAAGCTTTATTCGAGATACCCCTTAACTCCCATTAGATTACATCAAATGGTACACACCATTTAAATTTATCTTATGGCTTTGTTTTTTACAAAAAATTTTTTTCATTTGTTACAATTACGACAAATTATATTTGTTCCGCCATACTAGTAACTTGATTTCATAAATTTGATTTAAAGTTAAATTCAAAATGTCAGCTCCCGGTTAAATTTTGCCTTGAGCAATATATCAAACATGGATTACTAAAGTGAACATAGTTAAGTTTTTGAAAACAGATATAGTCTTTCTGTTTACAGGGATGAAACTTAAGTCGCCCAGTCGCCAATGTGAGTAGTAGAATTTGTGTAGGGCGACCAAATGCCTGTGTCTAGATCGTCCAGTTGGCGAACGTAACAAGTGTAGTACGATGCACCGACCAACGAACGCTTAGACGCATTTTGCGTTTACATTTCAAGTTTTGTCCCTTAAAAATGTTATTGGCAATATTTCGCGAGTGTAGGATATGTGGTGAAGTGGCGTAATTATAATCCAGATCAGGAATAGATAGAACAATTTAATTGACATTTGTGTCAGGAATCGTCTTGAAATATTTTACGTGACATTTTTTGTCAAAGGGGAATAATCAAAATCGCCTAAGCTGGTTCCCGTCTGACTTATCTTTGTCACGGCAATACCACCATGGAGTTAATACTGGCGGATACCAGTACAAAGCAAATAAATTACGAAAATCACCGGGAGTAAATATGATTTCGATTCCGGAGGTTTTAAATACGATGTTTCCTATTAACTCAGGGGCCGCTTGGCTTCGCCAATGTCGCCAATTGCGATTTTTTTTTCATTTGGCGACAAAATATTGCGTCTGACGATTTTTTTGGCGCCAAGGTTTAATAGTGTTAAACAATGCATGCACGTTTTTAATTTATCGGTAATCGGCGATTGCATCATTAAAGATCCTTTGTCGGCTTCTCTGGTCGTAAATACACGTGTATTGTGTAGTATCCAGTGACATGTGTGTTATTTGGAGTTATATAACGGAAATCGGCAATAAATGAATCAACAAAGTTGTCTGATGAAAAGCAGCTTTACCTGCATCACATTTGAGTAGACGTGTAATAAAATAATTGATGCTGTTAATTAATTTATAAAAATAACAAACAAACATATTTTTGTAGTAATATTTTTTTTTTATAATATAATTAATAAAATACAGGTATGAAAACTGATGTCGTTGTTGAGTGATTTCCGAACCGGATGTCGTCTTGATTTCGTAATTAGAAAACTCTTACACATGCGTAGTTCTATTTTCAGTATTTCCGGTTTTATGTTCATTCACGGGAATAGATGTTTCTATAATAAATTACTGTCAAATTTGGTTTTCTGCCAACAAGAAATCACTCGCACATCTTTTCATGATTAAAATACAATTAGTGTACGGGCTGCTCGATACCAAACTTTTGAAAAATTGAATTAAGAGTCCGGCAAACAAACTTGGATTTCGTCCGACGTTACAGAATATGTCACACATAATGTTATAAAAATAAAAAACAATTTCGCCATGTCAATTAGTGATCTAGTGATTTCTAATATGGCGACACTTTTACAAAACTTTTACAAAACTGGCGACGGAAAATTGCAGTTGGCGATTCTTTTGGCGCGAGCTTTTTAGAAGCCAGAGCAGCCCCTGTAACTGTAAAGATTAATACACAATAATAATAATTAGTATTTTGGAAGTAACTTATAGTGATCTAGTGATTTCTAATATGGCGACACTTTTACAAAACTGGCGACGGAAAATTGCAGTTGGCAATTTTTTTGGCGCCAGCTTTTTAGAAGCCAGAGCAGCCCCTGTAACTGTCAAGATTAAAACACAATAAAAATAATTAGTATTTTGGAAGTAACTTTTAGCATATTAATTAAATTACAATAACATATCACTTACAATTTTTTAAAGAATTTATAATAGCGCATTTTCCATTGAATATACATATTTTTGCAATGATGTCATTTTCTACTTCTTGTTCAACACAAAGAAAGATTAAATTTATTGTACATTTTAAATATAGAAAACATTCATTGTTTTGTTTAATGCAAAACAAGACAGACAACACATAAACTTAAATCCTACTCATTATAATAGCAAGTTTATAGTTTAAATATCAATTATTTAACATAAAACAAATAAAATAGCACTCTATAGATTGTAGCTTTTTCAATCATACATTTGTCATGTTTGTGTGTGCATTGTTAGCATCTGTGGCAGTCTTTTCTGTCTTACAAATCTTAAATCTAGAATGAAAATGAGTGGACATTTTCCTGCATACTAGTACTTAAAATGGAAATGAGTTAATTTGTTTTATAAATTCCTAATATTGAAGAATAAAGGTAGCTAAAAATGCCAGAAATGTAGGATTTTGAGTCGAATAGACGGTAGCTTTGGGGGGAGGTTCATACATTCTGAGAGATAATCTTAATTTTTGGAAACAAAATACAAGTGTCCAACAGACTCAAATATCTATAATTATGTAATATGTAGTGATCCAAGGTAGGTAGTAACAGTATCAAAACAAGACAATTACTTCTGAATTCATGTACATAAGCAAATTTGTACACATGATCATATAATTTATAGTTAAAACACACTTGCGCTGAAAAAAGTTGGGCCCCTAATTAAACTATATTGTTGGGCTCCTGGTTTTTTTCAGGCTAGGGGCCCAGCTGGCTACTGCAGGAAAAAAGTTCAGCTCTATCCCTGTGTTTATATTATTTTCATCATATTCAACACGTTAAAACTTTTGAAAAACGTTTGCTCCAAGAAAATTCCACTGACATAAAGTGATAAACCCTTGCATTTCAAATAATCAAAAATGTACAAGACCAATGAAAATGATAAATATAAATGTAAAAATGGCAGGTTTTATGTTATAGAACTATGGTAACTATAAATAAATATAAATAACTTTTATTTAGAATCAACATATATTTCACAACAAGAGAACATAAGCACTGATGTGCTTTTGACAGACATAACCACGGAGACCGAGATATTTTTATGCTCTTTACGTTATTTAATGAAGAGAATTGACGACTTTCCAATTTAAAAAACGCCACCTAGTGTCCATTTCCGGTACTAAAAACTGCGGCTATAGCCGCACTTTGTCCTGTTGAAACCTTTTGAAATGGACAATTGTCTTTGATAAATTTTCACGCTTCAGTTGAATGACAGGTGTCAATATCTGAGTGAGGAAGGTTATTAAAACCGCCTGCTGTGTAAACATGATCGTTAATTAATTAATCTATGTTCATTATCCTATTTACCTGATGTTAATTGGAGGTAGAACCCCAGCTGTTTTATAGCTTAAATAAAGGTTATCAGTGACATCCGTGTTGTATTCAAACTCACCTGTTGCCTATGCCTATGGCTATAGTAACATCTACTTATAAGGTTAATTAGATGAAAAATTTAATTGGCATAGACAAACAATATTAAAACAATCCAAAATCTTTATTTCAATATCATAGTCTTTTAGTAATGATAGCCGTAGTTTTTTTAACAGGAAGTAAATGGGGAGATAAATCATGTAAAACTGGAAATGGGTCAATTAGTAACAGATTGCATATCATTTATATATCTCTATTTTAACAGTATCTTGGGGTTTTACTTTTTCAACAACATCTGTCTTTTCCTAACTGCTTAACTAGAAAGTTAAATGCTGTGGACCAACCATGCCTCATAATCTATCGGCAGACGACAGGTGGGTTTAAGGTTCACGCTCTGCCTCTGGCAGCCTCTCTTGAATACGCCATACTTTTATAAAACAAACTATACGCAGTCTAGTCGGAGAAATATATGTCTCTAGTGCAGCTTTAATTATACTTACGTATTATCATTTAGTTTTTAATTACTATTCGGTTATCTCTGATTTTTTGTGTGAAAGTCAACCGATATTTTAAATCTGGTCCCTACCTTCTTATAAAATTTGGAACCAGTCAATTCTACTTATTCTCTGTCTGTAAACTAGGCCTGATCTGACAGAAGACCAATATCGATAGAGCAACATGCAGAAATCTAAATTTGTATGTGTACAAGAATCAAATATATCGACCGGGTTTCCAAAAGAAGAAACGTAAAGATTGTTTGTTCTAGAAATGAATAAATAAATGCTATATTGATTTATTTCATAAAAATATATTTAAATGGTTATCTTATTGCTATGTTCTAAGGTGTTTTCAATGCAGGGACAGTCTATACTAGTTTAAATTACTTCTCATTAGAATATGCGTAGCATATTTATAGAATGAGTATTTCGAAACCGTATTATGCAATTAAAATATGTATAGCTTGATATCACGCGCAGTTTAAAACCGGTTTATACCATATCTTATAGATCAAGTGATGCCATATACAATCAAGCTATAGGCAAGAAAGTAGTCCACACACATTTCAAGGCATATTTTGTAACTGGATAAATTGATGCTGAAAGTTATTTAGTGATCTCCTTACACGATGTCTTGCCTTTTTTAAACATTGGTTAATTTTGTATAATGTATATATATTCGTCAATGATACCAAATGATAACAAAATATATCAGATATAGTCAAGGTCGGGTTTAAATAGTCCAGTAAATATACCATATTTTGTACATTGATTTATTGATTTTGCTTTACGTCCATCGAGCAGTATTTCAGCTATATTCAAGACGGGACAAGTTAACAAAATGACAATAAATAAAAGAAAAAAGGGGTAGGGTTACATGAGGAACACAATTTTGACTGCCACTGGGAAAATATTAGGTAAGGGGGGAGGGCGGGGGTGGGGGAGAATTTTGCCATTTGTTGCGGCTACAATGAGGCTTCTCTTTTTTCAAAATCTACAAAAGGGAACTTTATCGTGCCAGAGCGCGGCGCTCCAAACAAGTACGTCACCTACGTCCGCGACCAGGCTTGCCGTGTTAAATTATGATCCGACAAGCCATTCGCCATCCGTGGACGCAGTTGCTCTGTGGGTCGAGCACTGCGAAACCTCTCAGTATGGTCCTAGTACATTGTCAGAAAATATATAATTTATGTGTACGAGTTTTAGAAACAGGTAGAAATACGAGGCATTTCTCACCTGTTTCGCGATGAGTACAAATAAACTTTATATCTTCTGACAATGTACGAATATTGTTTAACACTAAAATACATTATACTAATGAAAAACCCGAAAAAGTGCATTACTGACTGAAATTTTCGGCGCGCATTCTATTGATAACCTGACTTCACCAACATATCGTATTTAGACCAAATGTCGTAAACCAGTACGGAACACTCAATATGATAAGTATTGAGGACAATGGTACCAGCACTGCACTGCAGAATAAAGCAACTGTTATTGGGCTACCGTTAATGTACAACAATGATAAATTTTATCTTCCTGAGACAGAAGTGAGGACATCTTAACAATCAAGAATCCCCTAATAAAAACTAGACGCCATGATATGGCTGAAAAATTGCTGAAACTGGCGGTGGCGCTAAACATCATTCAAACAAACAAAGAAATACAATCAAGGCTTCTGTATTGTTAAAAGAGCAAACGATCGCAATCACTTGTGACAATCAGCATGGCATGAACCTTACTAACGTTCAACAGGAACTAGACAAAACACTTGTCAAAAGTTGACTCAACTCATAGTTTCTCCTGCTGACATTAACACACAGTTTAAGAACAAATGTTCTTAAAGGACCAAAATAACTTCTATATTTATGCATATACGTCGTTTAAATACTATTTTACATGAGGAAATAGGATAGAGGTTGACGTCACAATGTCGTTTTTTAATGAAAAAAGAAACTAAACAAAACATGAAACTCGTGTTTCAAAAGACGCAATCGATCCTATATACGTATACAGATTAGATTTTACGCATTCATCATTGCAATTCCGCGTATTGCAAAAACATACACGTTAGTCATGAAAACATGTTAAAGTTGTGTTAAGTGTATTAAATTGTTCAAAATATAACAGAAACCCCTTTCCCCTCCCCCCCCAAAAAAAACCAAAAAAAAACACAAAAAAAAAAACCAAAAAAAAAAACAAAAACAAACAACAAAAAACCAAAAACCAAAAACAAAACAAAACAAAACAAAAAACAAAAGCAAAAACAAAAAACAAAAACAAAAACAAAAACAAAAACAAAAACAAAAAACAATGGACACAAGGTAATTTCTCATAACATTTAGCTTATATATATTATATATATATATATAAATGAATGTGGTAAATTAAGTAATATGCATAAAGAGACATTGAATTTGAATTATTGTTCTGTTGGCAGCTTTTTTGTTTGAATTTTGTTTTACGTGGCGTAATTTTCAGCAATTTTTCAGCCGTATCAAGGCGTTTTTAGCCTATGAAACGATTGATCTTTATACAAATACATCTATGGAATTAACGTTTCCAAACGGAGATAAAAAATCGAAGGAACTACATTATTGAGGCTTACTTCACCATGCAACCAAAAATTATTAAAGTGCACAAAGAACACAGGGTATCCGAAACAAAATCCTAGAAGGGATCCAAATTCATCGGAGCCAAACACTGGCAAAACCGTAGGTTATTGGTGAGTTGAAAAAATTAAATCCGGTTATCAAGGAGCATTTTGATCCATTTTTTTAAAACCCACCAATCGTCCCTGCGGATGTTGTATGTAATAATGTTTGGAGACCCTCTTTTGATGACATTGAATTGGCCCCGAAGAGGCGTTTAAGACTATCAAATCTAAAATTGCTCTTTCACATTGTTATAAAAAGGAAGAATAAATTTATATCAGAGAAAAATGTTTGATAATTACGATAATTGATTATGATGGATGAAAGGTATCTTATTGGCGATGTTACAATGTACGAAACAACTAATTTGATAACGAGACGTATACTGTCAAGTAACAGACTTTCGAATGTTCATATTATTAAATTTTAAAAATACATACCTCGTTCATTTTATAGCTTGAGGATTCTTGGTTACCCATGTTTATTATCTGAAAATCGTCTTCACAATGTGAGTGTAAACGTGACAGTCATGTATATATAAAATTAGTCCTATTGTTCCCGGTCTCAAGCTGGGTCCTATTTCGGTGAAATGATATTAGGGTATTTATTTACTGCCACTGATGTGTGAACGAGTGTATAAAGATGTGTACATGGATGTAACAATATATTTATATATGTACTTAAAAAATTCCAAAAGTTGTGTTGAGACTATACCCGACGACCCCCAAAAAGTGATGGATGGGCTTAGGGACAAAAAAAGGTTACTACAGTGTCGGAAGAAATCTCTATATCTGTTGGATTACAATATCGGTACTAAACGACCCCCAAAAGTGTTGGATGGGTTAAGGGACAAAAAGGTTACTACATTGTCCGGAAGAAATCTCTATATCTGTTGGATTAAAAAATCGGTACCAAAATATCGATTGATTGATTGGATGTTTGCTTTACGTCCAGCGAGCAGTATCCCAGCTATATTCAGGACGGGAACAAATTAACAAACAATACATCAATAGAAAAGGGGTGGGATGGGACACAGGGAACAAAATTTTGACTGCCAGAGGAAAAGTACGGAGTATTGGGTAGGGTCGGAGAATATAGCCTTTTGTAGCGGCTACAATGAGCCTACGCTTTTTCGAAATCTACAAAAGGGATCTTTATCGTGCAAGGGGCGTGGCACTCTCCAAACACGTTTCCCACTATGGTCCGCGGCCAGGCTTTCCGTATTATGGCCTGACAACCCACAAACGAGAGGGTCTCCCCTATCCGCCACCCGGGACGCGCTGGGCTGCTCTGTGGGTCGAGCACTGGGAACCGTCCCAGTATGGTTCCAGCCAAACTATCGAATCGCAGGTACTAGAATAATGTAGATCTTGGTTATAGTGATGTAAGTAAAGTAATTATGAAGTTTATTTAAAAAAAAAAACACCTCTTACAAGTCATGTAGAAATATTGGTAATCAGCTTTATATTGATGTTAAGGGTAATTAATTTCTGTGATAAACTCTAAACTGTTGTAAAATTGTAATCCCTTTAATTGGCCTACATGCAGACCATCAACCCCATCTACCCCACGCCAATAACGGAAAGTACAATGTATATATACTCTTGGCCATAAGTTAGGGACCACCAGGATTAAGCGGAGGTGATTTTTTTAAAACCAATATTTTTATCAATATATAACCATCCATTGTTCTTTCACGTTTCGTTTAAAATAGTCGACTATTTTAAAAAAGTTTATGATTTTACTATTCAAAATGTATAGAAAAGACCAACAAGATGTCGCTTGTAAAAATATGCCATAAAACTGCAAAATCATAACTCAAAAAATGTTTCAGTTTGAACCGCTGGTAATGTTACATACAAAGAGTTGGCAGGTTGATCGGCATAGGGGTAGTAGCCGGTACGTCAGGTACGGCTTCCGCCGTACCAATAACTTTTGCAGGTACGGCATGTCGTATCAATAATTTTCAGAAATAAAAAAAAAATAAAATATTGCTCACGAAGACCTGAGATTAAGTGCTAGCAAATCGCCAGAATGCAGGATTTTGCACCATTTACCCCTAGAGCTTCCTGGGGCCTTAAGCGGCCCCCGAACCCCCTGCCGTAAAACCAGCTCTGCGAGGTGGATAGGATACGCGATCCTGATTACCATTCCGCCGTACCAATATCAAATGCGATGCTACGTCTTGTTGGGGGTTATTAAGATGTAAGAAGAAACCATTTTAAAACATTTATTCACAAGAAAAGAGTCAGTATCGTGTGTATCCACCACGCTTCCGGTGCAATTCTTGAACTCGTCTCCTCATGCTCTGGACAAGTCTCTGAAGTCTACGTTGAGGGAATTGCCGCCACTCCTGAATTAAAGTATCACGCAATTCTTGAATGTTCTGTCATGGAGGGTCACGTTCATTCACTTTCCGGTCGAGATAGTCCCAAACATGCTCTATCAGATTCATATCCGGAGACATGGCAGGCCATGGTAATGTCTCAATTTCCTCATTTCCAAGATAATCTTTGACGATGCGTGCTCTGTGAGGTCTTGCGTTGTCGTCCATGAACACGGGTCTGTTTCCAAGTGGATGCGCATCAAAATGGGGCACAATACGGGGTCCAGAATCTGATCTTTGTATTTTAAAGCAGTTAGTGTGCCATCTACTGGATACAAGTCTAACTTACAGTCATATGAGAAGCAGCCCCAAACTGTCACTCCGCCACGACCAAAAGCTGTAGTTCCCAGAACATGTGCAGGCTCAAAAGCTGTGTTGCGTTGACGCCATACCCGCATCCTACCATCAACTGGTTTCAGACGAAAACGAATTCTTTTCCAAGAGCGAATATTCCACCCGATATGGTCACGCGCCCACTGCAGCCGGGCATCCTTATGTGTGTAAGTGCTGGTCGCTTTATTGATCTCCGTGCTCGAAGTCTTCCGCAGTTTAGCCTTCTGTTTACTGTCGGTCTACTGATTCTAACATGGACATTCCATCGACTACGCAACCTGTTTGCAGTGGTAAAAGGTTGTTGTCTAGCAAATCTTCGAAGTAGTCTATCTTCTCTCTCTGTTCTCTGCTTCGGTCGCCCTGATCTTGGCCTTTCCCCAACAATACCAGTTTCATTATATCGTCTCATTAGCCAAGCTACTGATGACAGAATGGCTACCATTGAACCTATCTGAAACCTGCCGCGGTGTCATTCCAGCCCTTATCATGCCAACTGCTTGCCATCTCTCTGCATCTGCTAGTTTTCGACGTACCATGTTGAAATGATTTCAAAACAGGGTAAATTTTACCTGTTACGCACGTGCACATGATGAAATGAAAAAAGGCGCCAAACTTGGGTTTTTCAAAAGCTGAGGGTAGTGTTTTTTAAATCTCTATTGTTATTGTATCGTGAATCGAGCGATTTCAAAATTTTGACAATAGATACTACAAACCTAGCTTTTGTTGATAGCATATGTACAAAGAACCAGAAACAATTAATTGTTTTATTCATTTGAAGCAAAACCTGGTGGTCCCTAACTTTTGGCCAAGTGTATAGTAGGTCATCATCTTGCGCTAACAGAAAAGCCGCATTACTGAAGCGTTCATGGAACGGAACTAAACTAGATATCAGTGAGATGGTACCCATCTCTGTGGGCCCCGCCGACCTTGAGGTCAATGTCTCACAGGTCATCAAACATGGTATGCGACACATTGCCTTCATATTATCTACCCACATTCCAAATATCAAAAGGCTACCTCAAAAGATAAAAAGTTATAGCTCGGACACGATTAGTTTCGTACGGACGGACGGACAGAGTGATCACTATAGGGCATCTGCTACAAAGTGGCGGGGCCCTAATGAAAAGGTTATGATTGGAGTCGACTACACCCTTCCGGAAGTGAGACTCTAACCGTCCTAATCCACAACCTCAGTGTTGAAAGACCACGTGATCAATATATAGTTGACGATTAACCGATGTTAATCGACCATCGTGGCCCCTCGGGTTAATTAGAACTAATGTCGACTGAAACTGGGATCAAACATCATATGGGGCCTTGGTGGTCGAGTGGTTAAGGTAGTTCGTCTATTATTTGACCACGTGGTCTGTCAACACCGAGATTGCGGGTTCGATTCACACTGCGGATAGGGTGCGCTCGACTCCAATCTAAATTGACAAGGATTGCCAGTTTCCCTACCGAAGGTCGGGGTTTTCTCCGGGCACTCCTCCCCCAATAAAAACTGGACGCCACGATATAGCTGAAAAATTGCTGAAAGTGGCGTCAAACAACATTCAAACAAACATAAAAACATCATAAGGTCGTTCTTTCGAAATTGAATCCGATGTTACAGCCTTTGAACCAAAATATATTCTATTACTAATATCAAAATTTCGATTTTGTAGACCTATTCTTTCCATCGTTTTATACATTCAGAATTGGTTATTTGTTAAAATGCTTGGCCTTGACAATAGCTACGCTGCAAATTCAAGTGTTAAAACTGAGAACACCTTATGAACACTTTTTTGTAACACTTATTGAACGTGTAATGGTGTTACCAATATTAACACTGTTGTTCATCATATTTATGCCAAGTGTTAAGTAACACTGGTGTTCTGCTGTTGCGTGTCTAAGTGTGTCGTTTTTGAACGCTGGTATTACCATTTTGAATACCTGGTGTGCAATATTTTGAACACATCCATGCGTTCAAAAATTTAATGCCAAGACGCGTTCTACAGTCCTGTAACACTTTTTGAACACACAGAACATGTTCAAAGAAAGAATGTAAAGATTTGGAACACCTTTTCAAAGTGTTCAAAGGGAAAATGTTAAAAGGTAGAACACTGCAATGTTCATATTGCGAACATGTTCAAAGGGTAACATGTTCCGACAAAGTAAATTGCAAAGTAGGATCTAGCCGATTTGGAAATGAAGATGTACTGCAATCAATAATAAAAGTATACTATTTAAATGTATCTGTAGTTAAGAAAATATATTTTACACATACTTAAAACCATCTTCGGTATCTAAGTGTTAGGGGGGACCGGATCGCAACACTTGGCTAGCGAAAATGACTTAAAACTAATTTTGTATATTTTCATAGAGAATGAAAATAAATAAATAAGATAAATATTTTTTTTGTAAATGTCTCGGTTAGTAAAAACATAAAAATCGTGATGCTGCAAAAATAATATCTTACAAAAAGAAATGAGACATTATATTTTTATTAATTGGTATAGGGAAACATTCATATTAAGATACAAGATTTCAATATAGTAAATTGCTTTGTTTAAAAAAAGCACATAAATTGAGTGGTAAAATATCATTTAATACAAACATGTATACACCATTGATACATTTAGACATAATGAAACTACTTCAATACAAACTGTTTTAGACATTTTAGAAAAAGCATCAATCTCATTTCTGCATTTTCCTGATGAGTTTAACATACATAGCATATGCTAAAATAGAAAAAAACACGATTGCTACAGGTATAGGTAGCTATGCATGCACTCTAAAATGGCACAGGAGTTCATGTCCACAAGTTTTTCCAAAGAAAAAATGAAAGATACATGTACATAACTCCAAATAAATGGTCAGATAAAATTTAGTACATGTCTGAATACGCAATATGTCTATCCATCCTGCAAGAGTTTTTTGAAGTCATTCACCTGTCTTTAAAATATATACAGAAACTGTATGTGAAATGTCTAAAAAACTTGGCACAACACACACCACAAACTCAAAGTAAACAGGTAAATTCAGCCACCACCACTTTCAATAAATTTCGCAATTCTTCCTTAGAAGCTCTTCCCAATGTACAGTCTCTCGCATTTTGATATGTTTAATGTCTCTCTATTCTATTCCTCCTTTAGTTCGGACAGATGAGACTAATTCTTCCTGTTTCTTAGAATTTGCTTTGGGTAAATCTGGCATGACACGGGTTGTACATTCACATGTCATATGCTCCAAACCCAGAATTCACACAGTTGGGGTCATTTGAATGAATTTTCAACAGTGGCAAATGAACAAAGATTTCAAAATAATCCATCATTATCCGTGAGAAATGCTTGTATATATTACGTCTGTATCTTTGAATTTCACCGCCCAAAAACTGAAACAGGCAGACTTCCAGTGGTTCCATGGTGCATTCTGGTACTATATTGCGCGGGAAATGTTGAACACCAGTGTTCAGAGATAGAACACTTGATAAACACAGAGTGTTCAATAACAGAACAGATTATGACATTTATGATACATATTAAAAAATAAATACAAATATTTGAAAGAGAAGTATTTTGTGTACTATAAATTAATAAACGGAACGACATGACAATTGCACTTTATTTTATTCTCTGAAACATTTGTAAGAAACAAGACAGAGAACACTAATGTAACTTTGAATATCTATTTTTAAGGCATTTAAATAATAATCATTATGTATGTTTTTTTTAAAATTCTTTCAATGTGCTATATCAGAATAGTATACAAAAACATAGATCAAATTCATTTCCCCGGTATGAACACTGCAGTGTTAAAATTTATTGAACACTTGAATGTGAACGTTTTAAACACAGATGTTTAAAACTTGGACACTATTGTGTTAAGATGAACACTTCTTGAACATACAGTGTTAAATTTTTGCACACTATGCGTATAAAATTTAAACGCGGACGCGTTAGCGTCCGTTATATTTACAGTGTAGACGTTAAACAAATATCAAACTATTAACAGACAGAAATGTTTTTGTTAAGTATGTCAATTGTATCTATTTATAAAAGAAAACGCACCCGTATAAAATATATATGGTAATAAACAACAGGAATCGATACCAATTTTTGGTACCTCAGAATATGTCACGTTTAACAGATTCTCAGATATACATATATTAACATTTTCTTGTCTTGTTGGTAGGCAACCTGACTAAGTTTGGATCTATTAAACGAAAACATACCACATTTGAATTGCAGTTTAATCAAAACCTCCAGAAATTACCAATTACCAACAGGTTGTCGATTACGTGCCATGATGTAACTTTTCGGCCGTGTGATGATACAAATCGGCATTTGCTTTCATGCGAATAGAACAAAACGAAAGGGAAGTAAGTAAGATTTTGAATATTTGTATTTCTCCTCAAAGAGTGGTGTCCCTTTTAATAGCAAACTTTAGTAGTTCATAGTAAAATAAGCTAGCCAGACTATTTTTACTACTAAATTATCTATTAATAGATCCACGAACGAATTTTCAATGGGAAATATTCCTAGCTTTGTAACAAAAATCCGCCATACTCATTTGACTTGTTGTAATTGTCTGGTTGACATTTCGTAATACACCAAAACAAGCGTTTGTAAAAGCTTTAATAATAAAAAAGTAATATAAACAGACTATTATTCATATCAAGGTGACTAGAGCGGGCGAATGGTAAACATATGAAAACATCTGTAATCCATCATTATCCTATGTAACAAATCTTTTGTTAGTTAAATAGGTCCAAGGACACATTTTCCTTAAAATAATGTAACTGTAAAATACGTTCACCAATAAAATAAGTCACCAAGTCTTTTTTGTACTAGTAAAATAATTTCTTGTAACTAATTTCCTTAGTAATATAGATCGTCAGACATTTTTTTTAGAAATAATCAAAACTGACATTAGTCCACCTCTGGTTATCATTTGTTTTCAGATTTCATCTTTAACATGTTTTTTTTTTCACGAATGGACTATATGCAAGCTGACTATCCCAACCTTTTCTGAGATTTTTCGTACCATGACACGGCTATACGAAACATATAATACCCTGAATTTCTGGTCTTGTTTATCGTCAGAGAAGACAAGTTGCAAATCCGTTTAATTTTTTTAATGAGAGAGTTGCCATGATTACAGCTTAACATTTCTCATATTATCCAACTGTGTATTAAAAATCTACTATAAAATATTGTACATATGTGGATTTATTTGTATGCATGAGAAATGTTCAAATGTAAATTTTTCCGTAAAAATGCTCAGGACAGTCAACTGTATCAATTTAAGAATTTCAATTGAATTTTTTGTAACCATTCCAGAGAGCTAAGGGAACGGTCAATATTTATTGGGGTGGTAGGACCGGTGCAAAATGCAATAGGACACATACTTTTTGATGCTGGCATATATATGGGACTCCTAGTTTTGTTATTTTATGCACTGATAGGACAGCAAGTTTTTTTCATAACAATATCAAAAAACTATTTTTTTTCTGACGTTTTAATTCAAAACCAATATACTGTAATCGCACAATTTGTTTAACAAATATAAATACTGAATTGTAACCATAAAATTATTCACTAGGTAGGACACCAACTTTTTTTTATAACACATCTGATGTAGGACAGAAACTTATTTTTGTATTTTAAGAATATAGGACATCTGATAGTTTGAAATGCACTGGTGCCCACCCCCCCCCCCAATTAATATTGAGCGGTCCCTAAGAAAATGCACTTTTTTCAACGGCGGTTGAAATATCGAAAAACGATGTGCACAACTAGATATGGCATTCTAAGTTTGTGCAAAGCGGTTCATGAGGGTCCCTCGACTCATTCTACAACATACTAATTAGACAAATATAACAGAGACAGAGCAACACAGGAACACTGTAATTGCAGTACCAAATTTTAAACAATCATTTACCAAATGATAATATTTTACTGTACGGTACTGCACGACATAAGTATTATGACAAACGTATGTATAACCTACAACATATAGTCTACAAATCTGTTGTTTGTTTGTTTCAAAGAATGCATGGTTTTAACGCCATTTACGGCAATTGTTCAGCATATCAAGGGGTCCCAGTTTTTATTGGAAGGAAAGAGGTAAGCCGGCTACCCGGGTAAAACTCCGACCTTCTACAGGAATGGAAATTCTTTGGAAGCCATATTTTCAGCGATTTTAGTAGCATACTATTTGAGAGTCGTCTCCCCTTAATTTCTTCTTTTGTTAACTAACTATACTTCTTTAAAAAAAAATTCAATGTTATGTTATTTGTTCTTTTGTTATTATTCACATACCCCTGATGGGGTCTTGAGAAATAAAATCATCATCATGTTATATCTCAGTGTGTTTATACATAAAACTTTTAATTCGTTTCATCGGTCGTTCTATAAGAAGTATAAGTTTCTGTTCTATAATCATTTCTAAAGTGGCATTTTGAAAAATTTCAGACACACAATTTATTGAAAATGCATCTAACAAAATCTCCTAGTTGAAGATATACTGGAGTCATTTTCGTCCAGTTTTTCCGTTACACTGCGCTTCAAAGGTTCATTTTGTCGTTTCTATTTAGTCGTCTTCATCTGGAGATAAGTGTTTTTAAGTGATGCTCATAAACATTCCGGAATTTATCAGAAAAAAAACAACTAACCGAAAACATGTCATAGTTTTACCCTTAATATCAACAACAGATGATAACACATATTTACCTTAATAAACATGCAATTATCTTGCCTTAAGTATGGACTCAATATAGAATAATAAAATGCTCGTTACATATCAACAATATCACAGATGTGATAAATAATTTATTCCATGGGATTATCGAGTGTTTATTTATCGCGTTTGTTTAATTTAAACACAAGTCAACGCTTTCGATCGGTTCATTTATAGAGCCATATGTTGCCTCGTCACTACCGACATCACGAGCATGCTCACTGGAGTGTAAATAGTAATATACGTTTAGGTACTAATATTGTTGTCAGTTGCAATACACATCATATTAATTACAAAGGTAAAGAGACACAGTTGTGACTACTCTACAGAGAAGAGTATATAATTAAGACATCATACAACAAATAATTATTGACATCAAACAGAGAAAGTATCCATAGCAGCCGACATTTGCGTTTTCGTTGTTGTGTGCTCAGGTATGTTAACTTTTCTATACTTATTAGAACTTTTATTTTAGAAGATGTTTTGTTAATATGAAAGATATAAGATACCTGTCGTATGATACAAAAAATATCAAGGGACCTCTGTGGTCTATGTTTGATCACTTGCACACTGTGTTCTAGCGTGACCTCGTGTAGGGTGTGCTCGACTCAAGGGTTACTTGACAGGGAGTCTTAGTTTTACTCCCATTAAAAACTCGAATAAAAGTCCAGTAAAACCAGTGGCGTAAAAATAATGGTAGCATTAAAGCCCGGGCCGCTCTGCTCTGGACTTGCTGGAGTCCTTGCCGATAATGGCTTTGACATTAAATTCAGAGTCTTGGCTCTTTCATTAAACAGACTCTGGAACTAAGGACAGGGGTCTCGTAGACTTGTAAATTTTGTCGATTTTCCTGATTGCAATTTAGTTGTTGTTATTTCTCTGTTTTATGTCACTGATCAATGTAGTATTGATTTGTATGACAATAAAGATATATTAAACTATACATGTAAATTGTTATTCACATGAAAACCCCAAAACAAGCAAATAAATTTGACTATTGCCATTAAGATGCTTAAAAATAGTTTAAATTGACAACATGAACATACATTATCTTCAACGTTTAACTTGAGTAATTTAATTTATAGTCCGAGAGTTTTCTGCCTTCCAACGCTTTTTTAGACTGATAGGACCATGGGACGGCAGAGGATTCTCCCACGGTCCATCAAAATCTAAAAAAGCTTTGGATGGCAGAGGATTCTCGGACTTTTAAATTCAGTACAATTCAAAACAAAAAATTGTAATTTTTGGACAATGTTTCCGTGATTATCGGTTGCTACACTTCGTTTGCACGGATCAGAAAAATTGTGTACCATAAATGATTTTTTTGAACGCCAAGGTCAGGCAAAATATTATCACATGAACGAGTTAGTCTGACGATACGTGATATACGCAGTTAAAAAAACTAACAACAGTAAAATTTGATAATCAGAATACATGTTAGAGATATAAATAAAAAGTACACGTGAATAAAGGACGGGGGGAGGGGGAATAGGGGGATTGGGTATTACCTTGTTCTTCTATGTATATATTTCTGGTTGGTGATGTTATATTTGTATTTGTATTTGTAAGCAGCGCTAGCACTGTACTGTTATATACTTTTTTATGTGGACAATCATAACTGTTGTATGTCAATCCCCTTCTGGAGCCCTAAATTGGCTGATAAACATATATATAGTATTTTACTACTCCTTCGCACCTCCATCGTTCTTTTCAAATAAAATCTGGACGCATTAATATAGCTTAAAACTATTGAAAGTGAAACAATACCCGAGTCAAACAAACAAAAATTTCAAAGTAATCCAGATTTATCTTCTTAACAATCAATATTAAGGATTTTTTTTTCAGTTGGACAGAATCGATTTAATCTTACTGTTACTAATATTATATTACAAATGTCAGCCAATATTTATTGAAAATTAATAACAAGTTAATGGGATAATTCGTTGTTAGATTTCGTTTGGAGATTATCTAAGATGGATCACGCTTCGATGATTCGGAAAGTTATTTGAAAGGACACTCAAATGTGCTTTTATGTTATAATTCTGACAATCTTATCAGAATTAAATTTTTCATTTGCTCTCCCTTTTTCTGTTGTCATTCAGATTCAAGACTGAATAGTTTATTGAAGTCTCATTACATACATACAGTTAAAATAAAACAATATACAATAAATACAATAATGTAAATGGATTTGTTTGGGGTTTTTTGAATGCTGTTTAACACCACTTTCAGCAATATTTCAGCTATATTGTGGCGTCCAGTTCTTGTATTGGGGAGGAAGCTGGAGTACCCGGAGAAAACTCCCGACCTTCGGCAGAAAAACTCGCAATCCTTATCAATTAAGATTGGAGTTGAATGCACCCTGCCCGCACCGAGACTCGAACTCGCAACAGTGTTGACAGATTACGTGATCAATAATAGACTAACTACATTAACTATTCGGCCACGGAGGTCCCTAATTAAAAAAGTATGTGCCGTGAAAGACTATTAAAAAGGTTAAAACATTTTTAAGAATGAGATCATAAACAATATAACAGTGATGGGTCATGAAATACTATATACTAAGCACGTGTATTTCACTTTTAAAAGGTACATTTGATGAATACAAACAGATTATTTCGTTACTTCCACTCAGCGACGTTCAAAAAAAAGTTAAGGGGGGGGGGGGGGGTGAACGACTTTATTCAATGCGATTCGATTCTGAATATTTATGATAGAATGTGACATAAAAAATATCCGGAATAAAATAAAATTAATTAGAAGCGGGAGGTTTGGTATGACATAAAACCTGGTTTATACAACACAACGATTTCTTTTGAAATGCCTGTACCAAGTCAGAACCATTGCTGTAGTAACTATATTTTTGATTGTTGGAGATTGTTGGAACCCGCTGTCTAGAGTTTGCCGGTTTCTCGGACTTTGATGTGTGATTGTCTTTTTTTACAGTTTCCTCTGACTGTGTTCGGTATATTGTTAATAACCTTCATTTATATTTTATCAAAATGGCAAAAAGATTTGTTGTACACCCCCCACCACCGTATTTTTCGCGTAACGTGTCACATAACGAATTGATATTTCATTCGATATGCCAAAAAGGACATTTACCTGTGATTTCTTACATTAATTATATTGTTTATAAGTAAATTGTTCGTGTTTAGAATTGCTTGTAACTGGACAATAGGTACACACTCGCTTTGGTTAGTTTTAACGAGTTCTTTTTGTTCATCTGAAACCTCTTTTCAAAGGTCAAAAGTTGTTTGAGACATAATGTGTTACTACAACGTATAATAACTCGCACGAAAGAAGTCCTTTGGATTCGGTAAGGAAAAAATATTATCAGTACATTTATGGTTTGGACGTTTCTGTGTTTTTTTTTAAAAATAAAATGAAGTTGTTTTATTAACAACTTGATGCATAGGCAATGTATCTTGTCCGGAAATTAAAAAATTAATTGTACGAGTTTTAGAAATGAGTCGAGCTATTCTCTCCTGTTTTGTATCAAACACGATTTTAGTTACATATTTTACCATGTACACATATTATTCTTCGTATATCAATGGTGGACGTGTTATGTTATACAAAAGCGCGTCCGTCTGTCCATTGTTCACATGTCGCATTGAATCTTAAGCTTGAGAATACTTTAACATGTTTTCTTCATACTGCGCATACTGTTACTTATTACGTTATTCCGCATGATCGTTTGTCCAGGCCCCAAAGAGGATACAAAAAAAAAACTGATGACGTTTTCATCTAACGTAAATTGGTTACATTTAATGTACTCAAATAAAATGCACTTCTTACTGTATATGATGTAAAAAAAGTGTTAAAATTGACTGTTATTTACGTTGAAATTACCTATAAACGGACAAATGGCAGCATGTGACAATGATAGCCGCTATGGTAAAAAGAGACAATAATAGCCGCTATGGTAAGTAGTGACAATGATAGCCGCTATGGTAAGTAGTGACAATGATAGACGCTATAGTAAGTGGTGACAATGATAGCCGCTATGATACGTAGTGTCAATGATGATCAATGATAGCCGCAATGGTAAGTAGTCACAATGACCCTATGGTATTGGCTAAGTAAAAGGTCGTTAAGTTAGCAGGATAATTTAAGGACACATGAAATTCTGTATCAGCATCATTGCACATAGACATAACATAGAAGTAGCAGTCAATACAAATATCGAAAAATATGTATACATATACAGGATTTACGTTTTTCTATAGGCAATTTATGGGTTTTCTGTGGAAAAAAGTTACAACAAAAATAAATGTGAAAAGACACGACTTGTACTAAATGAACTGTTCATTAGCAGGCAATATGTATTTGCTGATGTGAAATTATTGCCCCTAATATTTTTTTCCTAATTTTCCCGACTTCGGAACTTGTCATTTGTTAGAAAATTTTACCAAAGTGGTTTAATCAACTCCTTCATCTTTCACCCCAGATCCCTGAAACTTCATAGCAAGATGGCAAAACTATTGAAGTTGTGCACCTCCAACTATGGTATTGTTCAATAAAGTTTTTCCATTTTCTAGACAAAGGAACTCAGCCATTTTTAAGCACACGTTATACATGATGGTTCTGATTTGGTGTAATCAACGCCTTCTACATTTTTTGGCACAGACCCAAAACTTTCTTCCACCAAATTGTAAACCATTCATCATTTGTTAAAGCAACGGCTTTTTCCAACCAGGCCATTTCAGACTTTTTGCGATTTGTTTAAATTAAAAAATGTTTTAAAAAATTTATATTAAAAAGTAGGTAAACCATTATACTAAACAGGATAATATGAGGAAAATTATTTACCAACAGCCTCGAACGTCCTGCAATACAAACTGTAAAGTCTATATTATATTAATTGCTAACTGTTTTCCTGCAGCGGGGTCTGGTGTTTCCCTTATATAAATATATGTATGTCTACAAATTAAGCCTAACACTGATAGAATTAGATTTTAAAACTGTTAAATGTGTTTGCTTACCCTCAGCGAGATCCGATTTTATACCGTTGTGACACTGTGGAACTCGTTTGCCTGCATTATGTCCAGCGCCCTAGACCACTCGTCCAAATCCGCTAAATAGCTTCAAAAAATTGATGAAAGTATTAGAGCAAAGAAACAAGAAAACGAATTGCTGTAGGATTTGCACAGTTAAACATTTGCTTGGCCTATTACTAACCTCAGGTATTCCATTATTGTATTTCCCCAGTTAAACATTTGCTTGGCCTATTACTAACCTCAGGTATTCTATTATTGTATTTCCCCAGTTAAACATTTGCTTGGCCTATTACTAACCTCAGGTATTCCATTATTGTATTTCCCCAGTTAAACATTTGCTTGGCCTATTACTAACCTCAGGTATTCTATTATTGTATTTCCCCAGTTAAACATTTGCTTGGCCTATTACTAACCTCAGGTATTCTATTATTGTATTTCCCCAGTTAAACATTTGCTTGGCCTATTACTAACCTCAGGTATTCCATTATTGTATTTCCCCAGTTAAACATTTGCTTGGCCTATTACTAACCACAGGTATTCTATTATTGTATTTCCCCAGTTAAACATTCGCTTGGCCTATTGCTAACCTCAGGTATTCTATTATTGTATTTCCCCAGTTAAACATTCGCTTGGCCTATTACTAACCTCAGGTATTCTATTATTGTATTTCCCCAGTTAAACATTTGCTTGGCCTATTACTAACCTCGGGTATTCTATTATTGTATTTCCCCAGTTAAACATTCGCTTGGCCTATTGCTTACCTCAGGTATTCCATTATTGTATTTCCCCAGTTAAACATTTGCTTGGCCTATTACTAACCTCAGGTATTCCATTATTGTATTTCCCCAGTTAAACATTCGCGGCGTATTACTAACCTCAGGTATTCTATTATTGTATTTTCTCAGTTTAACATTTGCTTGGCCTATTACTAACCTCAGGTATTCTATTATTGTATTTCCCCAGTTAAACATTTGCTTGGCCTATTACTAACCTCAGGTATTCTATTATTGTATTTCCCCAGTTAAACATTTGCTTGGCCTATTACTAGCCTCAGGTATTCTATTATTGTATTTCCCCAGTTAAACATTTGCTTGGCCTATTACTAACCTCAGGTATTCTATTATTGTATTTCCCCAGTTAAACATTCGCATGGCCTATTACTAACCTCAGGTATTCTATTATTGTATTTCCCCAGTTAAACATTTGCTTGGCCTATTACTAACCTCAGGTATTCTATTTTTGTATTTCCCCAGTTGAACATTTGTTTGGCCTATTACTAACCTCGGGTATTCCATTATTGTATTTCCCCAGTTAAACATTTGCTTGGCCTATTACTAACCTCAGGTATTCTATTATTGTATTTCCCCAGTTAAACATTCGCTTGGCCTATTACTAACCTCAGGTATTCTATTATTGTATGAGCTAATGGCAATCTAAAATTGCATTCTTTAATTACAAAGAAAACAGAGAAATGGAAATACATCGATTAATTGTAGAATCCCAAATGGAAATGACAATCATTTCATCTTGGCATCACAGCACTATTAAATAATTGGAATTTTTTTTATCCTATAGATACCTAGGGGGTAGAGGGAAAATAAGACCAAAATCAATTTTCTAACTTCCTTTTCTGCAGAATGTTTTTGACATTTCCGTTAATTGAAGTTATTATATAAAACAATTATACGAAGCTAGAAGGCATATCCTTAAAACAAAGAAAATCCTGAAATCCTTATTTGTTTTATAGATTATATATGTTTAGATTTTAGTATGTTTTTCATTTGCTACAAACTAAACTGAAGTTTTGTGGCAAACAGTGTTGGGGGGTGGGGGGAGGGGCGTTTTTCTGAGGATAACTACGAGGCCGCACAATTGTCAGTTCATACTAAAACAAATTAAATATGGAAAAGGGGATGGCAGATTAAATTAATTACAATGGAACAATGTAAGGCTCCGGAATATATTTAGAGTTTTGATTTAAAAAAAATAAAATCTATATTATCGATTTTGTATGCTTGAACAAAAACGTTGTATGTTCATGAATCTATAGATCAGGTTTTACTAGTCCCAGATTTTTTGTAAAATGTTTGCATGTCACATGAGATTTTTGAACAGCTCGAGTTTTGTCTCCATTCCAAAGTATATGTCCTCGATTTTATTTCATTAATAAATGCATTAGACTTTTTACGTACCGAAAATGTAATTTACTATATTCTGTCCACGACTCGAAATCGGAAATCGCTGTACACAATGGAATCGAATCCATTTCTGATGATCAAAACTGTACAAAAAATATTTACAAACTACGGAATCATTTCAGATGGTATTATATATATAATGTCTATTATCTCTTGTCCAAAACACTATCTAAAATTTAATGACTGGATGATTATTTCAATATCTGAGGGAAATTACATTTTAAATTTGACAGTTTTCAAATTTTCCTTCTGTTATTTTGAGCCTAATTTTCAACGATCGCACGCAACGGAACTTTGGTGCCAATTTTGCCAACCCATTTTGCAATTTTTCATATAATTAGAGACACGCAAAACACAGCGGTTTCCAATCAGGCTGTGGTAATAACTTGTAGCAGTGACAATAACTATAGCTTTTTCACAGTGATTGAATTTTGAGCCGAAGCCGATAATTTGATGAACAAATAACGCTTTTTCACGACAACAGATTAAATCTGTCAAAATCTGCATTAAATCATTACTAAAGTTGTAACACACTAAATGTCCCTTTTATCGCTGCCACTATAGCCGTGAATAAGTTGAAGATTTCATTTTGTGAAAGCTGTTCCATCGATTTGTTCCGAAATGAAATCTTTTCTATAGAACGCAATTTGTTTCAATTTGAGTGTCTTTAACTATATTTATGAATTGTTTAATTTCTTTTCTATGGCGTCCGCTCGATTCCTAAGTGGGTTCTTTGGCGATCAGAAGATACAACTTATATGAATAGATTTGTAACTTCCATTAAAAGGGACCATTATTCCGTGTAATATAAGAAAGGGAAAAGATAAAAGAATCATATTTTCTAATCAATTTGAACATATTGATAGATCATGTGCTAAACCGATGATAATTCTAGAAAACGACTCTCTTAATAAAACATAATTTAATTATAACAAATTTACTTTTATATTATTCATATAGCATAATAGTTACGTTATTTAAAAAAAAAAACTCGAGGTGAGAAATTCACAGGTACAACTTAACTTCAAGATCAAAATTAGTTCTCATGTATATATTAATAAAAAGATATGTAAAAATATCAACAGATCGCTCTCTGAAAATTTTACACAGGGGCAAGTAGAGGATGAATTTTATTTTAATGTCAATTGTACAGCCAATGAAAGACAACAGAAAAGTAATGTTAAAGAAAGATAGGGCTAATTGTTCAAGAACAATTAGAAAGGTCTTTCCCAGATTCCTGTAAGAAATATTTTTCTTCATCTGTTGTTTTGAACTTGAATACATTGGTTGCTGGGCCATTTTTTATGCGGAAGAGACTATTTCTATGGTCCTGAGTTAAACAATACATGGTTGTCAAGGACTTTTGTGTCCATTGCTAGGGACAAAATGCCACTTCCGGTTGTAAAATGACATATTTCAGTTAGATCTGGGACTAGTATAACTAACGGGATTGGTCACTCGCTAAGTCTTCAGCTAAGGAAGTACGATTTCTTTGTCGCGACGAGACCGGAACGAGATTAAGCGAGAACGCAGAAGTGACATAGACGAATGTAATACGATACCAACATTTTAGTTAAATTTGTTGCCAATTTTCTGTGACAGTAAATATGTTGTAATTTTTTATAATTTTGTGTGTCTTATTTACCTAATTGTATTACCATGAGCATGTTTTATCAATTAAAAAATGTTCAAATCAGCGAAAATCGTGAGCCACTTTTACGGGTCGCCATTTTGGTATGTCATTTTGGCGAACTTTATATTTTATGACCATATATTATCATAATGCAATAATACACATTTAAAAGGTATAAACCAACCAATTAGGTTTTTTGTGTCGCGTTGCAGCATATAGTTTTTTTGTCGTGATTCCCCGTATATTTTTGGATTAGGTAGCATGAAATATTTGCAGGTTTTTGGAAAGTCGACGCAGATTTTTAAACGGTCCCCTTGAATACAACCAATATACTTCTGTATTATGAAAGCAGTATTCCTTTTTCTTTCACATTCTGAAAGAATGATGTTTTAAGAATGCACAGAAATAGGTCATAATTGATAACACTATTAATAAGCATACTTTTTTTACCTTTTTTCGAACACTTTTTTCCACGAGAACATCTCCATCCTGTAACTATTTTCAGCTTCTATTTTACAAGAAACTCCTTTTAAATGCAAATGATAAAAAATTTCAGAATTGGAATAAGTATTTTTTACAACCCATTCTCTTTTAATTTGGCGTACACCTGTTGCATTTGTTATGTAATCACAGGTGTGGTGAACAAATGGTTCAATAAACAACGGTGTCAAAAGTTGTCTGAGGGTACACCCTAGGTAGTTAATACCTGTGTCATCATATAATTTGTCTAATTGGTGAAACCATAAACATCAAATAAAATCATACAAGGCGGCTTTGATTTTAATTCACTAGGACTAGTACAACAAATCGAATTTTAGAATTAGTCAAAACTTTTGTTTTTGTTTTTTGTTTGTTTGTTCTTTATGTTTTTTTTCTTTCTGCTTTTGTTTTGTTTTGTTTTTCTTTGTTTTTTTTTATGCGTGTGTTTAATTTTTGTTATTAAATGCATCAATTTATTGATATATAAATGTAACTTACTTGAGTCTCGAACAGATTGTATCGTACAAAAGCCGTAAATACGGTCATATCCGTGTCGACACTTGTTCGCAAATTAAGTATTGGCGCGACGAGGAAAAGTATACGATATCGTTAGATTCCAGTCCCGTTGATTTATAGGTTCCTGGTTAGATGCATCATCCTGATTTAAAAAAATAATATGGTTGCTAAGGACTTTTTGTAATGGTGACCTTGTTGCTATCGTATGACCTTGACCTGTGATTTGAAATTGGGCTCAAATTGAAGGCCTTGACTTGGTGATCATGTTAAACCTATATGTTTACTATATTATCTCTAACCGTTTTCAATGTGCATGCAAAAAACTGATTAACTGAAATGAGTCAAGGGCTCGAACTCGAAAACGGTTCATCGCACAGTTTCGGACCAAATGTATCAAATGAAGGCCTTAATGAGAGGAGTATTTTTCCCATTTATTGTCTTCTTCTATCTGTTATAGTTTTTGAGTTGTAATGATAACAAGATTGGAGGCCTAAGGTCGAGGTCACTTCTGTGAACTTTGACTTTGAGATTTTCTTTAAGGACATGTCACCGGACGACAAACGGTGAAGACCTTTCGTGATTTCGACTTATGGTTTGTGAGTTTTTGTGATAAGCGGAGTCCATGAAACATTCAAGGGATACCGCTCGCCTTCGCTAGTCTGAAATTTTTAGCCAAAATATGTCATAAAGTTGTCCCAAATGTTCCTTAACATTTATCACTTTTCAGTTTTCTTGTATCTGTTATAGTTCCAGAGATTACGCGATAACAAGGTTTTCGGTTTTTGGGCAGATAACTCCTTAAAGAAAAATATTTCGGTTTCACAGGGTGAATTCCGAATAGACTTTTAGTGCCCAAAACTTGTCGCGAAAGACCAAAATGACATGTCGCGTAGTTTTTGAACTGTTTGGTTTTGAAGTTGGCGGAAAAAAAAAGAAAAATAATCCGAACAAAAACAATAAGGTGTTCCCACTGGAAGTGGGAAGACCTTAAATATAAAAAAGGTATTCGCTAAATTCATGCAAAATTTAGATGGCTTTTTACAAATGAAAATGTAAGAGTACTAAACCGTTAGAACAACTATTTATATATGTAGTGAAAGAGAAGGAAAGGCAGTATGCACACACGTCCAAGTCATAATTGATAATTGTTAATTATTATAATTTTCTTGTTAAAGCTTTCTGTTCTGTCTCACTTTGCATTGTACATATACACAATGAAAACACATTTGCTGAATATTTTCTTTGTAAATAAAAATAAAAATGTGCTGTAACAGAGAAGTCGGACAAAATCTTCACAATTCAATTATCACTAAAAGATTTAAAAAAACAAACAAATTATAAAAAAACAAACAAAACTACACAAAAAGGAAAGGAAAAATAAACTGAAATAAAACAGGGACAGTCTTATACTAAGTTAGTATAGACTGTCCCTGAATAAATTAATGGCTTGGAACGGCCACATTAAAACGTTGCGTGACACAATTGAACCGGTAAGGTGGTCCCAAGTGAGGTTTTCATGCAAATGATAACTTGACAACGCGATAAAACGGATTTTGTTTAAACTTTATACGGCTGTTAAGTACTATAAGATGAAGATAGAGTTCAATTTTCAGCACAATCCAATTTGTAGTTTTCGACTTAAACCAATTCAAATTTTTCTTTGGTTAACAGTTGGTGGTTTCCAAATGTTATCTTGAAAATGCGTCTACAGATTTTGTGTAAACTTTGTACAGCTTTAAGTGATAACGAAGATCAAGTTGAATTTTCAGCACAATCCAATTTGTGGTTTTAGACTTAGCCCAACTCATTTTTGTTTTTGGCCAACAGTTGGGGGTTTCCAAATGATAACTTAAAAACGCAAGCATAGATTTTGTTACATATTGCACAGCTATAAATTACTATAAAATTAAGATAAAGTTCAATTTTCACCACAATCCGATTTGTAGTTATTTAATTAAAAAAATTTTTTATAGGTCCATGGTCAAGTAAAAATTGTCTCCTGAGAGGGAGTTGTTATGCTATAGGCTGATTTGTAAATTCATTAAAATGTGTTCATGAATATTAAAAACAATGCAATGTGGTGGGGTATCATTTAATGTCCCATTAGATGCCATATTTTTCAGTATTCTTATACAATAAAATACAGTGACACAGAGCAGGAAAATTATATGGTCAAAATATAGATACTAGTACAAAAAAAAAATAACAAATCAACAATACGAAATGACGCGGGTTATATGATAATAAATTAAGAAAAATAAAATAGTTAAATTTATATATAATAAAAAAAGACTACATATAAATTCAAAATAAACGCTGCGTAACACTAATAATACTAAATAAATGTATCCATGGAAACAGCGGGCTAACAAATCAAACCACGCCTATAAGTAATGTCAATCAAAGGTCTATTAATGGCAAGATTTTAAGGTTTTAAGAAAAATCCTAAATGCAACGTTGCATAAAGAAGGGACGTTACATTGATAAACTAAAAAAGCCATTGTAACTTATGATGATCTTATGCATGTGGTTGCTCCATCATAAAACTTTGGACCCTCTTCCGCATTGAAACTAAATTCTATTTACTTTTGGGTTTAGTTTGTTTTTATTTTGCTGTCCACCCCCTTGTGGTATAAACTGCATTGAAGCTAACAGTTACAAGTTAAAGTTTTGCGGACGACCTTGTAATTATATCCTATAGGCATAGTGGCCTTCAAAATGCATTAAACAACTTAGAACAGTACTGCTTTGAGTGGCAGTTAACTGTAAATATTAAAAACTAAAGTTTTGACCTTTCAGTCACTCCTACTCTTTACTATATGAATCATCCTAAAAGAATATAATTTTCCAGGGAATGTTATTGACTAAAGGAAATTTAAAAAGAGCGATACAAGAATTCAGTAAGAAGGGATTTAATGTCCTGTTTTTTCTTAAAAGTCCATCCTCCCTCGCTCGATGATGGACTCAGAACTCATGACTTGGGAGGAGGTTAAAAGTCGTTTCCAAAATTTGCAAGCTCTGCTAGTGAATTTGGCATTTAAATTATTTGATATATTGCTCAGACCCATATTATTATACAATTGTGAAATTTGGTTTACGGATAATTATTTACCTACATTTAAATCTCTGGAAAGATCAGCACATAATTATTCATCATGTGATATACTATGAAGACAAATCTGCCTATTAAAAAATATACAATACATTTTGTAAATCTGTTTTGGGCCTAAAATGACTGCTTATCCCTTGTTAAATGTCAAAGTATGTTATTTGTATAAAATCAACTCAGAAAATGTAAATCCTCTAATCAAAGAGGCATGTTCTATGAACAAGTCTCTCAACAATGAGGAACACTGTAAAGAATTCGGATTAAACATCCAAAATTCAGAAAATCAGGTGTAATCTTTTAAAAAGGATAAATGCTTTTTGAAGAAATATTGTAACACAACAATACATGAAAAGTATAACAGAATTTTGAACTTAAATCATTAAATAATGGTTCTAAACTCTTTGTTTATAGTAATTTAAAAAATGAAATCAAAGTGTAAGACTATTACAATTCTCTACAAACTTTAAAAGTAAGACAACTAATATCAGAATTTAGAGTTAGTGTTCATAATCTAGATAAAGACACTGGTAGATATAAAAATATTCCAATAAATAAAAGAATCTGTAAATTCTGTAATTTAAAAAAAAATTGATAATCAATTTATTCTATGTTGTAAAAATAACTCGACTATTAAAGATGAATTCTTTTTTAATACAAATGATCTTTAACCAACTTTCGTGCAAGATCAACTTCTGGATTCGTTGAAATTTATTCTCATTCCTCGACCTGAAATTTGGACTTATTCAGGAGACTTTTTAAAGCAATCTATCATTTTGAGAAGCTAGGATCCTCGTTGGTCAGAAGTTCAATACAAATTGTGTATCTTGGTTTTGATGTTTTGTACATATGTCATTTGTATTGTGTTAGCTTGACCCTTAACAGTGTATTTTGGAAATGAAGTTATTATTATAAAGTTACCACTGTTAGCTAAAGAAAGAAGCGTACTAGGCTGATGATACTTACATTGACATGGGGAAGCGGCGATCAATTAATTAGACACCTGGCCGCACTTGGGCCGAATTTTACTGGCGTTATAATCCGATGTTAGTTTTGTGATTTGTCGGATTCAAAAAAAGCGAGGGTAAGGTTTTTCGTTCTAGGCCGCACTATAAATCGATGTAAATATTAAATCTCAATAACATATAAACATTAAAATAGTCATTAAAAAGTGTGCCTTATATTCCATATCCAATAAGCATATTTCAACATATACGTAAGCATTTTGTAACAATAACGTAATTTATTGCATGTCGTCATAATAATTTTTTTTTTGGAGTTTGACCTACTATGTTATATACATATTAAAACAGCAGGGGTTCTGATTCCGCGTTCGCTCCATCATGAAGGGGTTCTGAGTCCGCGTTCGCTCCATCATCGTTCTAAGTCCGCGTTCGCTCCAAGACGATGCTGGAGTGGTTTACATATGATGCCAAAGTGTGTCTTTTTTCCCCTATTTTTTTTGACTTGACTTTGGGAGTTTTTTACGTCCTACACCGACAACTTAATGCCCTTGGTCGGACGGACCATATCTTATATATATTGGGACACTGGGGTATTAATGAGAATAGAATACTATTCTCATTGGTAGCCAAGGGTCACCTATATAGATAAGAGATCTAAGATTTCCCCTCAGTTTGCTGAGACTGGCTAGGTGGAGTTACTGCATGGGTTTGGATCATTTTAGGTTACAATATATACTGCTGTTTTGCGTGGTCAAAAAAAAACGTATTGTAATTTCTTATCCGCTTGGTGTCCCAGTATTTTTTCCTTGATTTTTTGTAGTCCATATCTTATATATATTGGGACACTGGGGTATTAATGAGAATAGAATACTATATACACAACTCCGCCATGACATGATAACGACACAGAAAAATTCAAAACCAAAAAGGTTTATACCTGTGCTAAGGTAATTTTGAAAATTACAAATCACCCGATTTTCTAAAAATGTTGTTAATATCTCTAGAGTTGTTATATTCATAACCCCACCGTGACATGATAACGACACAGAAAAATTCAACATCAATATTGTTTGTACCTATGCCTTAGCAAAGGTAATTTTGAAAATTACAAATCACCCGATACGATCTAATGATTAAATAAATAATAAAACCTTTCTTAAAATTCAATGCTGTTATCTAGATAGAAATAGCTCATGCAAACCCAACTCGGTGGAAGGCTGAATTAGTTGTATCTACATTATTTTATCACGTTTGTATCAGTTATTGTGTCACATTTAGTTCATGTCGTTTTTCCATCAAATTTCATTGTCTTTTTGTTTATTTTCAGTTTGCTTGCGGCATCGCGACAGCTGAAAGAAGTGTGTATTTGACAAGTCACATGACATGGACAATTTTGTGATAAACCGGCAGTTTAAATAATGTTGTAAACATTGACAGATTATTTGAGTCACAGATGACACTGGATTTATTTGATAACGGAGATTTCGCGTTGTGAAGAAATACTAGATAATTTTGTGTGATTGTTAAAATCGAGAGGTTTATGCACTTATAAACATGGCCGAAAAACAGGGAAGTACGTGTCGTAAAAATAAGATTGTTCATATTGTCGAACCTTTAGTATGCTTTGTCGCCATGATTTTACAAATCGTTGGATTTTCTACAAATGCATGGGCGGTTATGAAGGAACGGAACACCGAAAATGGTAGACTCACGAAATTGGGATTATGGTCCACCACAATATGTTATGAATTGGACTGTACAACAAAAACGCACATGGACGAACACAAGGAAAACATTGCCAAAGGATTTACCTTCAAAGGTAAGCGGATATTTATAGAAAACGTTAAATGTGATAGCACGTGTGTGATAGTAAAGATCAAACAAAATGTAGTGAGGTGCTCAAAATTTTTTACGTGTGTTAATGCTGATTTTTTAAAATATTTTTTTATTAACTGCAACAGGGAATTAGTCTATACTAACTAGTCCCTGACAGCAAGTTATATCGGTGATTGATGTACAATAATTACATATATTTAAAAATTGTATTTGTGTTTTGTTAAAGAAAATACATATATTTTGCAATAACACACGAATTTCGAATAAAGGATAAAACATGGAAAGACTAGATATTTACACTGTGTATATACATCATTTGACTGTGTGAAATATATATTAATAACGGCCATCTGATTGTATATGGTTATCTCTGCAATACATTGTTTTAATTGTCATCCATTCTGAAATTGAATATCACATGAAGTGAAAAATTTTCTCTAAAAATTAAGAATTTTCTTTCATATGAATTTATTCAATTTTAATTGTTTGGCATTCCAATATTTTAGCAACATAAATGAGGTTAATAAATAGCATGAATATTTATAATCTTAATATCGTTGATAAGAAAAGTGAGGGACAAGTAAACCGAAATTTACAGAATTTAAATGTGAACTGAAATTTTAAAAAGTTTTTTAAAAATTATTTTGGAGTTAAGATAAATTAGGAGAGCTCCAGATTAACCCCATACATGTAATAAGTGTTATTATGCTTAAGCATGAACAGTGTTGATACTCTGTTGTCCAAGGTTTTATGAAGTTAAATTAATTTAAATAATTTATCTTGATCAAGTGGACATTATATAGTTTTGAAGTTGTATATTAGCTAATATTGATAACATATTCAATCTATATCGAATAGACTGTTTTCTTTCAAGCCGTTAAATGAACTGGACTGGCGAATAAGTTAACATTTAAATCGCACCTGTCCATTCCGATAAGGACACCGTATATTATTGATGTTCAGGTAATGAACTATTGGTTAAAATGTCACGAATAGTTCACATTTTATGAAACAACCAGTACACAAGTAATTCGAAAATGTGTATTGAAACTGGAAGGCATCAGATGTCAAGATAAAATTTGATCAAAATCTAAGAATGGGGTAAAATTTCTGGTCAAACATGTTAATCTTTATTTTACATTTTCTAGATGTTTATCACATTATTTATGAGCACATCCGGGCCTCTCTTTATCCATTTGATAAGAAATACTAGGTAAATAAGCGATTATTCTGTATTTTAATTCATGTGTGGACAGATATTTACCAGGCCCACTTATATTTTTAAGGACGATAACTATTTTTTTGAACAGTTTCGATATCAAACACCTTTATTTCCCGAGTTTGTATTTATACTGTAATGACAAAGGTCTGACACCTTCGCTAGACAAGTGTTACAATAAAGCCCCCCCCCTTTACTGTCTATTTTTTAAATTTTTTATTTGTTGAACGGTAGCGTGTTCGATCACCATAACTATTTAATTAACGAATAAAAACAGAGAGCTTTGTAAAAATACGTTTATTTAAGATAATGACATTTTTGTGTTGATGGTCATATTATTGCCCGAGGCCTAATGCCGAACATTTAACTTACCCTATGTGTAGCTGTCAAAAATAAATGCTGATTATGGCATAGAAGTGGACTGTTGTTATGCTGAAAGGATGATTTGTGTGCATTTATTATCTAAAGTAACATAGAATTTAACTAAAATAATATTTAAAAATGGACTTTTACAACGTACGAGACGCAGGGGGCTATGGTTTGTAAAGACCATTGAATGATTAGCATTAGAGATTGACAAAAAGGAATTTGCTTTAAACGGAAGACACTGAGGTCTGCCAACGCAAATCCTTTCCAGACAACTACAAAAAGGCTGTAAAGAAAACAAAACTGCTATCCTAAGTGCGTAAAGTGTTCACGATTGTACGGTTAATGGTTATCCTCACAAGTCAGGGTTTCTGTGTCCACATCCTCACAAGTCAGGGTTTCTGTATCCACATCCTCACAAGTCAGGGTTTCTGTGTCCAAATGTGTTTCGTGGACACATGTGGACACAGAAACCCTGACTTGAGGATGTACACATGTGGACACAGAAACCCTGACTTGAGGATGTACACATGTGGACACAGAAACCCTGACTTGAGGATGGACACATGTGGACACAGAAACCCTGACTTAGGATGTACACATGTGGACACAGAAACCCTGACTTGTGAGGATGGGTTAATGGTTTGTAGGTCATTCCGTTCTCGTGATCTTAAATTTTAAGAATGCTTTAGCGTTAAAATCGAAATCTTTTAAAATGTTAAAGTTTTTATATATAGCAGGTGTTAAATAAGTCCGAGTATCCTCTGCCGTGCAACGCTTTTTTAGACGTTAATGGGAGCGTGTGTCCAACGCTCCCATCAACGTCTAAAAAAGCGGGAAGCGTTAGACGCAGAGGATTCTCGGAGGTGGAGCTGCTTTGGGGAACACAGCGCATGACTGGTTAAAAAAATATGAGTACCAGTTTTTATATCTAAGAAATTATTTCCCTGACCCAGTCGCTCACATTACGTTAACCGGAAGAACTTACTTTTTATCTTTGTTGTGACAGTTTAAGTGTACAATAGACTAAAATCTGGAATGAAGTTCGACCACTTTTATCATAGAACTATTGATTGTAACTAAATTATCGCGCTGGGAACATGCTTTGGGCACAATTTAAACGCGGTTGGCCTAAGGGTGGATTTTAATTAAAGAGCGCGTTTCGGAAGTTTACCTGTCACACATTTTCATGTTAATGTAAATTCGTCACATCTGTGTTTAAACTCGATGTTACGTAAACTCACATCTTTGTTTAAGCCCGGTGTTATGTAAAATCAACACGATGATATAAGCGCCTTGTTGGGGTTTTAGATCACACAACAGATAACAACAACCCTCTATTGAATGGATAATTATCGTACCATCAACATTTTAAATTTTATTTACTTTTCCTCCATGAAATTACAACACTTGACTTGCCATGTTTACCTTCATATTTGATGGCATTTTGTAAAAATAAAAACCGTGATTCGGAAAATAAATTTCTGATTAACACTCCTCCCTATGTTGAATGTTTACATGTATATTATTTCTGTTTTACCAATTTTAAGTTGACTTCAATTAAAAGAAAATAAGAATAAAAACATAACTATATAGTAATCTATTTATGTGTATAGTTTCTGTGAAAAATACTACTGTTAGGAGATTTGAAATAAGAAAAAATATTTTATTCCAATTAAAACCCCTTTACAGGGCATGGTACAATACAGACACCAACTTGATTATTTACGTATTTGTACATCAGTTCAAAATAAATTTTAAAAAATTAAATAAATTTTAATAGATTTAAAATGAATATATGATATTACTGATAACAAACAAAGCAGTTTTTAAAACGGCCAATTGCATTCATATATTTTGTACCCTTAAAACAATTACGGGACTCCAGTTAATTTGTTTTAGTTTGTTTCTTGTAACAACATTTTCCACCCGTTATTCACATATTATTCCTGTACTGAAAAGGGTCGGGGAAGATGACAAATATTTCAATTTTTGTTTTTTTTGTCGCTAATTAATTTAACAAGATAGTTAATATTTCGCCTGTTCATTCGTTCGTTCGTTCGCATATAGTGATTGATATATGTCATCTACTTTCTGTTACCGTCACATTTGCGAAAGCGTTAGCTCACAGACCACACTGGTGGGGTTTTTTTTTGGGAAAAAGGGGGGGGGGTAAAATAAGAAATACAATTTTCTTTTTAAAAACAATAGATGTACCTGACATCAGTGATTAGGCTGTTGAAAACAGTTTTATAGTGCTGAATCAGATAATGGGAAATCCCGTAACTATCCGAGAATCAAGAGTAGTCTACGATATTTCATTTAAAGATGATTCAAGTTTAAAACCATATATGGGAGTGAAATTAATGATTCATGAGCAGTGTTTATTATACTACTCAGAACATACCAGAGAAAGATGATTTCCCAGAACAAACTTTGTCCAGAGATCAATCTAGATCGAAATGGGAAACATCTTTTGAATAAATTATTTATAATTTACCTTGGTTACCGATTAAAACAAAATGTTATCAGGACTTTAAATCTAATTATTCCCTGTTGTCATTGGACCGTGACGGTTTCTTTGGAATCTATCTTGATGCCGTATTGAAAGGTTTGCTGATAAGATATTTATTACTTTCGAACATTGTTTGTTTTGAAAAAATAAACACATTAACTCAAATGTGAACTCAAATAGCTATTACACATGTAAATTAAAATAAGTTTACAGACATTTTTGTGGGCGGTTACAGCATTTTCAAAAAAGTAAAACAGGGGTAAGATTTTCTATTGCTGATACGGGGTAACTGAACAGTGACAAAGGCCTTGCTGGTATCTTGTAGAATTGAGTGGTAAGTGCTGAGGTTACGCGGGATAATAGCGTGAATCGGTCAATGAGATGGGCCAGTGCTAGCTAAAGGGTTAATCTTATACTTCTGTGCTATGTAAAGGCTAGTAAGATGGGCCAGTGCTAGGTAACGGGGTAATAGTGTGGGCTATTGCTAAGTAACGGGGTAATAGTGTGGGCTATTGCTAGGTAACGGGGTAATAGTGTGGGCTATTGCTAGGTAATGAGTTGATAATGTGAACCATTGCTAGGTAACGGGGTAATAGTGTTGGCTATTGCTAGGTAACGGGGTAATAGTGTGGGCTATTGCTAGGTAATGGGTTGATAATGTGAACCATTGCTAGGTAACGGGGTAATAGTGTGGACCATTGCTAGGTAACGGGATAATAGTGTGACCATATCTAGGTAACGCGGTAATAGTGTGGGCTACTGCTAGGTAATAGGTTGATAATGTGAACCATTGCTAAGTAACGGGGTAATAGTGTGACCATATCTAGGTAACGCGGAAATAGTATGGGCCTTTGCTAGGTAACGGGTTAATAGTGTGAGCTATTGCTAGGTAACGGGGTAATAGTGTGGGCTATTGCTAGGTAACGGTGTAATAGTGTGGGCCTTTGCTAGGTAACGGGTTAATAGTGTGAGCTATTGCTAGGTAACGGGGTAATAGTGTGGGCTATTGCTAGGTAACGGTGTAATAGTGTGGGCTATTGCTAGGTAACGGGTTAATAGTGTGAGCTATTGCTAGGTAACGGGATAATAGTGTGAGCTATTGCTAGGTAACGGGATAATAGTGTGAGCTATTGCTAGGTAACGGGATAATAGTGTGGGCTATTGCTAGGTAACGGGGTAATAGTGTGGGCCATTGCTAGGTAATGGTTAATAGTGTGGACCATTGCTTTGTAACGGGGTAATAGAATGAGCAGGGCTAGGTGAGGCGTTAATCAATTCGATGGGCTAGTGTTAGATAAATTTTACTGTTACAGGAAAAACAGGTTAGAAAGTTTGTAAATATAAGGTTTGTCGGAGTTCGTTTCCATGTCAACAGTAATTAAAATCCTGAATTCGGAATTACCAAAAAGCTGTGTACACGTATAACCCGATATAGATAACATTGTCATCTTGTTTGGTTGTTTGATTATCATAAAACCATTCTGTTAAATATTTAAAACATGTCATTGCTTCCGGCAATTTGATAAATTTTTTAAAATTCAGTAACCACCAAGGGAGATAATTTATCGAGCGGAATTCGCCGGTAGAAACTATAGCAGCAACTTCGTGTACATTACAAGTTCAGTTTGCAGACTATACCTTTTATTTTCCCCAGGTTAATAACGCAGTACCTTGCGTCAGATTTCTAATTAATTTTGTGGAATCATAGCTGTTAGTTTCACGTTCTGCAGATTAAAGGCTGACGTTTCTCCTTTCAGGTTTATTTTTCCATTTTCATTACAGAGAAGATAATATCCGTTCGTGACTGGATGAAAACATATAATTTCCTGTGGATAGAGTAATGGTCTTTCGTTTCAAAATCGTAGCTTCCTGTCTTTAGTTTCATTTGAGACAAGCACGAAATGATACAGATTTAATGGTGGAAGTTATTGTTTTAAGTTGGTGCATAACACGCTATTTCCGCGTGTTTGCTTTGCTATTGAAAACCAAATAATTGTTGTTTCAGTTTCAACTCATTTAATTTTTGAAATTTACATCACAAAATCTATAAATAGTCCAATGTTTGTACAGATTAAAGTAGAGGAACCGCGGGAGATTCGCGGGTCAAATGACTTTTATGTTGGAAAAGGGATGGAGGGGGTTGTGTGGTTGGCTTGCATGTGTATATGTTTCTGGACATCTGTCAGTCTTAATTGTAAGCACGGCAAATGTATTCCTAGCAAGATTTTGGTAAAGATAACAAATTACATTGTATATTATTTATATTTATTTAACCATAGTAATAATCTTCTGGCTTTGAATAGCTTTATTTACTTAAGCTTGCTTGAGTCATTGTAGGAACTGTTTTATACCTTTGATATAGATGTAAAAATTACCTATATGAACGCTATACAGATTTCATTTAATTGTTGATTGAAATGGAGCGAAATCGGAGTTAGAACCCATGACTTGGGGAATCGATTTGAAATTAATTATATCTAATCATGAACAAAAGCGATTTTCGCGGAGTTCGAGTCATGATCTTAGAGTTGTGCAGGATAATTGTGGGTTTGGGGGGGGGGGGGGCGAGCGTAATCAAATGGCATTATAAGAGCTGCATTATGTTTTGGATTTTCGATATCTTATGCCAGCTTAACGAGCGTTAAGATGAGTCACGTTCCCGTGTCGAACATGAGTTGTAGGCATCCGTCAGTCCGTTTGTCTGAAAGTGCTTCCGTGGTTTAAAGATGATAACTTGAAAAAGCGTCAACGGTTTTTTTAATTAAACGGATTTTGTTTAAATTGAGTGCTATCAAATGAAGATGAATGACACTTAAATGTTTTTTGGTACAGTGGTTTCCCAAAGATAACTGAAAAACACGTCAAAGATTTTGTTGGAACGTTGCACAGCTGTTTAGTACTATAAAATGATGTTTGTTTGTTTGATGGTGTTTAACGCCACTTTCATCTATTTTTCTGCTATATCATGGCGTCCAGTTTTTATTGGGAAAAGATATGAAGATAAAATTCAATTTTCAGCAAAATCCCATTAATATTTTTAGTAAGGCCACATAAAAAAATTGTTAAAAAACGTCAGTTTTTAAAAGATTACTTGAAAACGAATTTAGTTAAAACTTTGCACGGCTATTAAGTCGTTTAAAATCAAGATTAAGTTTTTACCATAATCCCATTTAAGGGTTTTTAGTAAGGCTTATTTAATATTATTTTTATAAGTCCAAGGTCAAGATAAATTTGAGGATTTGTCTTGTCATGCTCTGCTGTTCCTATCAGTAAAATGTGTTCATGGATATTAAAAACAATGCAACGTGGTGGAAAATCTTTTAATGTCCCATAACATGCCATAGTTTTATGTCGATCCGCCAACGAAGCTGTTATAGATATACATTTTCTGCCCTTCGTTCGTCCCTCCGCCTCGGGTTTACCTTTGCGCTGAAGAGTTTATTTATAAAGACATGAAACTTGGCACCCAATGATGGGATCTCTCAACTGGTAATTCTCTCTGGCTCTGCCGCTTGAGTGAACTTCAAAAAAGGATTTTTTTCCTCGGGTTTACCATCCTCACAAGTCAGGGTTCCTGCGTCCACATGTGGACACATAAAACCTGACTTGTGAGGATGCTGGTTTACCTCTGCGTGCCGCTTTTGTTTATGAAGATGACTTTAGATGTTAATGAAACTTGGTACACAGTTAAATATGATAAATTCTCTGTACTGGAAAAATTTTGTAGAGCTGTACCAAATATTTCACATTTGAGTGTTCTTCGGAAAAAGGGGGTTCTTTCCGATTTTGTGGCAAGCAGGACATCAGCGTCGCCAAAAAATAATTACATGTTAATACTTTTATTTAATTTCCTTTCAGAACCACAGTATGCTTTCCAGGTCGGGAACGAAGTCAACACAACTCTCGCCTTAGTATGCGTCATAGTCTGCTTCTGTTTGTCTATTCTCAATATATTCTGCCGAGCTGGTAAACGACAGATACAGTTTGGGATGGTGCTAATGTCACTTATTTCAGGTAAATATAAAAATGATGTTTTCTAAATTAAACATGTGAAAGTTGTGTGACGGTCGTTGTATGTTATATTTTATTAATAAATGTTAGCAAATCCTCTTGACCTTGGCTTCAGACAGTAGTTATAGTAAACACTAGGTTACAATGGCGTTATTTTAGCAACTTTCGTTGAATGGATTGTTTGAATATAGTGACCATTTGCTTGCTTAATGCGGAGTTGAGCTATTTTTTCTGATGTTCTGCCATTGTTGTCTAACCTTTCTCTAATTGATATGCATCATCTTATGTACAGGTCCAATATGTTTTATTAAACGCAAACACTCCGAAAATTTATAAATGAAAAATTTGAACGATAAATCTGGGAGAAAAATTGACAACAACATAAAAACCGGTATAATGCATATATAAAAATGGTGTAGGAATTTTATACAATGGTGTTTTGTCGATATATATTCCTACAGCTATATAATTTATACTAGAGAAAGGAATTAAAATTTTAGAGATCTTATAGGCTAAGGTAACTTAGGTAATACAGGACAATATCATCAACTGTAGCTCTATTTTTATCACTGTATACATTAAGGAATATTGTCAATAGAATTCAACATCGATGTCATAATGCCATAATGTAGCATAATTAAAGCACGTTAATTGTCAAGGAAAATCTTGGCACGAGAAAACTGTTTTCATTATGAAAGATCTTGTTGTCTTCTGTCTTGGTGTCGGAATAATATACAACCGTCACGGAAACATTAAGTCATCCACTGATGTTATCTTTGACAATATGAAGACAATAATCAGGAAAGCTGTATTTGTTCAGTTGTAATATGAATTGTCAGTACCGTCTTGACGCTTGGGTGCTTAACAATCAATCGGACTTCATTCTTTACAATTCCGTAACACATCCTTACTTTAAGTGCTCGACAAACAGAATTCCGTTCGCTTTATTGCTTTGAATTGATTGTACCTTGTTTTAATCTTTTTTCTTGTTTAAACAATCAAGATAATATTTTCCTGGATAAAATTGGTTTTGAATGATTTGGTTGCATTTAATCGTGCACTAATCTCGTCCTTTCGGGAATTGGTTTTTTGAAACCTTAATCGTGTTCTTTGAAACGTTTGACAGCCACCGAAGCTGAATTCTTAGTGATGGCTTTCAGAAGTTCTCTCCTGAGTAAACATAACATAGTAACCGTTAATGGAAGTTGGATATCAAAATCAAATCAAGTGAAAATTTAGATTTTAGCACGATGTCTTTTATGTCAACAGAAATAGATAAATTCCCATTTCATCATTAAGCATGTTTAATAAATCGTCGACAGTGTCACTAGAGAACATTAGCAGCTCTTGGAGTGGAAGATTACATGAAAACACAGCGGAATTTGCTGGGAAAACGATCCATTTTCCACACTATATTCTTACTAGATCGATCACCATCGCAATTTTCACATGCAAAATTCAATTTAAACAGTTTTTCTAAAACGGAGAGCGTTTGATTTATAAGTAGAAAAAGACGATTTTGGTAATAATAGCTAACATGTTTTGTAAATGTTCAGTCAGTGTGACAAATATGATATTTTCGGTTTCATAAGCAGAAAATTAAGTTGTTTCTAAACTTAATATTGACGCTTGCACGCATTTTTGTTACGAAATATATGTGAAAATGACTTGTATATGTATATTTAAATACTGTTTAATTATGAAAACAAAGAAGAAAACTATATTATCTCAGGCTTGTTATGTTTTATTTGATATATGTTTTATTTGTGTATTACTATCTGTTTGCTGTCCCAAATCATTTAAATGTTGATTTAATGACAATTAATACCATTATGATAAGCTCAAGTTTTCTTAATCCAGAAAACAAGCATATATATATATATATAGTTTTGTTTCTTTATAAACCAATTTTTGTATCTTATTCTTTCGGAATGCCCGCACCAAGTCTTGTCCATTTTTGGTTGTTGGTTCTGGAGTTTGTCGGTTTCTCGGACTTCGATTTGTGGATTGTCTTTTTTGAAGGCTCGGTGTTCGGTATTTTGTTATTACCTTCATCAAAGTAGGAGTATAGGTAGCACAGTAGTAAATGCTTTGGCTATAGTCGAAAACACTAACATTTCTGTGATTTGCATACCTTTCTAACATTGATCAGCATTTACCTGGACTAGGAAATTAATAAACTTTCATTTACCATTTAAAAAATATATACCATATATATCCGTGACCAATTCCTTTTTTCGCTAGTTGGAACATTTTGAGACGCTCCCACTTTTACATGCAATTTCTAATGCAGTGAATGTAAAAATACTACATTGTTTAAAAAATTACCAAAATTTTATCTTGCAAGATCTGAGAAAAATTTTACCACTTTTTAAAACTTAATTGATGCAGAAGCTTACAGCTAAAAAATTGTACACATCCAACCACTATTTACCAAATCAGAACACAACGAAGTATTCAGTACTAATCTGGTAACTTGTTACTGGTACACATTTACTATTATTAACTTATAGTGTATTTTTTTCATATGAAGTAATTTCGGATGTTTTCATTTATTTTTTTTCCCAAAATGACGTCAGCGTGTAACAGTTAACTGTTTCACTCCTTCCGGAACGACTGTTTCATGCCCGAGAACGATGCGCAGTGTCAAGCGCACAGACGATTGTCACTCATTATGGACGAACGCAGATTTGCTAGCATCTCAGAAGATCTAGAAGATCTTCTGGAAAGGAGGGACTCAAAAAGTACAAAAAATATACAACATATGTATATTGAGTGTTTAATATTGAAATTAAAACACATAAAAAAAGACCATTAGGATCCTTGAGATAAAACTACACCTGATACAAATCACAGTAAAAACTATAGTCAACTTTACCGTGTCCATACGACGGGTTTTTGCTTGACAAAATTTGAAAACTGCTACCGCGTTTGGTCGAGTTTATGGTCCTTTTGTATATCTCATATTACACTATTTGAAGGTAACAATTATTTTCCACAGTTAATCGGCTTTTTGAAATGCTGCCTTTTTTTCATTTTGCTAGATCGATTTTCCATAGGAAGTCAGCCATTTTTGTATCTTAAGGGGTCTAATGTTGTTTACAAACGTTCGTCTGTTTTCGTAACGTACAATGGTATTCGGACAAACCGCAAGACTTTTCCCGCCTCAACTGCAGACGACAACACCTGAAGGATTTCGAATAGACAACAATGGAATTTTCCTAACGTACAGTTCCGTTGAAAACAAGGTCAAAATTTAGTATGGAAAATCGATCTGGCGAAATGAAAAAACGGCCGCATTTCAAAAAGCTGATTAACTGTGGAAAATAATTGTTACCTTCAAATAGTGTAATATGAGATATACAAAAGGACCATAAACTCGACCAAACGCGGTAGCAGTTTTCAAATTTTGTCAAGCAAAAACCCGTCGTATGGACACGGTAAAGTTGACTATAGTGTTTTATGGTGCTAGAGATTATTTGGGGTAAATTTCTCATGCTAGGAATTTATTTGCTCAGATCGAGGATTTGATCAACAAATGGCATCCAAAAGTTTAAACATGGCCAACCAAGATCCTTTAATGTGATCACTCTCTCTGCAAAGTCTATAAGTTAATAAAACAGTTATTTAATGCCTGTTCATGGAGCAGTCAAAACTATTATGCCCTCGGTGCTCAGGAGATGATTTAGGAACTGTTGCCTTCGGCCTGCGGCCTCAGGCAACAGTTCCTAAATCATCTCCAGCACCTCGGGATAATAGTTTTGACTGCTCCATGAACAGGCATTAAATAACTGTATACTGTTATGCCTATAAGATGCGTTTAATTTTGTTAAAAGGCATACATTAAACTTGCATGTTTTCTATAAAATAATAAACATTTAATGTTAAATGCATTTGCTGAAGTGAAACGAAACCAAATGTTTTAAGTGACCAACAGATGGGAACAGTATAACGCCTATATATGTTTATGCGAAAATGTTAGCTGTAATGTATAAAATCGTTGGTTGTTTGTTTTGTTTTAATGGTGTTTAACGCCACTTTCAGCAATTTTCAGCTATATCATGGGATCCAGTTTTTATTGGGGGAGAAAGCAGAATTACCCGGAAAAAACATTCGGTAGGAAAACAGGCAATCCTTGACAATTAAGATGGGTCGATCGCATTCTGCCTGCAGCGAGACTCGAACCCACGATCTCTGTGTTTACAGATATATAGTAGACAAACTACCTTAACCACTCGGCCATCGAGGCCCCCTATGAATAAACAAACATGATTATATTGACATTTGATAACCTCAAGTTCGATGACAGTTCATTTATTGAGGCGACCTAGCGGAAAACGTGGAGTACCCGAATGTAACAGTGTCCTTTTCTAATCGTTGACCGTCTAAACCTCGCGATTCGACAGCACTGTTTAATATTCTGTAGGTACAGTGGTTTCAATCCGAACTGATTTAATGCATTAAATAGCAGAATTTTGAGTCGTTATATTATTTTTATATGTGATTGTTTGGTATACATGTATATGCGGGAATAATATATAAGATTATTTTTATACTGTTTTCGGTTTGTATATTAGCGTGAGCGTTAGTCCGTAACCATTCTGTCACATATTTCTCACCAGTGGAACTGATACAATACTGAAATTTTGTCAGTAGCTCTGTCATGCCATACAGTGGGATTCATTTTTGGTCTCTCCGACTCCTACTTCCTGTTTACCGACGTATTCAGTTCTGTACCTTTTGAACAAAGTATTGTAATTTTCCGTCATATTTTTCTTAGCAATTACATATGATGCATTACTGAAATTTTGTCAATAGCTTTTTAAGATCATGCCTTTCATGAAATTTATTTTACCCCGTAAGCCACCCCATAAGTGATAGGCGGAATACTGCTCTCGATCTGTGTTTGTATAAAGATATAGCGAGGGGTGTCATCGGGTGCATTTGCTCACAAAAATACTTACAAAACATTCCTTTTGTACTTTGTACCTTAAAGCAAAATGTATACAAGTTTAAATGCTATTTCTTTTTTTATCCAGGTATTTTATTGTTTACCGTAGTTGGATATTTTACGGCAGAGCTCATGGCGATTATGCGAGTGGAGCTGAATAAAGTTAAATATGAATATTATTTCCCTTGGAGCTTACTCATATCCGCTTCCGGTGCTGTTATTATTACTATAAACGGCATCGTATTGACTGTATGTGCATGCAGAAATAGAAGCAGTAATATCTTGTACAAAACTGTGACCATTAAGGAGACAATTGCTATTGCCGTACCGCCAAAATGTACAGACGATTTCCCTCCAGATTATAATGAGTTAGAGCCAGAGGACGACTCAGAACAGAGGATGGTGTAAAATGTCGCACGAAAATCTTACAATTACATAGTCGAATGAACAGTGCCATAATAAAGACCTAGATCTGCGCGTGTAATTTACGTTTGGGTAATTTTTAGGGAGGGGGAGTGCATTTCTGTAGAACCTATAGCTCCCTAGATTCCCTAATAGACCGTCATGGTACTAGAATGCAGCGTCTTTATTAAATATAAATGATGCTGCAAGCATGGTTTGGTGTTTTTGTGTTTCATTTAAAAATTTAAAGAGATGAAAGAGATTTTCATATTTTTGTTTGTATGTTTGAATAATTATTGTGAATTGTTTTAATTGGAAACGTAACTAAGTTTACAAGACCTTTTGTTGATTTATTTATGTACGACCGTCAATGTTTGCATTAATATTAGGAACAAGTCCTTCTTTTTTTTATTTTTATTATTTTGATCTTTTCATATTTTGCCAATATGATTTGTAAAGGAAGCCTGATCTACTGTTTTAGAAAAAGAGGCAATTTTTTATGTAAACTGTGATTTTTTTACTTTTTATCTAATTCAGTTACATTGTTCTCTGTGTTTGTGTTACAAAGTGGTAAACCATGATAAATTTATAGATGTTATACCTTGTTATTTGTATACGACTATGATACGGACTGTCCTAGTCGATTCATTGTAATATTTTTGATGTAACGCCTTTTAAATTTTTGCAATAAAATTATCGTATGGACCACCTTTTTAGTATTTCTCATGTGGGGTAAATTTTATTTTTATTCAAATAAACTATGTCTATAAGATATCTCTTTGCATGATATTTCGTTGTGTGTATATGATATTTCTCTCACGGGTTTTGAGATGTAGGGTGTCGGGAGAGCCCTTATTTTGGTTTTGGCCAATTATGTCGTTTTTATTTAAGTTTGCTCTAATTTTTTAATTGGATTCAATGTTATATGAGCTTTTATTAATATGCCAACAAATTGTTCCTGTCTGTTTTCGAGATATAAGTGGCTCAAGTGGGCTAAATTTGTATTTGGTATCACCATTTTAAAATTTTTCAATTTTTATCAGATTTTTTATGGTATTTTTTTATTGAACTATTTAATTAATGAACTTTGGTAATGTGTTAACACATTTTGTCTATTCTTTTAACCGAGTGTTAAGATATAAGTTAAAAGGGCACATTATTTTGAAAGCTTTTATCTGCAGACACAAAAAAATTTGTATTGGTAAATGCAAGGCTAGATGTTGCACATGCCCAAAATATCGGTAAATATTTATAACAATGTTTTACAGCTTCTCCCTGTTTTCCTTAATAATAACACGTAGTTTTATCTATTACCAGTACATATTACATAGAGTTGTTTTAGTAAATTAGTAAATTATAGTTTTTTTGAGTGGTCACAGTACATTGTAGTAGAGGGGCAAGTTTTATTGCTTCACGGAAATGTGTAATCATGATCTAGAATTGGTTTCATGTACAAAACTGCACTTACTTGGCGTTAAACGTCAATTAATTATTGCAGTAGGTAAATATGAATTTTTATTGTGCTTTAAAACTAAAAGGAGTTGTTATTTTATTTCATCTTTATTTTATTTCAATTCAGATGTTATATGGATGATTTATAGACCCAGAAAATATATAACAGGAGTTAACCAAAAAATAATATTGTAAAATACTTTTGTTTTTGTGATGGTATTGTTTATATTTCCAAAAATGGAAACCACACTGGTTGTGCTGTCTTGGTGACTTGTTGTAACGGCTTGCAGGATTTTTTGCAAGATGTTAATAATAAGAAAATATGTGTATTTGATTGTTTACCAGTTTGTTGTGTGAAGATTATATTAATAGCTTTTTGAGAATTGCTATTATTATTATTTTGAGATGTTACTTGTTTGTATATACTTTCTGCTTTTTTGGCGTATGTTGAGATACTGAGAATAAGACAATGAGGAACCATAATTTATTAAGTACAGAAAATTTAAATTCTTAAAGTTTTATAAAAAGTATAGGTAAATCATTGGTTGAACTAAAAATTGTATGGTTTGCACCAATCAACACAATCTCCACGCAAAGGATTCTGGGTATCCTATGTCAACAACAATAATATCTGGGAACCAGTTATGTTCTCTGTGCCAGAAAGGTGCAATCAACCAATGAAATCGGTATTTTGGGAATATTTTTGTTAAAGTTTGTACTATCTATTCAACTTTCAATTGCTAAAAAGTGACATGGTTCAGGGCATAAAAAACTTGAAATGTGTCACAGACCAATTTAAGAAATTTAGCAGACTTCAATCAAAATGCATATGACATAACAAATTTTTCACAAAACTATAATCAGAACTTGACCCAGAAGAGGTAGTGACCTACAGACTCGTCTATATGGACATTGCTCAAGTTAGTTTAAAAGCATTGTATACTTCTATTTAGTAAACTAGTCATTGTTTGTAAAAATATTATTAAAAGTTTTGAATCCTATTTATAGGCCATAATGGCCTGGCAATATCTAATGTTTTATGAAATACTGGTTTATATTGGTTTGACCATTATCAAATGGTAGGTGTATACATTTATTATTAATACCTTTGCTTTATATTTAAACATTCCTTGCCTTTTATGCCATTTATCCAAAACAGTTTGTGTTCATATTTAAGAAATAAACATATTTGAATAACATCTTCCTTCATATTTTCTTATATTTTCATATGTTTTTGAAAGCTAATTATCATTTTAGGTTGTTATCTAGTTCACTATGGGGCCATTTGATGCAAGATATTATCTATGAAGTAATGAAATCCATAAACATAAATTAGGACATTTGGGCAGCAATAGAAAGTACAATACAATATAGTTTATAAAGCAAAAAGAAAATTCAGTAAATAAGCAAATGGAGGACACACATACAAAAAGATAAACTGCAAGTGTTCAGCAAATTGGGAGCACGATATAAATGCGATCAAAGTATATTATTATTTTTTATTGGGGTCTTGCGCCATTTTAAGCAATTATTCAGATATTACATGACGTCCATTTGCTATTAGGAAGGAAGCCGGGTCGACCTTCCAAGCATTAGCAGGAAAACTGGTAAAGATCTTTCTCGGCCAGGTCTTGTCAAACAAGCCTTTGTGACACCATCTCAAACCTGTTGGTAATCTTCGATGACTAAATACATACACCAATAGGCCACCAATATCCCCTAAACTAAGAAATTCAAACTGCTTAACCTGTAAATTAATGTACGCCGATAGCACTTAAAATATGTAGCCTTTATACAGGTGTTTAAAAAAAGAAACAATACCGTTTGCAGGTTATATCACAGATAAAAAGTTAAGCAATACCGCTTGCAAGCTATATCACAGATACCAAGTTAAGCAATACCGGTTGCAGGCTATGTCACAGATACCAATTTAAGCAATACCGGTTGCACGCTATAATACAGATACCAAGTTGAGCAATATACGCTTTGCACGCTATATCACAGATACCAAGGAAAGCAATTCCGTTTGCAGGCTTTATCGCAGATACCATGTTAAACAATATACTCTTTACACGCTATACAGTCTGAAAGCTATATCACAGATACCAAGTTAAGCAATACACCCTTTCCACGCTATATCACAGAATCCAAGGAAAGCAATACACCCTTTGCACACTATATCACAGATATCAAGGAAAGAAATATAACCTTCAAACGCTATATTACAGAATCCAATGAAAGCAATATAACCTTTGCAAGCTATATTACAGATACCAATTTAGGAATATACCCTTTGCATGCTATATCACAGATACCAAGTTAAGTAATAACGTTTTCTTGATACATATATCACAGCGTGGCACTCTCCAAACATGTCACCCACGAAGGTCTACGGTCTTTCCGCATAATGACTTGACACCCCATCCCCATGAATGAGCCTCCCCTATCCGTGACCTTGGCACCTCTGTGAGTCGAGCACTATGAACCATCCCAGTATTGTCTCAGTTGCACGTTTAGAAAAACCTTTGTTGTTGTTTTTGTTTTAACATTTCTCAAATTTTAACTATTTAAAATGATAGAGAAGAATGGAAAAAAACACCATATTTAATGAACCCTTAGATGAAAACGCATCAAAAACTAATTTCATATCATAAATCAAACCATTAGTCATGTTACGCTGGAAATTACGGAAGTTGAACTGATTTAAAGAAATGACGTTGAGGTAAAATTGCATTAATTTAAGAAATCTGTCAAATAAATGTTTTCTTGCTGTCAATTATTTTCTAAAATATTTCGTAGAACAAGTTGATTGAAAGACAAAAGGGAATATTAACACATCAATTACTGCTCCAGTAGAAAGTTCTGAAATGAATCTAACGAAACGAACCCGTCATTACAACTCGTTAGAACAGAAGAACACATTTCTAGAATACAATTATACAAGTTCTCACTTTAATAACGACATATATTTCGAAGATGGCTTATTTTTACTCTAAGTGAATTTTGTAACATACTTCCTCGTTTTGTAGTAAATCTTTCGTTATAATGCAGATATACAGACGTGTCTTACCTCTCCTCCTTCTGTTAAACAAAGAGTTGTACGAAACAGTGGCGTAAAACTTAAAATAAAAAAATGCAGATATCATAATCCCAAATAAAAAACAGACAATAAGTGGACTTGATTGACAGATTACGCAATAACCCGGAAGTCATTAATTAACTCTGAGGTGAGCTCAATAGGCAAGTTCAGCAATAACCCGGACAACACTACTCAGCCCAGTGGTGGGCTCGATAGACTGGTTTAGCTTTACCCTGGATAACACAAGTCAGAGGTGGGCTCGATAGAAAGGTTCACGGTTACAATTAATAAGCATATCAATAGAGACAAAGGATGAAAAAACACATATAATGTAGTAATTAAATGCTGAAGTCTACATTTTTTACTTTAAAAATCAGACACCTATTTTGGGGAGACTGTACTTGGTTTTCAACTTAAATTGATCATCTAATTGTCATTAAGTGACCATTTTCTTATTTTCCAGTTATACACGAATTCCACTTTAATCTAAATGCAAAATAATAAATTTTAACGTCTCGTTCTGGTTCAATTTAAAAAATTTTCAAATATGCATCTGTTAAAAACTGGTTTTTTATTTTTGTCTGTGTCGGGTTAAGGCCTTGTTCAACAATATCATGGTTTCCTGGTTTTTGGGTGAGGAAGATGGAGTACTTTGTGAAAATCGCAGACCAGCAGGAAACTAGTAATTACTGCCGCAGTAAGGCTCGACTGCTCCGCAAACTCAGTAACAGGAACGTGTTCAACAATAGGTCGCCACTCAGCCACCGAGGCCGCTTGTTACCAACACACAAAATTACATGTACCATTAATTCAGGAATGAACAAGATGAAGAGTAGGTGCATAAGTAAGAATGTGTCGCAAAGAAGAAAATCGAAAAAGTTTTTGTACAATGAAATCCACAAACCATTATATTGTCATATCACGTCTCTAAACAAGATATGCAGAGGCTAAGTAAGCTGATATATATAATTAGAGTAGTAATAAAGGTCATGTATGTAAAAAACACTTTTTTATGAGTGTCCACTTTTGTTTTTTGGAATTACTAATGAATGTAATTAAGAAAGTTCAAGGCCTTTTGTTAGGTCAAGTACAACAAAAAGAAATTTTTCAGGTTATGTCTATGTGTGTGACCGATCACAGCTATCCGCCATTTGTCATTTAGTCTACTCTCTTTCCTTGTCCTATACGGATGTGTTGTTCTTAGTCTCCCTCTTTCTCGCCCTGAAGAAGGTCTTTGGACCGAAAGCTCGGGCCCATCATTTATTGTTGTTTGATTTTTAATTTTTAATTTTTATTTTTATTTGTCTTTTCGATTTTACCTTTTAACCTTGTGGCGTACATGACCTTTATTACTACTCTTATTATTTATCTCGCCACCACACAACCTTCATTATTATTTTGATATATATAATTGTTGTTTAACATCCAGTAGGCAGTGCCTCCCGTTGTAGTGAGGTTGATTGACTGTGTGCTCAACGTATGTGAACAACAATATTTTAGCTATTATTAATACAGCTTTTTGTGGCGTCAGCCATAAGCCTACACTTTTCAAAATTTAAACCAGAACTCTTTATCGTGCAAGGAGCGTTTGAAAACAGCTTCCCACTACGGTCGCGCGCTCAGACAAACTTTCCGTATTATGACATAAGAACCTTAAAACATGAGGTCTACCCTATCAGCCAAATGGGCACTCGCAAGGCAAGTTGTATTTAGGACAAGAATAAGTAAACAAACAAAACACTGCCAAAACAAAAGTATGGAAAAATGAACGGGGACGACGAATTTTGCCTATTTCGAACGAATAACGTTTCCGCCACTTTGGGATGCGGTGGGCAGCGTGGTGTTGTGTCGGGACATGGCAACCGTCGCGAGTATTTAAACATCGAAAACAACGATTACTGCAACCCTGAAAAAAGTGGAGCTGTAAATGCTTAAAAATATACTCGATTTTAACTCATTAAGTATATTATGTACATATACACCTGCTAAATATTATCAATGTGAAACACTTTAACAATAACCCGTATTTAATTTGTCAGGCCGGCATATATATATACCATTTTTAAAAAGTCTTCAGATACCATTCGGACCCATTATTCTTTTGCAAGTGTTTCACAAGTATATTGGTGTGTAGCAATTATACACAGTTCTGAATCGTCCTCCTGAAAATAATATTCGTCATTGAACATAATATTAATCAAATTTTTGTCAAAACAAGCTCAATCTAGCCAGCTTATTGATGTTGGATACATTAACACGTTGTTATGTGAGAAGTGATAACAATTTAGAAGAGCTATAATGAAATTCTGATCTAATTATTACTGCTGAAATCACAATGCCCAAATGACAACTAATCAGTTTTCTTTGTTAAACAAGGATAAAAATCAATTATATCTCACAGAGTTAGAATTAATGTTATATCATAACAAAGGGTAGTCTTTGTTGCAGGTTTGATGCCCCGTAGCAATTTTTAGCCACCTCATAGCATTACGTTTTTAAGGGGTTGTAGGGTTTGATAGTAGCACGATAGTAGAAAGCTGGAGTGCCGTTGATAACACACTGGCGCTTGACAGGACAACTGAAACGGATTATGAAATGCATGTCTGTTACGTTCGTTGTCTATATTTACAGTTTACATGTCAATTTCTGTAATTTTCGTGACATTTGTTTATAAAACATATGAATAATAATTACCATGGTGCCACAGACAATTATGTTTCTATTGTTCTAGCGACCTTGAATATTTTTACATTAAATTGTTCAATATATCAATGACTTAAACTCCACAATACAGGGAATTGGCTAGGGGGCTTTTAAATTTTTTTTTTCAGTTTCTTAATTATTTTTACGCTACATCTAAAAAAGTCGCAAGTGATAAGTTGTATTGATATAAAATGTGGTTTATTTAATTTTTTTGCAAAATTTATATTCTTGTGTATAAAAAGTAAAATAAATATTTAAAGACATTTAATTTTGAAATATATATCATAACAACAAAATGAAAACAAAGGAATAAATAAGCAATTAGTAGTGCAGTAATTGGTCACAAATGTTCATTATTTCAATAAAAAAATTTTAAATAAATAAATCACTAAAATTTTGAAGCCATATTTTTGGCTTGGATCTATATATATTTTAAAAATATTTTATAGTTGACAAGATTTACAATCATTACTAGAGAATTCTCCCAAGTGTAGATTATACAAATATGTAGTGTGTAATGTCCAACTTCAGTATTATTTACAAAAATATATACCAACTGCTTATAGAAAATGTATTGCAAAAATCCGTATGTCTTCCCACACCTTTGTATTGAAACAGGTCGTTTTATGGTTTTGCTAGAGATAATAGAAACTGTATTTTTATGACTCAGATGTAGTTGAAGACGAATTTCACTTTATTCTTCAATGTAGCAAGTACAAATAATTGAGAGAAAAGTATATTAAAAAGTATTTACTGATTATACTGATGAACTGTAAAGAGTAAAGTAATAAAGAATTGAATTGAAAGTTGTTAATCCTATACTTTTCTTTGGTATACATTGTTTAACTGTTAAAGCAGCACAACAAGAGCTGCCACCTGTATGTGTGTATACTAAAATGTTTTCTAGATTTTGATGCACTTGAAATACTATTTTTTATTGATGGTATTAAATAACTAATAAGTAATAAAGTAATAAACATGTTTTACCAAACAATATTTTTATAATTATAATTAACATAAAAAATATTTTCATATTATGACAACATATGTGACCAAGACAAGTTATTAATTGTGACTTTTTTTCTGTTACTTTTTTTCTTTAGACTTTTTTCCTGTGACTTTTTTCCTATCAAAACTGACTTTTTTCCTGTGACTTTCTTTCCGTTTACCACATGAAATATAAATAAACACAAGACTTTAGCTATATTTAGCAATACTGATAATTCACCTTTTAATGTTACAAAATCATTGTTTATTAATATTTATATTAATAAATTAGATATAATGAATTAATTTGATTAATAATTAAGTTATTAATATTATAAAGCGTTTGTAAATATCATCACATCAATTAAAATATATTTATAAATACGCTAATTTAATATGTATATTTATTCATAAACTTTAAGACGATTTATTAGTATTAAACCCATCATTAGAGATATATCAGAGCTCCAGATAAGATTTTCTTCATTGGGTTTTTCACCCATCTGATGATTTATTTCATTGGGTATTTTTATATATACAGTCCGCTATAAGTTAAGCATCAACTACTTTTCCGGATCTAATGTTTTTTCAATAACATAAACAAATGAGAAACTGTTTAATTTGTATGAAAATGTATATATCATTAGGAAATTTGAACCTGTAAAATTCTTTATTTAAATCCTCAAATTGTAAAATTAAATTCTAGTGGTCTAATAATGATCACAAAAAATAGGCCAAAAAACAACAAAACAATAGGTGATTTTAAGTTTTAGTTTGACACAAAATTTTTCATTGTTTACAAAATTACAGTCATTCAACAAGTCCAGAGGTGAAAGAGTAACAAATGGACTGTCGTTTGGCGTATTTTCCATCAATATCGGGTATAACCTCCACGCTTCCGGTGTAAATGTTCAACACGCCGCCTCGTTCCAGCAACCAAACGCCTAAGTCTGTACTGTGGAAATCTCTGCCATTCTTCCACAAGTGCGACTTCTAATTCTCGAACATTTTGGCATCTTGGGTTCCGTTGATTGACTTTTCGCCCGATAAAGTCCCACACATGCTCAATCGGATTCATGTCCGGTGACATGGCTGGCCATGGAAGTGTGTCAATGGCTTCTGTTTCAATAAAGTCCCTCACAACACGGGCTCGATGGGGTCGAGCGTTGTCGCCTTGAAACATTGGTCTGTCTGCAAGAGCATGGTTGTCAAAATGTGGCCTAACGTGACCATCCAAGATGTCATCGCGGTATTTCAGACCATTCAATATACCGTTGAAAATCTGTAAAGGGAGCTTGCAGTCATGTGAAAAGCATCCCCATACGGTAACGCCGCCACCACCGAATGCAGTTGTTCCTACAATATGGTTTCTATCCAAAGCTGTATTCCTTTGCCGCCAAACACGTATCCGACCGTCAAAAGGCTTCAACAGAAAGCGGCTTTCATCTGACCAATGAATACGTCTCCAGCTTCTTATATTCCAGTGACGATGATGTCTTGCCCACTCCATTTGTGCTTGGCGGTGCCTTCTTGTCAGTTCTGGTCGTTTCAAAGGCCTGCGGGCACGTAATCGAGATCTGTGAAGCCTCCGAATAACTGTTCGGTCACTGATTTGACCACCAGTAGGCCACATTCCTCGTAACTGGCCTGCTGTTGAAAAGGGGTGCAATCTGGCTTGACGAGCAAGGAAGCGGTCCTCTCTAGGGGTTGTTTTACGGGGTCTCCCAGATCTTGGGCGGTCCTCGATTGACCCTGTCTGTCTATGCCTCGCAACAAGTCTGCTAATAACAGAGTTGTTCACCCCAAAATTGGCTGCTATTTGGTGGTTACTCATTCCAGCATTTTTCATTCCAATTGCTTGCCAGCGTTCGGCGATACTTAATTTTCGTCTTGCCATGTTGAAAAGTCTTCAAAAGATAATAACTAACCACAATATCCACGTGCAATCGGACAAGGCTATTTCATTCAAAGTCAGTCTGTTAATTAGAAGCGGGACAAGTTTTTGAAACCGGTTTTTACACTTTAAAACTCTAATTATTGACATCTGACCTGTATGTTATATAAATATAAAGGTATTGTTTGAAAGCATTGCATAAATGCATCAGATGCAGAATGAATCGTTTTGTTATAAAATTATTTAAGAAAATATTTAGGTGATGCTTAACTTTTGGCGGACTGTATATATCACTTTTATCATTTTTTTAACCCACTCAAAAAAGTTAATTGGGTTTTTCACATCTAAAATTTATTGAATTGGGTTTTTTATGCTGACAAAAATGTATTTCACTATGGTTTTATACATGTAGATAACCTCTTCTTGTGAAATAAATCTCCATACCTGGAGCACCGTATGCTGCATGAAATATACATTACATTCGGAATACCTCGGTTGTTACATTGCAAAATAATAGGAATTGTAATTACGCAACTTTCTGTATTTATTTGAATGAATTAACGCAATCACTGAACAATTTTATGCACTCAGTGAGTGAATTAAGCATGTTTCTAAAAATTGGTTGGGTTTTCGGCCTTTGATATTGCGTTTTGCAATGCAAAGCTATAAAAATAATTGGGTTTTATGAAAATTTAATTGGGTAATAACGCAAATACGCAGCTTATCTGGAGCTCTGATATATAATACAATATTATGGACAGAGCGTATATATTTCTTTGTTATGACAAGAAAAAACTGATTGGATGGAACATAAAAAGAGTCATATTTTTTACTTCTTTAGATTTTGTGATGTCCTACGTAAAAACATACATACATTTTATAAGTCGTTCTGTAATAGATCAAAAGAAAAGATTAAGAGAAATGTATTTAGCATTGTTCTATTTCACAGATCTCTGTTTTCTTCAATTTTATATTATGATTAGGAGTTTCTTTGATGGAAATTTCTTCATAAAAGCATCATAGAAAAAAGCTTTCAGCGCTTTGTATTTGTCCGAAAAGAATGTAAGGAAAATCCTAAATGAGTTAGAATTATTTTAAGATTCAAACCATGGCGACAAAGGAACCCGCATTTCCTTTCCTAATTATATTTCCCATTTCTATAATGGCTAAATGCACAGCTTCCCTTTGCGTTTCCCGTTACATCTATTTGATTTTAAAGAAATCAATAGATACCATTAAACAATTATTTCAAAGCAACAAAATAATTTGTAAAGTTCTTTTACATTTTAAATCCTCTGAATAGTTATACCTTGAAAGCAAATAGGTTTGTCAATATTTTGCGATTCAAAATTTCCGGGAGAAAAATACATTAAAATATATATGCACTTACGTATATATGAACATTCTCGAATATTTGTGTATTTGTTTGGTGTTTGTTTCATGTCAAATATTTTACTGATAATAAATCGAAAAGACTGTGAAAAGGTGAAAAGACAAAATTTATGTTTATCCGTCACTATTTGAAATTTCTGAACAAGTTATACGCTCTGTTTATGCAGCGGTTTATGAAGCGTGTCAAAAGTGCCAAACAAGGTATTGAGTATGACATGTTCAGAAATTTGAAATATTCCTCATAATTGTGTTTTAACGACTATACTTTACATGTTTAATGGTAAAAACAGCAATACGTAATTTTGAAGTAAGAATACGTAATGGGACTAACAAAAGTTCTGTATTGCTCCGTTTAAACTGCCCAATCAGATTTCACCTTACAAAACAAATTAAAACACAAACATCACATTTAGTTATGTCAAGTTCACGTAACAGTCCGCTCATAGTGCATTCAAAGATATGTTTTTTTTGTTGAATTGGGTTCAACGTCACATTCAGCATTTATTTAGAATTTTCAATGAGTCAAGATTTATATCGGACGAAAATAAACCATAATACCCATAGAGAAAACATGACATTAGAAAGAAAAGAGGTAATAAATGTCAAGCATGGTCACAGTCGAGCACACCTTGTATAACTGATTGATGAATATTTGCTTTACAGTTAGCTAACAACATTTCAGTTATATTAAGGGCGGTAACAAGTAAACAAACAATGATTTACAAGAAAATGGAATGTTAAACCATCGAAAACACAAATTTTACTGCACATATTAAAAAATTATATGTATGGAGTATTAGGTAATAACGGAGAATTTCGCCCTTTTTAGAGGCTACAACGACCCTATTTGTGCCAAAGTCTCTAAAAGGGGTCTTTATCGTGCGATGAGCGTGGCACTCTTCAAACATATCACCCATTATGGTCATGTTTGAAGGTTTTTCGCATTAAACTAGTCAAGCCCCCCCCCCCCCCCAAAAAAAAAAGTGTGACTCTCCTATGCGCCATATGTGGACGCGCTAGGCAACTCTGTGTTAAGCATTAGTAGCCTTTCGATAGTCACAACGCACTTGAAAACTTAAAATATGTAAACCCTCAATCTAGTCGAATGATTTGTTCCGCCAAAAAGCTTATAAACAGTTCCCAATTACAGAACAACAATTATAGTTTAAAATCTGCTAATTGATTATAAGATTATAAACAGTTTCCAGTTACAGACTAACAATGATAGTTTAAAATCTGCTAATTGATTCCTCGAAGAACACATTTCTTTCATGAGTGGATTAGATTAGGATATATGAGCGAAACCTTTCTAAGCTTTAGAGTTTGTACGTTCTGTATTGGATATATGTCTCTGTTAGTGCCTGCATACACACCAATTTAAACTATTTTATAAATACATCTCCCAGGCTTATAGATATATATCATGTTGATTTCATCATGCCTAGTTTCTGTAAGATGTTCCGTTACAATTTAGTATTGCACAAGTAGAGCTAATGGTGTAACTAATACGCACATTTAAAATGTTCAGTCCCCCCATTTCGCCCTGACACATCAAAAATACGAAAACAAGAAAGTATGTAGAAATAACGGAGCGACAATGGGACACGGGACCCTCCGTCACGACCCTGTAAGAAAATTTATTTGTTGCCTAACAATAGCATATATCTCAATATGGTTAAAACGCACCACCAATATGACAGTTACCCGTCAAATTGCCTTAGTAAAGTAAGTAAGTAAATTTTATTTAAATATATACATAGTAACAAAGATATAACATTACATAATTACATATGGTGTGTTAATTCTGAGTGGCTACTTGATTTACAGAATATTCTGAGTATTTTTACAACCAAACATCTTGTTTCTATTTTTAACAAATATTAAATACGTATATTGACGCTAAACTGCTGTATATAGACCCGGATATTCGTTCCGGTTTGATTTCATTATGCAACCAATACAAAATATGGCGGGTCAACAGACGGAAATTTTTGCAATTGCAATTTCAGAAGTAGTTTTCATATATTATACAAAAGTTAATGACTTTTCATTCGGTCAATACATCATGGCTAATATCAATAACAGCCCTGGATATTATATTAAAATATGTGATTGGCCCTGGTGTCGACCCTCGATCCATATCAGCCCTCTGGCTACAGCCCTCGTGGCTGATATGGGAAACTCGATATTCGCCCTGTTCTCCAGGGCTAATATCGATATTCGCCTTGATGGCTAACTGACACCGACTTCTAGCCTTTATTACATAGACAGATTTCCCTATATTTACACTAAATATGAGATAATTACCTTTATTGACTAACCAATTCAGTGTGTCGTATTGAATAATCCAAAATGAATCCTAAACTAGGCCAATATTGAATTGGAAAAAATGATGTTAGTATATCCTTTTAGACTTACCAGTTTAATATGTCATATTAACTAGCGAAATATCAACTATGGACTTTTTGATAGGTCAATACGCGTTGATATGGACGATGTAGGATGAAATTTACCGACGATGAAGGCGAAGGTTAATATCGTTCTACGAGGTCTAAATAAACTATAACCGAATAAGAAATAATTACCTGCTGTTTATCACATATTTGAATGTAAGTCTCCAGTGCTAATATCGATATTCCCCCTGAGGGATAATAACTGACACTGACTCCCTGCGTTTATTACATGGACAGATTTCCCTATATTTACACTTAATATGTGATAATATGTGATAGATTACTATTGGGTCATTTCCAAATTGGCCGTGGTATAATTAGCCCTCTGATATGGGATTCTCGGGCTGATACCAGGGCCAATATAGAAATGACCATGTAATAATCTAGCATTATCATATACTTAAGGTAGATAATAGGATTTTTGCAAATTGTATATGACCGGAAATGACCGACCTGTATTTGAACACCCCGGTCTGATTACATCGTATTAGGTGCATCTCGTGCGAAAATCCCGTATTTGGCTTCGCGTGCACTTTTCTTACGGTACGTTTGCATCAATATATGCATTGCCAATGGCTGAGCCTTAAAGGTTTGTTGATGTTGGAGACATAAATGAATTCATTTAAAAATCTTATATTCTTTATTTGTTGCAAAATAATAAAATTGTACTAATTTAAGTCTATTATCCTGATTACCGGAAGTATATGATAAAAAGATAAATATATGGGCTAATCCATTTCAGCCTGGTTATCACACGTCGACCCATGTAAGCCCTCGACTCCGTCTCGGATGACACACAGGCCGATATTGATTAGCCCTTGCCAGTTTTCCTACCGCAGGTGGGGGTTTTCTCCGGGTAATCCGTCTCCCTCCCTCAATAAAAACTGGACGCCATGATATAACTGAAAAATTGCTGAAAATAGCGTTAAACATTATTCAAACAAACAAACAAAACATTTTACTTATTAAGTTATTAGTCCAAAGCTAGACATGTTGAACTGAGGCCACAAAAAGCTGTTCATGTAATGTTCACCATCGTTGCAATAACATCTAATGACCATTCTGGTTGGTCCATCTTCAAACTTGTTATGTAATAATTTAAATTACAATCTACCTCCTCTTGGAAACTCAAGTGTTGACAATTTATGTGTATTCAACAATCATCATAATCATTGTTAATGTTTCTGTCTCTGTGTTTTAATTTGTATGCTCTTATTGGGCCCCTTGATTGGGTAAATAAAATATTCTATTCTATTCTATTCTATAGTCCCGTTGAAACATAAATCGAACGGAAACAAAATTTATACTGACAGAACACATTATAGAAATAAAATTTTGACAATTTGTGACCAACAGGACAAAAGAAAGGACAGAACCGAATACGCGTCAGATCGTATGTTGGAGACTGCGTCTAGAATGATTGCAATTATATGGGAAAGTAAACGATCTGAATCAAAGTTTATATCGCCATATCAAGCATTATATATTTAGACAAAGTAACAAATAGGGACTATTCAGACCAGGAAACGTGCAGCAATACGACAATATACTTAAACGTTTTAATGGGTTTAGGATAAAAACAAAAATAACCTATTTGATAAGCAACGGAAATGCCCCACAAGGTATGCTGTACGGACACAACACTGGATCGCGAAAAAATATAAAAATTTAAACCAAAATCCACATAACTTTCTTCACTAATATAAACAACTTGAGTTTAAATATCAATCTTGATTACCCATGAGGGCTTTTTTTTGGAGCATACTAATAAAAAAAGAACACAAATACAGGACAGTAATTTATTTGCACAGAAGCGGAATAAGGCGATCGTGGGTACGGCCCCCCCCCCCCCAACCGCTAGTGAAATTTTGACGAAAAACCATATTCACTTCACTTTCCGGCATATGGCTATATTTGTACTTACAAAAGGAGAATTGGTTGATTTTATTTATTTTAGTTCCTCGATTGCTTAATGAAAACACCCATTTTCTATTTTCTTCAAATCTAGACGAAGCAGCAGCTAACCAAAAGCGTAAAGAAAGATAACTCAATTTTAATATACGGTTTTCCAAGAAGTACTGGTTCAAATGGTTTTTTTATAACTGCTGGAATTAACAGCTTGTTATTAACATTATATTATTTTTTTTTGGACAATATTCGTATATAGAAAGTTGGAAATTGCAGTTGTTTGAAAATATAAATATACTTTTAAAGGAAGACTATCGAACTATTTTGACTCCAGACATAATTAAATTAATTTGTTAACATTTAGATGTAGTATTTATAGACACTTACTGAAACTTTAATGAAGAGCGCTGTACTGAAACAAAGCCGTCAAATTCAATAAGTAATGCTGAATGAATCAAATTTGAAGTTAGATCTGTTTTATCAATTTTGTTAAATTTGTAATTTTTATATTAAATAATATTGCATTATTAAAAAACGTATTTATTCGGAATGTTTTTTTCCTTGAAATGCACTATAATGCGCAGTGTGGGTAATACAAATTGTTATGTTTAATATAAGTAATGGCAGTGCGAAGTGTTTTCAGTGCTCCGCCCACAAAGCTGCTCAGCTGGTTCAGAGAGGCGATGCTAATCGAGTACCGAGTAGGCAAATAGGGGATGCCATCTCAAAACGAGTATAACGTTGTAACAATTAAAGCTTTATTGCCGACCATAGTGAGTGAGGTGTTAAACACAAAGATAAAGAGTGAGGGGGTTATAAATAAAGACATCGTTATGTAAATTTTGAAAATATGTAGACGCATTGTAGCCACAAGAAAAGACTAAAATTTTCCTCCCCAACTAAACTCTTCATAATTTTACTGAGGCAGTCTACGTTATTACTTGTTTAAAATCAAACTTCTAAACTTCACGATCTTTTCTGTTGATGTGTATTGCACGTCTGTTATCTGTTTTTTAAAATAAAGCAACAGTTAACTGTTTTTCGAATATTAGCTGTTATATGTACTCTTAAAAATTGACATGGTTGTTAGCTGTTATTTAATGAAAATAAAAACCCTGTTTGATGTTAATAGTTAGAACACTGTTTTACATATTTTTTTATGTTATCTGTTAAATAATTTTATTCACCACTTTTTAAATGTAATTGAGTCTTTGTATGGAGGTAGGAATAGACACAATATCACGTACTATTTAGTATAAAAACCCTGATTAATGTATGTATTTTCTCGCCTTATCGCCCTGCAATGAGATTCTGCTGTTATCTACTTTTTTCTATCTTTTAACTCATTGTTTTCTGTTTTCTCATGTAAATTGCTGTTATCTGTTATAGTTATTTAAATTTAATGATATCTGTTTTTGGAAAAAATTTATAAAAATGTTAACCTGTTAATGGACCTCCTCCAGCCCGCTCATAAAAGTCAATGTTTCTGAATAATGTTTATTTAAAGAAATAATAATCGAATAGGGGTACCCCATAAAAAAATAACATTCAAATGCGAATGGCTTTTTGTATTTTTCAAATACTTTATGAACGGTAAAACGTTGAGCAGGTAAACTCGCGAAATACCCCCACACACTTCACCACATGACACAATCTCGGGAGATAAGACAATCAGTACATTTCTTAAACCTGGGAAATAATAGAAGTACGTACCTTGTTTAATCGTTAATAACACTCAGGAGACGATTTTATTTTTCAATTAAGACATTTTTAGTTTTTATTTTTTTTTCAGATGTGGGACATACTTAGTGTGTTAATATCCATTTTGGTTACAAATGCTGACGGTTGTTATTTTGTACCTAATCCACTCTTACATTGCCTGGAATTCTGGAAGTATCCAAATATGGAGCATGGATGCATGAAGCTTTCGGAACGTTTAAAATTTGTTGATTTGAAAAGTGAAATTGAAGGAGAGATTTTAATTGGCGTTAGCAAACAACCAGGGGTATGTTCATATTTCTTCTTTACAATAAATAAGCTATCTTCCGATGAAACATACTACAACGAAATATTTGTGTATGATAGAAAAAGAGCGAAGCTGGACAGAATGTTCCCAAAAGGGGGGCGGGGGGTAACTAAAGGTACTTTTAGGTACAGATCTGCGGACGGAGATTTGAAAACCCAACCTATTCATTTTCGGACTTTATAGAATGAGACATAATCATATATTGGCTTATTAAATCAGACCTATTATATATATATATAGTTTAGCTTATAGATTGATATTGCCACTGAAGAAGGCCATCAGTTGGTCGAAAATTTTGTCATATTTATTAATATAATTATTTTATAGTAGAAACATCTTTATATTGGTATCGTTGCATAATTCTCTAGACTTATATATATATATATATATATATATACACAAGTCTAGAAGATTATGCAACGATACAAATGACGGTGTTTCTTGTCAAAAATTTAGACAAAGACTGACCAACGAATGGCCTTAGTCATTGAATGTCAATATAAATAAATGACGTAAACAAGTCATAACATATTGATCTTAAACTTTCTCTTTTCCAACTTAACCCAAAATAGTTGCTTCCCAAGTCCGCCAGCCGCGGACGTGCCGTGCTGTTACTTGGCTTTGCTCAAATATTCCAACAAGATGTAATCAAAATAACCAAGGTGACAAATTCATTACGCCAGACGCGCGTTTCGTCTACTTAAGACTCATCAGTGGCGTTTAACTCTAAATTCTTAAAGTATTTTTTCATTCGGTGATGGAATAATATAAGTCCACTGGGATCGTGTAAAAACACAATACAGGTAGTTCAAAATATTATATTAAAGTCTAAAGAGTCTACCAACCAGCAAGCTTATAAAGTATCGGATCGACAAACATGACGATACAGCATAAACAAAAAATAATATACAAGTCTAGAAGATTATGCAACGATACAAATGACGGTGTTTCTTGTCAAAAATTTAGACAAAGACTGACCAACGAATGGCCTTAGTCATTGAATGTCAATATAAATAAATGACGTAAACAAGTCATAACATATTGATCTTAAACTTTCTCTTTTCCAACTTAACCCAAAATAGTTGCTTCCCAAGTCCGCCAGCCGCGGACGTGCCGTGCTGTTACTTGGCTTTGCTCAAATATTCCAACAAGATGTAATCAAAATAACCAAGGTGACAAATTCATTACGCCAGACGCGCGTTTCGTCTACTTAAGACTCATCAGTGGCGTTTAACTCTAAATTCTTAAAGTATTTTTTCATTCGGTGATGGAATAATATAAGTCCACTGGGATCGTGTAAAAACACAATACAGGTAGTTCAAAATAGTATATTAAAGTCTAAAGAGTCTACCAACCAGCAAGCTTATAAAGTATCGGATATATATATATATATATATATATTTGGCCGAGGGGTCTAGACCGCTGGACATAGTGCAGGCGATTTGGTGCCACAGTGTCACAACGGTGCGAGTTCGAATCCCGCTGAGGGAAAGCAAAAATTTGACAGTGTAAAATCTAATTCTAACAGTGTTGGGTTTAATTTGTATATATATATATATATTGTATTATTGTACATCCCGATTGACAAAAAAGTCCATTCACTACCAAAATGTTTATAAAACAAAAAGCAATACATACAAATTCAGCGACATCTTAAGACAAATTTATTTGACTTTTAGACTTCATCTCCTATTGTTCGTTTCCTATCTGGGTGGCGCAAATACAAAGAATCGGACCTAATTCTAATGTATGTGGCCATTCCTATCAGCACATTAACACCCATTTACTATTTCTGCATGACACATGTTTTATAGGTTTATTTATCAACATATAGGGATTTTGTTTGATCAAGTTATGTTAATGTATCACTTTATTGTTAAATCACCGTTGTTACATCGGCTTAATATTATAATTTGTGGCATTATTTACAACTACCCAACGGTATATTTTTCAATGAAAAGAGGTACATTTTCATATATTTTGGAAAGTTAAAAATGAGACCCTTTCGCACCGTGCATCCGTATTACCCTATATGTACCAAGTACCCACCACCCCGTGGACATACTGACTATCCGCACAGTGTATTTACAAGTCTTAGAAACAGGCGTCTATTGCGAGTCAGCGTACATTTTGTGTATTTTGTAACTGTATTAGTATCGTACATTTTATATTTTGAAAAAAAGCATACTGTCCGCTCTCTTCGTTGATAAGTATGGCTATTAATCTACCGATAACACAAAGTCACCAACAGGGACAGTCTATTGTTAGTATAGACTGTCCGTGTCGTGAACCATAACAGAATACGCAATATGGTATCAGGTAAGTGCAAGAAATGTGATGATTTCTGTACTGGCCTAGTTATTGGTCCAAGGCTTGCTGTATTGACCTGGGGCGTAAGGACCAATAACCAGGCAAGTATAGAAATTATCACGTATATCTTTATTTATTAACTAGTCCAAAGCAATCAGGCTAATACAGGCTGGACTCAGGCCAATACCAACATTGGACTTGTTCATTCCATATTGGACTGGTTCAGTAAGATATATCATGTCGGCAGTTTAATTATTATTTAAGTGAATATTATAGAGTTAATTAATAATAGAAGGTTTATTCTTATGCTAGACGAATAATGCAAACATTTTCAACTTGAGTTTGCTGTTACCAATCTTTACAAATGTAGACTGTATGAATTTAAATTATATTTTTCCATATTGGACATGTTATCCACTGAGGCCCTTATTTCTGCTTGAATTCTTTTGGTAGACCAAACGAACCAAAAAAAAACCATTAGCTAACCCTAACTTAACATTCACATTTAGGTTAAGGTTAAGAATTATGGTTAATGTTAGTTTTCTTATGAAGGGTAAGTGCCAGGATGAGGGTTGGGGAATTATTTATTATATGGGATTTAGATATTTTTGAGGCAAGGTTAAGTTTGAATTATGTCTAGGGTTAGATTAGGTTAGCCTAGGTTGGGTTAATGCTAGGTTAAGGTTAGTTATATATCTATGCTAAATTTTATGTTAAAGATAGGGTTTAAGTTTAGGTAAATTTAGGGTTAGATTAAGGTTAGGGAATGTGACTAACGCAAGAGTTAAGGATTAGTGTTAAGACAAGGGTTAGTGAATTTATACATGAGTATGCATAGAGTAGAAATGATATTGTTAAAATTTTACACAAGGGTGAAAAATAAGTTTTTTTTGTAATACTTAATTTTTATTGCATTTAAACGCAAAGATTGCGACCAAACGCTATACTTTGCGTTTAAGCGCAATAACATACGCAATAATAATATTGCGATTAAACGCAAAAAATAGCGAATAAACCTATTAAATATTTCGAATAAGTGCATAAGTCCTATGAAGTCGGAAATCCCAAACCATTCCTATTTATTAGCCTAGATGACATAGTAACGTCATTGATATTACAGGTCGTCATTGGGGTTAATAACTGGTTACAACTTTGCGCTCTATCACACGAGGAAAACTTCCGAATGTGAAATATAGAACCTTATTTCATATCAGTAAGACTATGTTTGTTTCTATTGGATAAAAAAAATTGTTTATAATTCTTCAATGAAATTAATGTTATTAATAATTGCTTATATAGCTGGCTTGTCATGATAGTTTACAGCACTCGGGGCAGTGATATTGCCTGAAAAATTGATAATGCTCGCGCTTTTGGCTCGGACATTTCAATGTTTCAGGCAATACTACTCTTCTTGTGGAGTCAATAATATATCATGACAATGTCCTCTATAAGTAACTATTGTATGAATATCATATTTACAGTAAAATACATCTTGTATATGTATTATCAGTGTTTGTAGTTGGCCTATAGAACATAATAGTAAATATATGATAAGTGGTGGTATTAATTTTTGTTAAAAGTGTAATACTATTGCGTTTTAACGCAAAACATATTGCGCTTAAACGCATTAGTATTGCGTTTAATCGAAATAATTTTTGAGTTTAAACGTAATGAGTTTTATCGTTTAATCGCAATAAGTATTGCGTTATTTGCAAAGATTGCATTTAAACGCAATAAGTTTTACGTTTTATCGCAATTACTTTTGCATTCAAACGCAAAGTATTGCGTTTAATCGCAATAAGATTTGCGTTAATCGCAAAAATTATTGCGTTTAACGGTAATCTTTTGCGTTAAATGCAATACAAATATTTTTTCCAACAAGTAGCCCGAATAAGCTTCAGTACACTTCAACTTACTGTGAAATACAAACATAATACGATCTTCTTGTTTCAAAATTATTCGTGCGTTCGAGTTAGTTACATTTGCATTTTCCATCACACTTTAGAGGTACCGTTTTCGGACATTAAACCCTTTTCAAGTAATTATTTGCAAAAATGCTTGTTTTTGACTGTATAACTGATTGTGGCAAATGAACAATATAGGCTTCTCTAGCTTTCATATTTCAATAAACCGCATTTTCGTAATAAGTTCAGTTTCCATGTGACTTTATGTCGACCATATTTAACCTTTAAATTCAATAAATGGATATATCATTTTTATCTTGGGCCACATGTCCTTGGAATGATTTTCATTGTTGGAATATCGGTAGTTTTTATTGTTACGTTTATTTAGGTTCGTTTATGCTAACATATTAAATATATTTTCATAATGTAAACGGTGTATATCCCAACTATTTTTACACGTGATTTGGTATCAGCCCCGAAATATTTTGCATCCCGTCACCACGTGACTTGTATCTCGTCTTTACATGACTAGTCCCTCTCGTCCTTAAAATCACATGATTTCGCGAGAAAATACGCACACACCGGGATCCACATAAATGAAACTACTGGGTCATTAAATTATCTCATTTTTACCACAAGCAATGAGTTGTTCGCACCATTTATATTATATCTGAAAGCACCAATACCAGTTTCATTGCTCTCAAACAATGTTCATCCTTTTTAGGGAGAGGAGACAATATGGGTTCGCCCGGAAGATGGATATTGCGCCCAGAATTGCTGCAGTAAACAGATCAGAAAAGCTAGTTATGAGGGTACACATATTGATTACCTGATAAAAATATTAAAAATGAAATAAACAAAAAATCATTTAAACTAATTAACAAAAATAAAAAGATTGGAAATTGATCTATTGCTTCGTAGATTTGCTACCACTAAGTATAGAGGTTATTTATATATATATTTAGGTATCAGCCTTGTGGTATCTGATATTTAAAGCACGAAATCGTTCAGTGTCGGGGGTTCTGGTTTTATCAAAGAATGTGACGGAAAACTCGTAGTTTTTGAAAACCTACTGAATTTGGTTTATATACTGATTAAAATCCAATGTTTTAATTATCGGTTTACATCATTTATACTCGTGCATATAGAGGTTAACCTCAGAGAACTAGAAATAATGTTTGTGTATACTTTAACATGTTTAAGTACATCAAGTGAAAAATTAAAGCAATTTATTGCAATAAGGCATCCCCACTTGAGACTTAGACAGGACGTAACTATATTATATGCGGTTGCGCTTTTTTGTATGCGTTGTAACATTCATTGTACCTTTATATGCGAAGGTACTTGGCGGTGGCTTTTCAATGTATGCAGTGTTGCTGTCATTGATGCCTTGTTACTGTCATTTTATGCAGTGGCTCTTCAATTGTATTCAGTGTCACATTCACTGCATGTGGTTGCAGTATCATTATATGCGAAGGACTTTTATTAAATGCGGTGGCACTTTCATTATATTCAGTAGTTCTTTCATTGTTTGCGGTGGTATTTTCGTTATATTCGGCGATATTTTCATTATATACGAAAGTACTCTCATTAAATGCAGCGGTGTTTTCATTATATTCGGTAGTATTTTCATTATATACGAAAGTACTCTCATTAAATGCGGTGGTGTTTTCATTATATGCGAAGTTGCTGTTATTGTTATTCACGCGGTATATTCCTTGTATGCGGTTGTACATGGTATGCAGTGGTACCATTATTTTATGCATTGCTTCTGTCATTATAACAGTAAAATTATTAAAAATATTTTGAACCTGAGGAGTATAATGGTTCTCTTAATCGCAACCTTAAATTTTGAATTAGATCGCATATAGATAATCCGTAGCCTTTAAGAGTAGAAGTCTTGTGTGTCCCTCCTTACCGAAAGTGTTTTCCAACCTGTTTCTTGATAAAGTTTTTCGATAGACGTTAGTTTTGTACCTCCCAATCCCCGGCGACGATAGACTGAGCTTATATTGGAATGATCTCTATTCGATTAATTAGATATTGGGTAGGATAATGCCATACGACATCGCCATATTCTAATATTTGGCGTATTTACGAAATGTACAATTTCTCAAGAACATATATGTCAAAGATAAAACACACCCTTCCTAAAAAGTTAACAAAGTTATAAGCTTAATTTACAATATATCGAATGTGGTCATGACATGAACCATTGTTAGAAAAATATAGGCCTAATTACTGATTTACGAGATGCGGTTAATGTTTCGGTTTTTGTCGGATTAAATTTAACTAAAAATTTCTTGAACAACTACAAATCCTTTTCGAGATCTCTGTTAAGTATATCAGCAGCAACACCCGGGAAGTCTACTATTATATATATAAACTTTTATCATCTGCAAATAGGTTAATGCATTCTTCAATTCCGTCTACAGTGTCATCATTATACAGAAAGAATAATAAAGGATCTAAGATAGAGCCCTGGGGAACTTAAGAGACGTCCACTCAGAGATACCAACGCTAAGAAGTACCCCTTGCTCCATCCCTGACAGTTAATATTTAAACCAGTTTGAAAGCGTTGCATCCTCACCTTTATTTGTAAGCTGAATTGTGCTATATAAGGTCTTACTTAATTCACAAAAACTACTCGTATTTCATTTCAACTAATTATGTTAACTTTCTCCGGAACTAGACGGCATTGAAACTGTCTGAAAGAACAAATGCGGTGGTGTTTTCATTATATGCGAAGTTGCTGTTATTGTTATTCACGCGGTATATTCCTTGTATGCGGTTGTACATGGTATGCAGTGGTACCATTATTTTATGCATTGCTTCTGTCATTATAACAGTAAAATTATTAAAAATATTTTGAACCTGACGAGTATAATGGTTCTCTTGATCGCAACCTTAAATTTTGAATTAGATCGCATATAGATAATCCGTAGCCTTTTAAGAGTAGAAGTCTTGTTTGTCCCTCCTTACCGAAAGTGTTTTCCAACCTGTTTCTTGATAAAGTTTTTCGATAGACGTTAGTTTTGTACCTCCCAATCCCCGGCGACGATAGACTGAGCTTATATTGGAATGATCTCTATTCGATTAATTAGATATTGGGTAGGATAATGCCATACGACATCGCCATATTCTAATATTTGGCGTATTTACGAAATGTACATTTTCTCCAGAACATACATGTCAAAGATAAAACACACCCTTCCTAAAAAGTTAACAAAGTTATAAGCTTAATTTACAATATATCGAATGTGGTCATGACATGAACCATTGTTAGAAAAATATAGGCCTAATTACTGATTTACGAGATACGGTTAATGTTTCGGTTTTTGTCGGATTAAATTTAACTAAAAATTTCTTGAACAACTACAAATCCTTTTCGAGATCTCTGTTAAGTATATCAGCAGCAACACCCGGGAAGTCTACTATTATATATATAAACTTTTATCATCTGCAAATAGGTTAATGCATTCTTCAATTCCGTCTACAGTGTCATCATTATACAGAAAGAATAATAAAGGATCTAAGATAGAGCCCTGGGGAACTTAAGAGACGTCCACTCAGAGATACCAACGCTAAGAAGTACCCCTTGCTCCATCCCTGACAGTTAATATTTAAACCAGTTTGAAAGCGTTGCATCCTCACCTTTATTTGTAAGCTGAATTGTGCTATATAAGGTCTTACTTAATTCACAAAAACTACTCGTATTTCATTTCAACTAATTATGTTAACTTTCTCCGGAACTAGACGGCATTGAAACTGTCTGGAAAGAACAAAATCGGCATATCCTACAGTCGACCTATTTTTAATTAAGTAGAAAGTAAAGTCGTTCAGTGTTTGACATGGGCAGAAATTAAGATTAAGATTCGCTTAGAAGTGCAGATTGTATTTGTGTATTACAAGTTAAAATGCTCCATTATCCAAGGTTTAAATTGATAGATCTTTAGTATCGTACTTCATTTAAGGGATATGTTCCATTATGGAGAACAGCTATGTACTTCCGGTCAAATGTCAAAATGCACAAGCATAATTTTAATTCGACCTTGTTCAGTATTATTTTCCGGAAACTACGTTTTCCGTCGTGTATCTGTACATAGTAATATTGTCGTCTGTAGGGAAATAAAATTGGAAATGGAATATTTTTGTTGCGTTATGAAATAACTAAATTTACCTCTCGCTGAAAGACAGTAATAAATGGTTTTATTATACATCATACAAATTTCTAGACATTTCATTGGTTAAATTGAGTGTATTATTCCAGTCTAATCCCGAATTTAATCACATTTCTCTGTAAATCACTTTCCTTTACGAATACCATCTGTCTGTAATGAATACCACCCTCATCAATGAATACCACCCTCTTTAGATCTATTTAGAATACCTCCCGCTCATACCGGAAATGCATCATACCCTTTTTGTTGCAATGTTGTCCGATTTTGATTTAACGTTACTTCTGCAAAAATTTTATTAGACGACAAAATTTTATTCGCAATCGTCTACGATGATGATAAAGCAGCCTATTTGTGGAATAAAAACGAAAGAAAATCGTATAGGTTATACAGTATTCAGAATAATATATAACATACAGCCTGCAAATGAGGGTGACATTCAATATACCACACTCAGATTAAGAAAAGAATACAACCCTCCACTTCGTCTAGGGTGTTATTCTTCCTTCGTGCGGCTAATCTGTGCAATCCTCAACTGCAGGTAGTATGTGTATCATATCGTATTCATTAAAAAATTATTTGAGGACTGGAACATGCATTAAATTAAGTATGTAGCGTTGATACATCACGGTGATACTATTCTGGTTTCTGGTCAGAGAGTAGTTATCGCCATTTAAAGGACAGAAGCAAGATCGGATGGCGAGAATTTCTCCGTGACCAGTATAGTTTACGAAGACTACCGAAAGTACCCTTGTCAAATACCATGTAACATTCTTATCTCAATTGAAAATACATGCAGGTAGAATACTATTTTTAGAAAGACTACTATTGATGTCAAATAGTTTTTTCCAGATAATCAGCAAAGATATTGTAAGTAATATCGTAAATTTAAATTGATTTCCATCAGGTCTTTTAGTATACACCGACTACTTTTCCCTGGTCGAGTTGTTCAGGTAGTTCGTCTACTATTGATCATGGGGTCTGTAAACACTGAGATTGCAGGTTCGAATCTCACTGCGTGCATGGTGCACTTGACTCCAATCTTAATTGACAAGGATAGCCAGTTTTCCTGCCGAAGGTCGGGGTACACCGGCTTCCTCCCCGGTGAAAACTGGACACCATGATATTACTTAAAAGTTGCTGAAAGTGGCGTTAAACACAATTCAAACAAACAAACTTTTACCTGTTATATGTACAACATCCTTCCTAAATTGACCACATTCGATAATATGGAGTAGGCATTGCCAAAATGCGAGCACAGACAAATATGTTTTTCTAACTTTTACACATAATTCCTTGTTTTACTTTGTTCCTTAATTTTGTGAGGACCTTATACTATATGTTGATGTATTTTCGTTATTGTTTTTGCACGACAAATGAAAACTACTTACCGCGTATGGTCCAGCTTACGCTCATTTTGTAGAAAAATAACTGTGTAAATTGAATTCATCACTTTATTTTCCACAGTTATTTAGCGTTTTGAAATGTGGCGTATTTTCAATGTGGTAGAGCAATTTTCTATAGTAAAGTTTGACCTAAATTACAACGGAAGTGTATGTTTGGAAGAGTCCATTGTCGTCTGTTCGAAATCCTTCGGGTAATATCGTCTGCAGTTAAGGCGGTAAAATCCTTGCGGTTTGTCTGAATACCACTGAACGTTACGAAAGCAGACGATCTTTTTTGAAAACAACGCGAGGTCCCTGTAGAATTCAAATGGCTGACTTCCTATTAAAATTCCCGTAGCAAATGCCAAGGACGATTTGAAACATGTCAACAACAAAGGCATAATATAAAATATGGACGTGTTATTGTGTAGAAATGTTTTAAATTGGATAACACTACAAAGGTACAATATGGAATAATAAAAAAAATGCAAGCAAAACACCTAGCGCAGCGGGGTGTAACATTTAGTATAGTACACTATTTCACTACATGTAGTTATAGCGTCAACAATAAGTAACTAAGTCAAATAGATGCCAACAATTTATTAATCTATTTATTAAGTCATATTTTGTAATGAACATTAAGCATAGTTCCATTTATACAGATTTCACTCTTCCATTTCCGGACATACTTTCCGAGCCCCTCCCATTTCAGAATACAGAATATTTCATTAACTTTTGTTAAGAGTTATCCCGCTTTGGTCAGTGTTACTATCCTTCCCATAACCCCTAATTGGAACCCCTGTTTAAACAACCAATGAAAATTAAGGGCCTTGACCTAAAATAGTCAGGTTGACACAGTTTGCATTGGCGGAAAATATTCAAAATGTGTTCTATTCCGATATTTTAGAAATTTGTCAGTTAACAGCTGCATAATTCGATAAATAATTATGTGATTAGAATGTGTTCTACGGGGAAATAACATATTGGTAAGGATTAGTTTGATTTTATGGATCCGTTCCGTTACTTATGTTTTATGTTGGTGGAATAATGTGCCATTTGTGCCTCATACTCAGATGTTTTAGAGTTTTGTCAGTGAAGAAGTTTATAATGTGATTAAAAAAAAACATGTGATAAGGAAGTGTTCTATGGAGCAATAACATTTTGTGAAGATTCTTTTGTTTTCGTGGATCAGTTCCAGTTACAGTTCGATGTTTCATGGTTTTATGTTATGCCGGAAATATTGTGTCATTAGGGAATATTATACTACAGTAAGTTTACTTTTTTCATGTTGATCTACTTTACAGTTTGTTGTATTGTTCGTATTAAATAACGCATATACAGTTTGGTCAGCTATATTGCATTTTATTAAATTTAAATTTACAAATTGAAAACGGGACCTGTCGCTGTGTAATGTGATGTTGTAGCTGCGGAACCGTAGCTTGTTATAATTTGGTCCACTACATAAAAAAAATTTGGTACGAATACAGTACGGTTCCGCAGTTGTAGTATAACTGGTGATGATTATGTATATTTAGAGTTGAACAAAGTAAATACATGTTATAGTGTAGTTTTTAAAAAATTGTATGGCTAAAAAATATTTTCTTATTTGGCTAACTATCGCGAAAATGTTGAGACAAATTTAAGTTAATTAGGGGTCCAGTAGCTCTTCACAGTCTTGTTTGATATGTGTTGTATTTTTCTGATTTTGCAGTCCATATTATAATTATTAAGTCATTGTAGCATACTTTAAATAACGGCTAAGGATTTAAAGAAATAAATTTAAAACATCAAATAACCTTCTTCGGACTTAAAAAGGTACGAACTCGCAGCTTGTTATTCTTGTTCCGTTTTTGTGCCACAGGTAATAAACAGGCGATTACGTAATAAATATTGAAGAAATAAATTGGGAAAAGTTAGTTTTTCCTTAATTTTTATGCACATAAGAATTTGTATGTGTTAGTCACTGTTTTATACATTAATTAAATAATTCATAATCTTATTCTTACCAAAATTGTTGAATTAGCAGGAAGAAATTAATGTCAATTTACTTTTTAGATAAATTCTGTACCAAGCGAAAATCAGTAAGCGCATGAGCCGTAGTCGATGCATATATAGAGACAAATACTATATATTTGGTAGATAATGAAATACAATTGTTGAAATGTATGAAAATTCCTCGTTGTGTAGTGTAACGGGGTAGTATTATCACGCTACTTTATTTTTTAAAATAAATCAAGAAGGCAAACAGCTTGTAACTAAATTTTTGTTTGAAACACAATATTATTTTAATTTCCATCAAATTCTAAATTTTTAATTTATAAAGTTAACACCACATTTAATACTTGTCGCTACCCTATGACAGTGCCTCTAAATTCCAGTGGTCACGTGACGTCTTTCTTTGTAATGGTGACGTCACATGAAATGTCTTTGAGTGTCAGTTTTTAAAGATCGATTTAGAGATTCCAAAAAAATAGTATGAAATTTTTGTTGTTATCTTTAAATATAACATTTACTTTTTATCGATCTCAACTTTATTTTTAAGTCTTTCTTTAAAATTAATGTTTGCCCTTCTTCATTCACTTTGTTCCAGTTTTATGACGATATCAACTTCCGGACGAAAAAAAATCAATATCAGCATTAAGCAGATTTTGATCACGTGATTTCATTTTGATCACGTGACACGTAATTGCTGTACAGAACTTATTTTAAAGTAAAATATGAAACACAATATTATTTTAATTTCCATCAAATTCTAAATTTTTAATTTATAAAGTTAACACCACATTTAATACTTGTCGCTACCCTATGACAGTGCCTCTAAATTCCAGTGGTCACGTGACGTCTTTCTTTGTAATGGTGACGTCACATGAAATGTCTTTGAGTGTCAGTTTTTAAAGATCGATTTAGAGATTCCAAAAAAATAGTATGAAATTGTTGTTGTTATCTTTAAATATAACATTTACTTTTTATCGATCTCAACTTTATTTTTAAGTCTTTCTTTAAAATTAATGTTTGCCCTTCTTCATTCACTTTGTTCCAGTTTTATGACGATATCAACTTCCGGACGAAAAAAAATCAATATCAGCATTAAGCAGATTTTGATCACGTGATTTCATTTTGATCACGTGACACGTAATTGCTGTACAGAACTTATTTTAAAGTAAAATAAAATACAGTAGACAGTTTTCATGTGTAAGGTTCAAATACAGTAGACAGTAAATTTTTATAGGTCATCTAATACAGTTGACAGTACGAGTGTACTTCTAAAAGAACAGTGAACATTACCTTTGCACATGCCTTAAAATACGTAGAAAGTACATGTGTATAAGCTTTAAAATACAGTACTACACGTGTACAGGCCCCAGCATACAGTAGATAGTACTCATGTTCAGACCTCAAAATACAACATATAGTAGTGATATACAAGCCTCAACCTAGAGTCAGTCCTGGTGTAATTCATACTACTAAGTACTATGTGCAGTACACGTGCAAATGCCTAACATAACGCAGAAAATACACTTGTACCTGCCTCAACATACAGTAGTATTCATGTATAGGCCTAAAGACAAACTATACAAATACAAAGTACATGGTATTGTTGAGTAAATATATATGTATAGAGCATGTAAATCTTACGTCTCTATTCATTACTAAACATGAACAACAAATCACTGAAAATTAAGGAAAATGATTGACAGAAAATACAAATACCACAGGATAAACTAAAGGCTTGGAACTTATATATATAAAGCAATATGTAGCGGTGTTGAACAAGTCAAAGGTCAACCGTCCACTTTATTTAAATGTCGTAACAACACAATAATACTACACCCGACCGACCAAAGGCATTAGGTTTTCGTGTAGGACGTAACCCCCCTCCCAAATCAATCAATCATACTTACACCTGCAGAATACAGAATCAAACAAAAGCGATCCTAATTTATACTTTGTTTTTTTTATTTTCAGCACGATTTTTATTTTCCTGTAAGTTTTAGTGCGTTTTTAGTGGGCAGTAAATGTATATTTTAAAGATGTACGACTACTCTTTGAATTTCTATTTGATATAGATAAAAGAAATACGTTGATATTAGCGAGATAAAAGGGAGTTTTTCTCTTTGTGACCGAAAAACATTTTTTTATAGTTAACGATTGAATTAAGATGTTGTCGTTTTAAAAAATACCCGAAATACTGCCATACCGTTTCACCATTGTACTACCCTACCAATGGCGGACCAATTAATATCAGCGTTATAAACGTAGTATATAGGACTTAAAAAAATCGATATACTTGCAAATATAACAATAATAGTGTTTAATTAACTTTAATGTTTTGAAATTCAGACTAGGTAACACCGTAATGGCTAAAAGTTTCTTACAGTTCTTATATTTTTTCAGGTGCTGGTTTATGGGAAAAGTGTTGGGGGAGAAATATCTGTTGTCCCAAAGGAAAAGCTGGATTTTGTTGCTTGTGTAAGTAGACAGTTCTATCTAACATTGATCATCCCATTTTCGCCAGTGGCCTATGTGGCAGAGTGGTTAAGGTTATTCTACTATAGATCACGTGCCTGTCAACAGTGAGGTTGCGTTGTCGAGGGTTTATTCGATTTATATCTTAATTGGCAAGGATTGGCATATTTTCCACTGAAAATCTGGTTTTTATTTGGGTACTCCGAATTCCTCCCCATAAAACTGGACTCCATTATACAGCTGAAAAATTGCTGAAAGATACGTCAAACAGCAATCAAACAAACAAACATTCTCGCCAATATGTAGGATGTTTGATTTTAATATCTCCCAAATTTTAAAACACACTTACAATTTTTTTCTGTAAACAGACTCTTGGATTTCAGACAATGCATACTTTGATTGATGCATGTTGTTACTTATACTATAATTTAATGAAATAAATCCTTACAATCTTTTAATAGTATTTTCACCTTCAAATAGTTTATTAAGCATACTCTCCTCAATGAAAGACTAAAACAAAAGAATAAATATAGTCATTGACTAATATTACTGCTGCTATAAAAATTTTCGAAATAATATATGCTTACCATGACATACTATACACGGATAGATATATTTCCTAGATCTGAATAGTATCCCGCATTTTATCAAATACGAATATCTACCCAAGAAACCGGCCACTTGACATAAGGGTGATATAGTTCGAGAATTGATACAGCATGTTATATAGATTTCTGAATTTTATATTCCAACCATAGGGTCAGTAGTGTGATATAGGGTATGTGATATAGGCCAGCGACAAACATTTGATACTGCATGTACAAAACAGTTGTATTTTACTGTAAATCTATGGTAATAATATATTTTTACATACGGTTCTGAGACTGCCATATTAGATTGAGTCAATAGCCAAGACCGACCTAATATGGGTCGAGGAACAATATGGTAAACCCTGAGCGGTAATTTCTTTATCATACATCGTCACAATATGTAAACCATGTTAACACTTTACTGATGCCCAATGTTGACGAACACATATAATTTAGTAAAATAATTTAGCAAATACTTAGAGAACAATTATATATTAAGTTTTTATCTTATAACGTTGGCTATTGAGTGTATTCTGTACTGTTTATCATAGTAATGTGCACAATACAGTATTAAAATGAAATACTTAACCATGTAGTACAGGGTTTACATAGTTTGATTCTTAGTTAAGACCTAAACTTCCGTATGAGGGCCGGAAATTTAGCCTTCGTGCAACGAGCGTGACACTCTAAGTACACGTTACCCACTATGGTCCATGGTCAGGCTTGCCGTATTAGGACCTAACATCACCAACGAGAAGGTCCCCCTTATCCGTCACCCGAGACTCTCTGTTATTTTTCCAGGAAGCACGTCAAAAAAGTTAAAAAAGAAAAAAGAAAAAAAAAGAAAAATAAACCATACTGAAAGTAGGATGAACTCACTTGCTCCGAGAGGGATGTATTTTTGTTCATATCTACTCTTTACTTGATTGTAGTTTCTTTTAAGATTTTGTATCTTCACGTTTCGTTCATCAATTAATTGTAAATTATCAGCAAATTGATATTTATAAACTTATATAATTGTTCAACTACAGTTTAACGTAAAGCGGAGTTACATGTAACCAGATCATACTGATGCAATTTCAAAAGTACGAAACAAGGCTAATATAACACTGACGAACACAACAAGCAACAAACAAACAAAACACACGAACAAATAAGCAGCACAAACTCCTATCAGCACAGGGATGATGTAACGTGTTTAGGGGTTCGTACCCGAGTTAACCCCGGGATCTGATGCTGATCTTATAAACTGGTAGCGTTTTTATATAAATCTAAATTGAAGTCAACTTGACTCTTTGAGCTCTTTAAATTCTCTCATTCTTCTAGCTCTGAACTCTTTTTTAGCTCTTCTAGCTCTATAATAGCTCTACAACCTCCTTAATTCTCTGTGCTTAGCTTCAATGTATTAGTATGACGCTTTCGTCTCTTTAATACTCGGAGCCAAAGCTCTTGGTTTCATATAGAAAAACCAAGTGATCTTGATTGATGCGGATACCAAAAGACTCTGACTTACTTGACTTGGGGATGTTTTTACGTCCTACACCGACAACTTAACGCCCTTGGTCGGACGGTAACCCCGACTTACTGAAAACGGCTGCTTATATACTACCAGGGGATTAGCCTATTCCATTTTTGGACGATACCACCTTTCACCATTGCTAGGATACAATGTTTCCCTAGCAATTAGGGGTGTATATTATTATCGCTCTGTAAACCCTTTTCATACATTATTGTTTGATGTTTTATGTGAATATTTGTGAAAATTAATTGGTATCTAACGTGTTTTAATGTAGTTCCTGTGTTCCGAGGGTAATAAAAGAGAAGGGGAATGAAACTGACCCAACCATATATTTTCGTCACAATAACATCAGCTGTTTTGGAACAGTTAACATATTTTGCTTCATTTTTACTATTTTTATAACTGTCTTATTACTTCATTTATATTATACAGAAGTTTTCTTTTTGCTGACTAATATCATACACATTGGCTTTTACCGAAACCGGAAGTTGTTGTGTATTGAAACTTTTAATCCTTCTATAAAACGTCTAGCATACACACCATACACACACAAATTTTATACATCTGGGGTATGTCTAAAACATGTTTTGCAAATTTAAGATTTCTATGTTACATGTTGAAATTTGTGTGTTTTACTTTTGATCAATTTTGTTTCAGTTAACGAAAGTAAGTAAAATTTCACTATATTCCAATATTACGATGTTGGAGGTACTTACATATTAAAACTGAATAAGTTGTTATTTGTGAAAAATACTTCAGAGATATCGCATAAAGTTTAACTAAATTCTGTACTTTTTTATGCGCCAAAATTATTCTATAAGAATCGTATGTTATCGATTATTTAATTATTATTTAAGTTATAAAATTTGTTACGCACAATTGCACTGCAAAAATATGCGACAACCACTGATATGTCAAAAGTCATTAATAAGTAAATTCAAAAGTCTTATATCAATATTTAGCGACATAGCAATCGTTAACACCTACGACCATTATACTTATGCAGAGATACCACAGTTGACAATTCACATAACATTGATGACATGCTAAACTGTTCGGATCATTACCAACTTTACACGCTAAAAGTATATACCTATACAGTCTATTACGTTTTAAGAGAAGCAAAGAAGTAAATATTGGATGGGTAACAAGATGTGTCTCTTGTCAAAATGGATGGATAGATTTCTTAAAATTGACAAACGCTAGTTTACTCTAAACACCTTGATTGAGGTATTTCGGCAATGTTTTCCGTCTTTTCAATCGATTCCACAATATTGTGCATTAGTTGATAGTGGAACAATTTCAGTGGAAGAAATCAATACGTTATCAACATATAAGATCAAATTCAAACGTTTTTTCCGAAAACAGAAGCTAAGCTTCACTTTATTTTTAAACTATTTAATTCGTTACTATGCAAAGTACAAACACACACACGCTACTCACTCTCACAGGTATCATCATTGTTAATCATAAAACAAAAATATATAGCATTAGCCAATTAACAATAAATAACTAAAATCCTTTTCAGACTGTAACCCTGACCCCTGCAATGGACATGGTACTTGTAAATGTGTTATATTAACATATAGTTGTGACTGCCATGATGGATACACTGGTGCTACATGTGATACAGGTAATTATTAATTAGCTGCTATCATATTCGCTTAAAAACAGTTAAACTTCCGATATGATATATTTTGCTGAACCAGTCCAATACAGAAATAACTAGTACTGGCCTGTCAGTATTGGCCTGTCTCGACCTGTATTGGCCAGATTCAAACCTGTATTTGCCTAAATGATGTGGATTAGTTAAATAACAAAGATATCATTACGTGAGGATTTCTGTGTTGACCTAGTTATTGGTCCTTGGTAAACTGTATCGTCCTTTGGCTGCCCCTCAGGCCATGTGATTTATGTAAGTCTATAGATTTGACTGCCATTATGATATACTAAGGTTACATGCAATAAATGTAAGTGTATAGATGTGTCTGTCAAGATGGATATACTAGTGTGACATGCGATACAGGTAAGCGTCTATAGATGTGACTGCCATGATGGATATACTGATGTTATATGTGATACATGTATGTCTGTAGATGTGACTGCCAAGATGATATACTGGCGTTACATGCGATACAGGTAAGCGTCTATAGATGTGACTGCCATGATGAATATACTGGTGTTACATGAGATACAGGTAAGTCTATAGATGTGACTGCTATGATGGATATATTGGTGTTACATGCGATACAAGTAAGTCTATAGATGTGACTGCTATAATGGATATATTGGTGTTACATGCCATACAAGTAAGCGTCTACAGATTATAAGATCAATTATATAGTATGTGGTGAAATTATCTTCAATATGTTGTCTGAGAGTAGAGGGTTTGTCGCGTCATCTTTTCAATTACTTCGTATGATAGAATGGAAGTTAGAGCCCTCAGTTCCGTAAAAGACTTATACCTTTATGCCGTTTTCTTGAAAATAAATAATGTTATATTTTTTCAGCTGTTGACTGTAAGTATATTTTCTTTTTACAGTTTGAAAATGATTAAAAACCCAAGATGACGTTCTATTTTAATTAACAGTAGAATGCCTTTTTTCACATCAATGACTTAAATGAAAATAAATTAGTAAGCAGTGATCGGATTTACTTGTATATGTATATGGAACATCGATAAATAAATATTTCAGGAGTAATAGTCACATAAGTTAACATAACGAATCCGAAGGACAGATACAACAATAACAAACTTAATTAATAAAAATATATAAAACTAAACAAAGACAACAGGATATCCTCGAGAAATCAGGGTTGCATCGATGCGCTTCGAAATTCTTTCAAGTTTAGTTATCCGACGATTTATTCCAAAAAAACTTGACCCATAATGGCCCCGATCAGGCTTTCTGTTCATTACCTGACAATCCTCAAAAACAGTGTCTCCAATATCCGCCAACTTGGGTAGCCTTGGGCAGCTGCACTTGGAACCTCCCAGTAAACAAAACGTTATGGAATTTGAAATTTAAAGATATTTTTTATTATTTTAATAATTGTATTTAGGTGGCATAGTTTCTCAACGGTGTTAGTTCGAATCCTGCTGAGGGTCTTCAAAAATTTTTATAGAAATATTTGTGAACTCTGCATTTCTGACGCTACTGAAATCCGCTCGATAGATATATGGTTGTAACAAAACTTAGGCGTCTGTATTAAATTTACCTACTTTAACTGTATGAAAAGCATATATACAGTTGCTCGTAAAATTTAGTCAAACGAATAATAAGATACAAATCTTTTTAGACTGCAGTCCTGACCCCTGTAACGGACATGGAACTTGTCAGAATGCCGTAGAAGGCTATACGTGTAATTGTCATACAGGATATACTGGATATTCTTGTTTGACAGGTAGGAAAAATATTTATTCAGTAATAAGTTTAAAGTAAATTAGTTACGATACTTGAGCTTGGATTAGCTGAAACTGTGATTCATTAAAATTGTTTTTTAAGAAAACGGGGCCAAAAATTAATTGTTTTATATTAGAGACAAGTTTTGTAATGAGGGTTTATTAAAATTAAATCCATCATACCATACAAACTCGATTTTACTACTTATAATAGATGTTGTTTATATTTACACTTGAAGGTAAATTATAGTATTACTTAATCTAAGTCTTATTAATGTTTTTCAGTAATTAACCGTGAGTATTTGTATTACATTAAATAAAAACTATAATTTAAATTTTGCTTATGCTATGTTAAATTGCAATCTGCAGTCTTGTTAAGATTAGAGATGTTTTGTTAAAGGTTAACAATTTACTCGGCAAGACCTATGTTACTTCTCTTTCAGTCTCGTCAGCGGTTTTGTATTTGTAAAGGATATATTTATGTCTTATTTAATATTAGAATTAAAGACAAGTTAGTCTCCAAAAACAAGATTTAAACGCACAATGTCGTGTTTAGATTATAATGAGGCTAACAATTTAAAAAAAAAACTTTAATTTTGAGTAAAAAATTAAACATTTGCTAGTAAAATTGAGCCAACACAAATATAAGCTACAAACAATTTTAGACTGCAATCCTGACCCCTGTAATGGACATGGAACCTGTCACAATTATGTACAAGGGTACACATGCAACTGCTATAATGGATATACTGGATATACATGTGGGAATGGTAAGAAAAATAACTTATGCAGAAATAAGTGAAGGGTAAAAGACTTAAGATACTTCCAATTATACATGCGTACGTAACAATCATTTTTTTCTAAGTACAGCTAGTATTTAGTAAAATTATCAGCTTAATGTTGTCAAGCCTGCATTTTGCAAAACAAACCCGGATGTGAACTCGGCAAAGATTTAATTGTGAGAAATCGAAATCAGAAACCAAATTGTTTACATTAATGTCAAGTGATCATTGAATGTTTTCGTATGAAAGTTTTGAAATTAATTGAATGTTTGAATGTTTACTTAACGTCCGGTGAGCAGTATTTTAACTGTATTCAGAGGAGAACAAGTAAATATAAAAAGGAGATACGGGTATAAAATTTGTACCCTCTAGAAAAGTAAATTGGTATTTGAGTAGGTGGCAATGAGCATATTCTTTTTCAAAATCTACATTTGCGGTCGTAATCTTGCAACCAGCGTTACATGCAATACATGTAAGTGTATAGATGTGTCTGTCAAGATGGATATACTAGTGTGACATGCGATACAGGTAAGCGTCTATAGATGTGACTGCCATGATGGATATACTGATGTTATATGTGATACATGTATGTCTATAGATGTGACTGCCAAGATGATATACTGGCGTTACATGCGATACAGGTAAGCGTCTATAGATGTGACTGCCATGATGAATATACTGGTGTTACATGAGATACAGGTAAGTCTATAGATGTGACTGCTATGATGGATATATTGGTGTTACACGCGATACAAGTAAGTCTATAAATGTGACTGCTATAATGGATATATTGGTGTTACATGCCATACAAGTAAGTCTATAGATGTGACTGCTATAATGGATATATTGGTGTTACATGCCATACAAGTAAGCGTCTACAGATTATAAGATCAATTATATAGTATGTGGTGAAATTATCTTCAATATGTTGTCTGAGAGTAGAGGGTTTGTCGCGTCATCTTTTCAATTACTTCGTATGATAGAATGGAAGTTAGAGCCCTCAGTTCCGTAAAAGACTTATACCTTTATGCCGTTTTCTTGAAAATAAATAATGTTATATTTTTTCAGCTGTTGACTGTAAGTATATTTTCTTTTTACAGTTTGAAAATGATTAAAAACCCAAGATGACGTTCTATTTTAATTAACAGTAGAATGCCTTTTTTCACATCAATGACTTAAATGAAAATAAATTAGTAAGCAGTGATCGGATTTACTTGTATATGTATATGGAACATCGATAAATAAATATTTCAGGAGTAATAGTCACATAAGTTAACATAACGAATCCGAAGGACAGATACAACAATAACAAACTTAATTAATAAAAATATATAAAACTAAACAAAGACAACAGGATATCCTCGAGAAATCAGGGTTGCATCGATGCGCTTCGAAATTCTTTCAAGTTTAGTTATCCGACGATTTATTCCAAAAAAAACTTGACCCATAATGGCCCCGATCAGGCTTTCTGTTCATTACCTGACAATCCTCAAAAACAGTGTCTCCAATATCCGCCAACTTGGGTAGCCTTGGGCAGCTGCACTTGGAACCTCCCAGTAAACAAAACGTTATGGAATTTGAAATTTAAAGATATTTTTTTTATTTTAATAATTGTATTTAGGTGGCATAGTTTCTCAACGGTGTTAGTTCGAATCCTGCTGAGGGTCTTCAAAAATTTTTATAGAAATATTTGTGAACTCTGCATTTCTGACGCTACTGAAATCCGCTCGATAGATATATGGTTGTAACAAAACTTAGGCGTCTGTATTAAATTTACCTACTTTAACTGTATGAAAAGCATATATACAGTTGCTCGTAAAATTTAGTCAAACGAATAATAAGATACAAATCTTTTTAGACTGCAGTCCTGACCCCTGTAACGGACATGGAACTTGTCAGAATGCCGTAGAAGGCTATACGTGTAATTGTCATACAGGATATACTGGATATTCTTGTTTGACAGGTAGGAAAAATATTTATTCAGAAATAAGTTTAAAGTAAATTAGTTACGATACTTGAGCTTGGATTAGCTGAAACTGTGATTCATTAAAATTGTTTTTTAAGAAAACGGGGCCAAAAAATTAATTGTTTTATATTAGAGACAAGTTTTGTAATGAGGGTTTATTAAAATTAAATCCATCATACCATACAAACTCGATTTTACTACTTATAATAGATGTTGTTTATATTTACACTTGAAGGTAAATTATAGTATTACTTAATCTAAGTCTTATTAATGTTTTTCAGTAATTAACCGTGAGTATTTGTATTACATTAAATAAAAACTATAATTTAAATTTTGCTTATGCTATGTTAAATTGCAATCTGCAGTCTTGTTAAGATTAGAGATGTTTTGTTAAAGGTTAACAATTTACTCGGCAAGACCTATGTTACTTCTCTTTCAGTCTCGTCAGCGGTTTTGTATTTGTAAAGGATATTTTTATGTCTTATTTAATATTAGAATTAAAGACAAGTTAGTCTCCAAAAACAAGATTTAAACGCACAATGTCGTGTTTAGATTATAATGAGGCTAACAATTTAAAAAAAAACTTTAATTTTGAGTAAAAAATTAAACATTTGCTAGTAAAATTGAGCCAACACAAATATAAGCTACAAACAATTTTAGACTGCAATCCTGACCCCTGTAATGGACATGGAACCTGTCACAATTATGTACTAGGGTACACATGCAACTGCTATAATGGATATACTGGATATACATGTGGGAATGGTAAGAAAAATAACTTATGCAGAAATAAGTGAAGGGTAAAAGACTTAAGATACTTCCAATTATACATGCGTACGTAACAATCATTTTTTTTCAAAGTACAACTAGTATTTGGTAAAATTATCAGCTTAATGTTGTCAAGCCTGCATTTTGCAAAACAAACCCGGATGTGAACTCGGCAAAGATTTTATTGTGAGAAATCGAAATCAGAAACCAAATTGTTTACATTAATGTCAAGTGATCATTGAATGTTTTCGTATGAAAGTTTTGAAATTAATTGAATGTTTGAATGTTTACTTAACGTCCGGTGAGCAGTATTTTAACTGTATTCAGAGGAGAACAAGTAAATATAAAAAGGAGATACGGGTATAAAATTTGTACCCTCTAGAAAAGTAAATTGGTATTTGAGTAGGTGGCAATGAGCATATTCTTTTTCAAAATCTACATTTGCGGTCGTAATCTTGCAACCAGCGTTACATGCAATACATGTAAGTGTATAGATGTGTCTGTCAAGATGGATATACTAGTGTGACATGCGATACAGGTAAGCGTCTATAGATGTGACTGCCATGATGGATATACTGATGTTATATGTGATACATGTATGTCTATAGATGTGACTGCCAAGATGATATACTGGCGTTACATGCGATACAGGTAAGCGTCTATAGATGTGACTGCCATGATGAATATACTGGTGTTACATGAGATACAGGTAAGTCTATAGATGTGACTGCTATGATGGATATATTGGTGTTACATGCGATACAAGTAAGTCTATAGATGTGACTGCTATAATGGATATATTGGTGTTACATGCCATACAAGTAAGCGTCTACAGATTATAAGATCAATTATATAGTATGTGGTGAAATTATCTTCAATATGTTGTCTGAGAGTAGAGGGTTTGTCGCGTCATCTTTTCAATTACTTCGTATGATAGAATGGAAGTTAGAGCCCTCAGTTCCGTAAAAGACTTATACCTTTATGCCGTTTTCTTGAAAATAAATAATGTTATATTTTTTTCAGCTGTTGACTGTAAGTATATTTTCTTTTTACAGTTTGAAAATGATTAAAAACCCAAGATGACGTTCTATTTTAATTAACAGTAGAATGCCTTTTTTCACATTAATGACTTAAATGAAAATAAATTAGTAAGCAGTGATCGGATTTACTTGTATATGTATATGGAACATCGATAAATAAATATTTCAGGAGTAATAGTCACATAAGTTAACATAACGAATCCGAAGGACAGATACAACAATAACAAACTTAATTAATAAAAATATATAAAACTAAACAAAGACAACAGGATATCCTCGAGAAATCAGGGTTGCATCGATGCGCTTCGAAATTCTTTCAAGTTTAGTTATCCGACGATTTATTCCAAAAAAACTTGACCCATAATGGCCCCGATCAGGCTTTCTGTTCATTACCTGACAATCCTCAAAAACAGTGTCTCCAATATCCGCCAACTTGGGTAGCCTTGGGCAGCTGCACTTGGAACCTCCCAGTAAACAAAACGTTATGGAATTTGAAATTTAAAGATATTTTTTTTTATTTTAATAATTGTATTTAGGTGGCATAGTTTCTCAACGGTGTTAGTTCGAATCCTGCTGAGGGTCTTCAAAAATTTTTATAGAAATATTTGTGAACTCTGCATTTCTGACGCTACTGAAATCCGCTCGATATATGGTTGTAACAAAACTTAGGCGTCTGTATTAAATTTACCTACTTTAACTGTATGAAAAGCATATATACAGTTGCTCGTAAAATTTAGTCAAACGAATAATAAGATACAAATCTTTTTAGACTGCAGTCCTGACCCCTGTAACGGACATGGAACTTGTCAGAATGCCGTAGAAGGCTATACGTGTAATTGTCATACAGGATATACTGGATATTCTTGTTTGACAGGTAGGAAAAATATTTATTCAGAAATAAGTTTAAAGTAAATTAGTTACGATACTTGAGCTTGGATTAGCTGAAACTGTGATTCATTAAAATTGTTTTTTAAGAAAACGGGGCCAAAAAATTAATTGTTTTATATTAGAGACAAGTTTTGTAATGAGGGTTTATTAAAATTAAATCCATCATACCATACAAACTCGATTTTACTACTTATAATAGATGTTGTTTATATTTACACTTGAAGGTAAATTATAGTATTACTTAATCTAAGTCTTATTAATGTTTTTCAGTAATTAACCGTGAGTATTTGTATTACATTAAATAAAAACTATAATTTAAATTTTGCTTATGCTATGTTAAATTGCAATCTGCAGTCTTGTTAAGATTAGAGATGTTTTGTTAAAGGTTAACAATTTACTCGGCAAGACCTATGTTACTTCTCTTTCAGTCTCGTCAGCGGTTTTGTATTTGTAAAGGATATTTTTATGTCTTATTTAATATTAGAATTAAAGACAAGTTAGTCTCCAAAAACAAGATTTAAACGCACAATGTCGTGTTTAGATTATAATGAGGCTAACAATTTAAAAAAAAAACTTTAATTTTGAGTAAAAATTAAACATTTGCTAGTAAAATTGAGCCAACACAAATATAAGCTACAAACAATTTTAGACTGCAATCCTGACCCCTGTAATGGACATGGAACCTGTCACAATTATGTACTAGGGTACACATGCAACTGCTATAATGGATATACTGGATATACATGTGGGAATGGTAAGAAAAATAACTTATGCAGAAATAAGTGAAGGGTAAAAGACTTAAGATACTTCCAATTATACATGCGTACGTAACAATCATTTTTTTTCAAAGTACAACTAGTATTTGGTAAAATTATCAGCTTAATGTTGTCAAGCCTGCATTTTGCAAAACAAACCCGGATGTGAACTCGGCAAAGATTTTATTGTGAGAAATCGAAATCAGAAACCAAATTGTTTACATTAATGTCAAGTGATCATTGAATGTTTTCGTATGAAAGTTTTGAAATTAATTGAATGTTTGAATGTTTACTTAACGTCCGGTGAGCAGTATTTTAACTGTATTCAGAGGAGAACAAGTAAATATAAAAAGGAGATACGGGTATAAAATTTGTACCCTCTAGAAAAGTAAATTGGTATTTGAGTAGGTGGCAATGAGCATATTCTTTTTCAAAATCTACATTTGCGGTCGTAATCTTGCAACCAGCGTGGCACTCTCAAAACAACAACCGTCAGCGGCCAGGCTTTCCGTATTATGACCCGACAACCCCCAAATGGGTCTCCACTATGCGCCACCAGTAACGCGCTGGGCATCTTTTTGGTCGGGCACAGGTACTCCGCCCAGTATGGTCCCAGTTTTTTTAAAATTAATTCTGTTTGCGTTCAAAAGCAATAATATCAATTTAGAATTGTTTAGATTTAAAAATTGACAATATTTATTTTGTTGACTTTTTTCCAGTTATAGATCGTAAGTATTCATGGAAAATTATTATAATGTGAGAAAATATTCTCAAATTGTAAATTTTACTTTGTGCTTATGCTTTGTTAAATTGCAGTCTACATTACTGTAATGAATAGATTAAAATGGCACCTTTTAAAATCCTGAATTGTAGTCTACATAATTATTTTCAACGACGTCAGATTACATTCTGAATTATTCAAAAATGTTCTTGTTATATTTTGGTCTTGTCTTAACCCAATTGATATATTAAAGAAAGATATTCTAGAGTGGTTCATTACACATATTAGATTGTTTCATAACTGATATGTTTGTATGAAAACTACACAATATACAATGATAAATATTTTAAGTTATAAAAACATGTACATTTTGTACAATAAATGAAAGAAAACGCATTTTAACAAATAACAATTTAGCAAGAAGAACAAATACATGCATATTTTATATTTGTAATTGACAAAATGAATAACAACATAATGTAGTGATATGTAATAACGGTCTTCAATTTACATAGATTGTCAACCGGATCCTTGTAATGGTCACGGTTCCTGTATAAACGGATTGACAGAAAACGTTTGTGTGTGTAATGCAGGATATACAGGAAACACGTGTCAAACATTTTTTTATTTTATCACAAACAAATGTTTATCGTGTACGGTCCAATTAGTTAATGCATGCAGCTTAAACGTTAACGGTTGTGATATATGAAAACCAGAACGTATCGAGGACCACCTCAGTAATGTTAACGATAAAATTACAAAGAAGTGGCTAACAAACATGCAAAAGAGGAGATGCAAACATAGAGCAAACTCATAATTGACACACAAACTGTTATAAACAAAAGGGTTGATATCACAGTGACTGTGATAATGTTATTCGTGGCCTTTATTACATTGATAGCCGATTTCTGTGATAAAAACGTCCCTAATATCAGGGATTAAGCTGAGATACTGCAAAAAACACTGTTTGGGTCCCAAATGTGGAGTCAGCATTGTAACGTATGATATGAATAAGTGTATGATTCAGTCACATATGAAACCCACATATTATTATAGTAGTAGTTTATTATTTGCAGTAGTATGGTCCCAGTTTTTTTGTTAATTAAACCCTTTTTACGTTCAAAATCAATAATATAAATTAAGGATTATTAAAATATATATTTTGTTGACTTTTTTCAGTAATAGATCGTGAGTACTTGTATAACATTATTATAACTGATAATATATATTCTAATTGTTAATATAGTTTTACTTCGTACTTATGCTTTGTTCAATTGCAATGTAAAGAATAGAGTATTTGTGGTTACAGAAAATGTCATAAAAGATACCAAGGTTGTAAAATTAACTGCCCCAGATGCTCATTACGTCTACTTTAAACTCATCAATCACTGTTTCTGTATTTGTGAAAGATACTTTGGTTGAGACCCTAGTTTAATTTGATTTAACTGGATATATGCTTGTTGACAAAGTCTACATGAATAACATTGTCCAACAACAAAAAAGGATTAAAATCTCTTTTTTTTAAATCCTGAATTGCAGTCTACATAATTATCTTTAAAGGGAAACTTCGCGAAAAAATGAAAATTTGATATGTTATTCTTCAACTAAAAAGAAACACTTTTTCCTCATTATGTTTTATTATATTTTCAGTGGTTAAGTTTCTGCATTGAATTTACCGTGTAAAAAATGCACTTAAGGAGGTTCGCCATCTTGTCACTATCTCGTCACTAGATGGCGATACTAGACATCCAAGTACCTTAAAAGTCGTCGTATGATAATAACGTGAAACGGTCAATAACAGAAGGTTATACTATAAGACAAGGTTGTGGAAAGATTAGGTTTTGTATTCCTGATCTATATATAAGCAAAAAAAATATATAAAAAACCGACTTGTGTAACAAGAAGTTAACCAATTTAAGGACTTCTACTTAAGACTATGTCCACAGCAGCAACAACTTCGTATGCGAATATCATTTTCCAGAATGTTGAATGGAGGATAATTTAATGGTAATGTGACATCATTTTTCATTTTTCCTCGAATATTCGTTTGAATTTTGTCCATAAATAATAATTAAATTGAAAATTATTCGTATTATTATTTTCAACTTAATCCGATTTAGCAACTTATTGAACAAAACTGTTTTATACAAAATATTTGCGAAGTTGACTATTTAAGAAATAACGGTCATTAAATGAAATATTTTTAAATACTCTGTTTTCGCGCATCAAAATTTCACTGCACGTTTAGTACATTTATAATAATAATAATAATAATAATAATAATAACAATAATAATAATAATAATAATTTTTAATAATTATTATTATTATAGGTAACATTTATTGTGCGTGTGCGTAACACAGTTTCCAAAATTTTACATGTTGTGTATATTTGAGTTAATGTGTAAGTTTTACGTTTCCTCTGACTTGGCATCTAAAGGTATTCGAAATCTTATATACATCCTGTGTTCTGACACTTCGCTGTATTCAAATCATACCTGTCCTTGGCAGGAGTGGGCGTGCCGTTATAATTTCGAATTACATGATTAACCTTTTATCTGGTTAGCTTTTGAAAAGTCCGAATATTCATACTTCAAAGTCGGTGTCAAATGATCTAGTAATTGCAATAAACATCCTGTTTGTTTACCTGCTAAGTCTGTTAATTACCCTTCATAAACGAGCATTGTAACATTTTCACGTCCAGGTACAACTGCCGTTTCAAGACGTGCAAAATTATCTACGGAATTTTATTTTATATATAAAATAATCATATAAATATATCTTTTATTACAATTATTATTTAGGCAAATTCTATCTGAGTTAAATAAAGACAGGTTAAAATTTGTGTCTAAAAATACTTTTATTAATACAAAGATCATTAAAACATTAAGACGTATTTGGTAATCTTATGTTGTCAGCAGGTCATTAGTCATCGCCACAGTTTATATATTCTTCAAACAGCAAAGGCAGAAAAACATATTTTTAAACTGGATTATTTATCATATTTACTGGATAATTACATTTATCACGTCACAAACGCAGTCACGTGATAAAATACTGTCAATATGGCGGCCCCCATACACAAAATTTTGATACCTTTAAACCACCCTAGAAGCGTAACGGTAAAGAATACAATAAAGATCAAAAGGCAATTATATTTCTTTTTATTTGAAGAATAACATATCAAATTTTCATTTTTTTCGCGAAGTTTCCCTTTAACAACGTCAGACTAAACTCTGAATTATTCAAAAATTGTCTTGTTATATTTTGGTCTTGTCTTAATCCTATTGATATATTAAAGAAAAATATGTTAGAGTGATTCATAATGCATATTTGATAGTTGTTTAACTGATATGATTGTACTAGAAATACTCAATATATACAATGATCAATATTTTAATGTTTTCAAAACATGTACATTTTGAACAACCAATGAAAGAAGACGCATTTAACAAAAACAAATTTACAATAAAAAACAAATGCTTGCATATTTTATATTTGTAATTGAAGTAATGAATAACAACATAAAGTAGTGACATATAATTACGGTCTTCAATTTAACATAGATTGTCAACCGGATCCTTGTAATGGTCACGGTTCCTGTTACAACGGATTGACAGAAAACGTTTGTATGTGTAATGCAGGATATACAGGAAACACCTGTCAAACAGGTTAGTTTTTGTATTTTATCAGACAAATTTTTTTCGTGTACGGTCCAATTTGTTAATGTATGCAGCTTAAACATTAACTGTTGTGATATATGAAAATCCGAACATATCAAAGACCACATTAGAGTTATGTTAAGGATAAAATTACAAAGAAGTGGCTAACAAACACATAAAAGAACAGATGTAAACATAGAGCAAACTGATAACCAACACAAGAACTGTCATAAACAAACCTGGTGATATCACAGTGACTGCGGTAGTGTTACTCTTGACCTTTATTGAATTAATAGCCTTGAGATACTATTTCTGTGATAAAAACTCCCCAAAGATCGAGTATTATGATGTCAATTCACGTATTATGACTTAAGATGAGATACTTTAAAAACATTGTTTGGGTCCCAAATGTGGAGTCAGCATTGTAATGATATGTATAAGTATATGATTCAGTCACATATGAAACCCACATATTATAATTGTGGTAGTAATTTATTATTTATAGTAGTATGGTCCCCGTTTTTTTAAATTAAACCCTTTTTACGTTATTTGAGTATTTGTGGTTACAGAAAATTGCATAAAAGATACCAAGGTTTAAAATTAACTACCCTAGACGCGCGTAACTTCTACTTAAGACTCATCAATCAATGTTTCAGAATTTGTAAAAGATAATTTTTGTTGAGACCTGATTTGAATATTGTAGTTAAATGCCGTATTTTAAGAAATGTAAATGCGCCAAATTAATTACAAAAAATCTTAAATTGCATATTACAACGCACAAGCTGACACTCGATCAGATCATTATGAAGTTTACAATTAAAATAGCTTTGAATCTTTAGTAAAAATAGAATGTAAAAATAGTGGAATATTTAAAAAATAATTACACAACATGTTAACACCGTTTAAAGATTCTATAGAATATGGTTGAATATTATCAAATTCAATTACGTCATCACTAGAACCATATTTACCAAAAACTTTAACATTTGTCCATTAGATTGATATTTGACACAGTACTGAAGAAAACCATCAGTTGGTCGATTTTTTTTGTCTCATGTATTAATAGATTTATTTATATATAATAAAAAAACATTTTTAAAAACATTTTTATTTGTATCTTTGCAAATCCTCTAGACTCGTATGTTATTTTTCGTTTAGGCTGTATCGTCATGTTGGCGATCCGATATTTAGTATTTTTGCTGGTTGGTAGATTCCTTAGACCTTAGACTATATTTATAAAGGATCTAAAGGAAGCTACCAACCAGTACACATAACAACATAAACCAAAAATAATTAACGAGTATAGGAGATTATGCAACCGTACAAATGACGGTGTTTTTGGTCAAAATTATAGACACAGACTGACCAACGAATGGCCTTAGTCATTGAGTGTCAAGATAAATAAATAACGTCAACAAGTCGCAAAATATTGATCTTGAATTTTCTCACTTTAACTGAACTTAAAATTTCTATTTACCGGTATTAACTTTACCATAAGCTGCCTGATGGCGAGCTTTCACTTGGCTTTGTTCAAATACTCCAATAAACTGTTATCAAAATTACAAAGGTCACAAATTCATTACGCCAGACGCGCGTTTCGTCTTTTCAAGACTCATCAGTGGTGTTTAACTCTAATTGCTTAAGGTATGACTGGGAGATGGAATAATAATAATAAAGTCCACTGGGATCGTGTAAATACACAATACAGGTAATTCAAAATATTATATAAAGGGTTTAAAGGAAGCTACCAATCAGTACACGTATCAAGTATTGGATCGACAAACATGACGATATAGCATAAACAAACAATAATATACACGTCTAGAAGATTATGAAACGATACATATCTTTTTCAAAGCTTTAATATACATATTCAATTGTCACACATGCTAATACACAGTACTATGACTATGTCTACGAACCATCTCGGTTAATGAAGCTATATACTTATACAGCGGATTTAGCTGAGAGGTCTAGACCGCTGGACATAATGCAGGAGAATGAGAGCCACATTGTCAGAACAGTGTGAGTTCGAAACCCGCTGAGGGTAAGCACAAAATTTGACAGTATTAAAATTTAATTCTAACAGTGTTGACCTTATTTACCTAATTTGTAGACGTATATATAAATATTTAATATTAACGCTGTATTATGATGCTCCAGAAATCCGCTGGATAGGTATATTATATGGGTGTCATGATACTTTGACGTTTGTACATAATTTACTTACTGTGACTGTATGCCATGTAACTTTGTCATCGTATATAATATGTACAACAAGTTTGGACTGTGAGCACGCTCACAAAGGGATACCCCCGCTTCGCTTACAAGTCCAATTATCTGCCCTTAATGATATCCGTGGTCAATAAAAATCTTTCATGCACATCTTCATATAATGTACTTCCTTTATTCTAAGTTTAATTAAGTTGCGTTTTACAAGTGATGCGGACAGACGCACAGACAGGCAGACAGGGTGATTTCCACATAACCCCCAAACAAGTTTGCGGGGGGGGGGGGTATAAAAATGCTGATTTAGATTACTGTCAGATTAATACGCATTAGTTACGAAAATTATATTGTCACACGCTAGTGCATATGTACTATGTCTATGAATCACCTCGGTTAATGACGCTATATTTTAAAATAGCGGATTTAACGAGAGATCTAGACATAATGCAGGCGAATGGGTGCCACAGTGTCACAACGGTGTGAATCCCGCTGAGGGTAAGCACAAAATTTGACAGTATTAAAATCTAATACTAACAGTGTTGGGTTTAATTTGTAGACGTATATTTATCTGTATATATTCGACAAAAAATAGATGTGTATACAGAAGAATATAATACAAGTCCAACATGATCGAATAATGACAATTTAAACGAAACAATTGAGCGAAACAAAAGCATAAGTTACAAACCATTTTAGACTGCAGTCCAGACCCTTGTAACGGACATGGAACCTGTCAAAATGCTGTACAGGGGTATATATGTAACTGCCATAATGGATATACTGCATATTCATGTGGGGAAGGTAAAAAATATCTTGTACAGAGATAAGTGAAGGGTAAAAAACTTTAGATACTTCCACCATACTCTTACGTCATAGTTTTGCTATTTATGGTCAACTAGTCATATGTGGAATTATCTACTTCACGTTGTCGAGCCTGAATTTCTCAAAACAAACTTAGGTCAATTAAGTTTTTCTGATTCTAAACTGAACTTGCTCCAAGCGAATAAGCCGCTTCTAATAAGTCATACGTAATTTATTCATTTTCATGTGATTGTCGATTTAAATGAAAAAATATTTGAACGCATTTATGAGATGAATTTCCTATAACGATCAACAACCTTAATAACGTCATCTAAACTTCTAATTGGTAATATCGATTTACTTTTACGAATTTTCTGCTTGCTTCATAAACGGAATAATAAAATAACCAAATTAAAAAGTGTCGATACGGGTCTGTATATGGGTAATATAACCCAGAATTGTTTGGAGTCAAAATTAAATGTTGCACAGAAAGTTACGTTTGATTAATTAAAAAATTTAGAAAGTGAGTACATAATTTTTTAGAAAGTAGTATTGCAGCTTTACTCTGGACGAGAAAAGTTATCATACAATGATGTACAGATGCACAGAACATATTGCCTATAAGAGAAGAATGGCAAGTTTGGTAAATGTGGGGAAATTTAGCTTTTTGAAGCGGCTACACAAAGCCTACAACTACCCATATTTACCAGAATTTTCTGTATTGCACAAGAAGTGTGACGTTCTCATACACGTTATCCACAATGTTCCGTAAATATGATTTCCATACTTTAACTTTACAAAATACACACCCTACTTATAGGATAGGACATCGTTATCCGCCACACAAGAACGTGCTGGGTTCCTCTGGTAGTTTCGTCATGTGATCACTTACAGTTTCCCATGCATTGTTAATGAAGTGAAGCACTGCTGAATATAAATGCAAACCTTTTTATAAACACAAAGAATAATAAAGAATCTATATATAAAAGCATGTACGTGTATGTAAGTATTACTTTTAGTCTACTGATTGTATGTTTAAAATAATTTTGGATTTTGTTTCTAATTACAGAGATAAACCGTAAGTTACTAATATTACTTTTTTTAAGTGTCAAAGGCCAAGCAGTATAGATAATAAATAGTAACTCAGTTAAAATTAGGAGTAACTGACATAATGTATGAGAGGCTTTTGTTTTGTGTTTAATTACCTTTACGGTCCATTGCGAGTTGTCGGTGTTTAAATGTTCAAAATAATTATGTGCACTACTCAACCCTTTACCCTATTACGATCTTAGATTACAAGCGTTCTGTTTCAATTCCAATTAATTGGTTAACAGCTGTTAAAATATTTTCAAATAGGTCTTTGCCCAGATGTGTCCAGTTATGTGAACGGTTAGGAACTAGTGAACACACTGTTGTGCGCAGGATCAATATACAATACAAATAAGTGTTTTGGAAAATATAAGCTTTTATCGCTATTTTGCAGTATTTTCGTTTGATCTTTGTGTGCGATATTATTCCATCTCACTCTACTAGCGTGAGATGGGCCCATCTCAGCTCGCTGTCAAGACGTCGTTAAGTAAACACTGTGACGTCACAATGTTACAAAACAGCGATAAACAGATTATTTACGTTTTATGAAACTCGATGCATTTTCTCGTCATCTCATCTCAGGGCTGTCGCCCTTCGATGATATATGGACGAGAAAACGCATCTCGTTTCAAAAAAACGTAAATAATCTATAAGAGACATATTCGACATTTTGCACAATTATTCTAATGTTGGTTGTTCACTGCCATTGTAAATGAATCCAAATGAGAATTATTATTATATAACCCTTTGACATTGATGTTAAAATGGCATTTTATTTGTGTAGTTCTAAAATCTTGAGATAGTTAGATTTGACATATTCAGTGAAATTATAGTTATCAAGGTTTTCTGCATAGGATGTATTACATTAACATGCAAAACGGGTAGAAAGCGCTTCTGTCATACCAGAATTAGTTGTAAAACGTATTAAAATATAACAGAACAAAATTTCAAAACCCTAATAACCGTGAAACAAAATGGAGACTACAATAATGTCATAGGTTAAATTATTGCTACTCTTTTACGAAATCAATTTGTCCAATTTATAGAAAGTTCTTGGCGTACTTAATTGATATAAATATCTTATTTTAGTTATAACCACAGAGCAGAGTAAGTATCAGTATATAGTCAACGTATGTCCTGCTTTAATTTATTTTATTGTTCTAATGTTCGCACAGTATGTTCCCATAAAACGATAATTTAGAGTCATTTAAAAACGTTCTGTATAACCTTTTCATTCTTAAATCAGTTCGTATATTATAACAAAGATGGAAGTAAAATATAAGTTGAATGAGTTGTAATGTGAGTTAAAAATTAAAGATACTATAACATGTAATTATGAATTTTTCGCACAACCACCTAGAAAAAAAGAACGTTTAAACGGTGGAGAAATTTAGGACACACATTTTCAAGTTAGAAAAGCTTTTTGTGAGTTTTTTATTGATATATTAAATTTTTACTTGTTTCTTTGAAATAATTGATGCCAACAAAGCGTATGAACTTATTCATATGTATGATGTATCACATGTGGGACCCACATATGCGATTGAAATGTATAATGTTTGTTTAAACATATGCGTATATGGTAAACATTATTATCACAATTACTACGTTTTTATGTTTTGCATATATTTTCACATTTTAGAACTAAATATGGAAAAAATATATGTGTCTACATATATATGCTAATGTTTCATTGTAGATGCATTAAACAGACGTTTTAATAAAATGTATATATGAATCGCTTAATAAATATTCTCCGTATGTAAATTCAACAAATAAGTAATTTTTACAATGTGTTTTAATAATTAGACAGTCAGTGCACCCTTGATGACCAGCTTCTTTCAACCCTCTGTTTTCATGTTCTTCCAAACCGTCATTTATGATTTTTCAAAAGATATTTAAGGGGGTATATTGAAGCAGACAGCCTTGCATGACTCCAACTATCGTCTTAAACTAGTCCCCGATGCTATAGTTAAAGTAGACTTCACAGATGAGTTTGTGGTAAAGATTTCAGTTTCTCTGATCAAATTAGCATTGATGATGTACTGATTCATGGTTGACCACAGGGAACCGTTCCATACGTAATCAAATGCTTTCTGAAAATCAAAATTATATGATACAGATCTTTATTGGGAGTATTTTCAAAACAATAACAGAAGATAAAAGAGCTGCTCTGTTGTGCTGCATCCTGCTTTAAAACCTGCATGTTCTTTTGTGTTGTCTGTCTGTGGCTTTAGTCTATTTAATATCTTTTTAACATAATTGTGTATAGGTGACAACAAAAAATGCCGAAAGTGCGATAGTTATGACATTGCTATATGTTTATTTTCTCTGGGGAAGGGAGTTATTATCAATTGACTATCGTACGGGCTACTTCTCTGTCTTCATATCTTGTTGCAAATTATTGATGATATATTAATATTAGAGAGTTTATCATGGCTTCTCATCCTGCTTGTACTAGTTTTCCTGTTATGTTGTCTACCACTGCTGACATCTCTTTTCAGGGACTTTATTGCTTGTTTGAGCTCTGCGAGAATTAAATAGCTGTCGGTGTTGGGGCTAATGGTGGGGTGATTAATGCCCTTGGATCTTCTTAGACTGTGGTTATGCAAGTTTTAACAGTAGTCTGGCCATCTCGCAAAATATCTTAGCCTACAGACAGTTCCTATCTTTATCATGTATGGTATATGTGCGTCCTTGTGTTGGTGTTTCACCCGTTGATACGCTTTTTATTGTTGTTTTTTAGTTAGTCTTCTATCTCTTGACATTGTTCCTCGATCCTTTTTGTGCCTTTCTTGATTTTCTGGTTGACAGCTTGCTTTGTACTTATTTGCTTCTTCTTTCACAGACTACTTTTTTGCAGTCGATGTTTTTGTCTTCAGCCCTCATAAGGCTCAAAGGCGCAGATTTGTCTTGTTTCTTTGCCTAAAATGCTTTCAATATTTTAGGCTCTTTCAGTATCTTGATTTAATACTTGATTGTTGTACAGCGTTGTCTGCTGACCTGTAAGTAGAGACAAAATGTTATTTATCGTTATTAAGTCGTGATCACTGCAATTTCTGCACTGGAAAGCTTCTCATCTTGGCGATGTTAACAATGGACTAAAAACGTCTTTTGAATATAATGTAGTTATTTGGTTTCAGTTTACCTGAGCTTGCAAATTTTTAGATGTCAGAAACCTCTGTCATTTTTTGAATTGCAGTATCGCCCACATATGCCTTTAGAGTAAATAAAATGTCATCAAAAATACCATGGTTAATAGAATTCACTACGCTAGATCTCACATGCATCCTCTCTCACTATTGCATTCCAAGTTTTTAGCACTACATTGCCTTCAGTAGCTATCTTCGTAAAGTTTGTTATCTATATCTCCCTCACCCTAGCCCCTCCTTGAGAACGGTTCTAGTTTATACGTTAAATATATGAAAAACAGTTCAATACAGGGCAGAATCCGTATCGCATCACCATCCGACCAATGTAAGCCAATGTCAAAAGGTTTATTTAGTACACATGTATACCATATTTCATTTTTTTGTCGATATGAACTGTTCATTACCACTATTTTCAAACAATGTTCGCATGTGTCCTCTTTGTTTGTTTTTAGAAGTAAATTCGCCGCACATATGTAAAAACTTAGTGATACATGAAAAATATTCGTGTAGTGTATATGTTCATTTTTAAATTGGTAAGCACCGTTGTATTTCAGCTCAATAAACGTTAAATAAAACTCACGTATCTGTCTGCAAATTAAGAATGTATATATAATATATTAATCAGTCGTCACCAATACAAAGAGTCGCGATCTAATAGCGACACAGCCAGGTATAGACTTAATTAATTGGTTAACAGCTGTTAAAATATTTTCAAATAGGTCTCTGCCCAGATGTGTCCAGTTGTATGAACGGTTAGAAACTAGTGAACACACTGTTGTGCGCAGGATCAATATACAATACAAATAAGTGTTTTGGAAAATATAAGCTTTTATCGCTATTTTGCAGTGTTTTCATTTGATCTTTGTGTGCGATATTATTCCATCTCACTCTACTAGCGTGAGATGGGCCCATCTCAGCTCGCTGTCAAGACGTCGTTAAGTAAACACTGTGACGTCACAATGTTACAAAACAGCGATAAACAGATTATTTACGTTTTATGAAACTCGATGCATTTTCTCGTCATCTCATCTCAGGGCTGTCGCCCTTCGATGATATATGGACGAGAAAACGCATCTCGTTTCAAAAAACGTAAATAATCTATAAGAGACATATTCGACATTTTGCACAATTATTCTAATGATGGTTGCTCACTGCCATTGTAAATGAATCCAAATGAGAATTATTATTATATAACCCTTTGACATTGATGTTAAAATGGCATTTTATTTGTGTAGTTCTAAAATCTTGAGATAGTTAGATTTGACATATTCAGTAAAATTATAGTTATCAAGGTTTTCTGCATAGGATGTATTACATTAACATGCAAAACGGGTAGAAAGCGCTTCTGTCATACCAGAATTAGTTGTAAAACGTATTAAATAATAACAGAACAAAATTTCAAAACCCTAATAACCGTGAAACAAAATGGAGACTACAATAATGTCATAGGTTAAATTATTGCTACTCTTTTACGAAATCAATTTGTCCAATTTATAGAAAGTTCTTGGCGTACTTAATTGATATAAATATCTTATTTTAGTTATACCCACAGCGCAAAGTAAGTATCAGTATATAGTCAACGTATGTCCTGCTTTAATTTATTTTATTGTTCTAATGTTCGCACAGTATGTTCCCATAAAACGATAATTTAGAGTCATTTAAAAACGTTCTGTATAACCTTTTCATTCTTAGATCAGTTCGTTTATTATAACAAAGATGGAAGTAAAATATAAGTTGAATGAGTTGTAATGTGAGTTAAAAATTAAGGATACTATAACATGTAATTATGAATTTTTCGCACAACCACCTAGAAAAAAAGAACGTTTAAACGGTGGAGAAATGTAGGACACACATTTTCAAGTTAGAATAGCTTTTTGTGAGTTTTTTATTGATATATTAAATTTTTACTTGTGTCTTTGAAATAATCGATGCCAACAAAGCGTATGAACTTATTCATATGTATGATATATCACATGTGGGACCCACATATGCGATTGAAATGCATAATGTTTGTTTAAACATATGCGTATATGGTAAACATTATTATCACAATTACTACGTTTTTATGTTTTGCATATATTTTCACATTTTAGAACTAAATATGGAAAAAATATATGTGTGTACATATATATGCTAATGTTTCATTGTAGATGCATTAAACAGACGTTTTAATAAAATGTATATATGAATCGCTTAATAAATATTCTCCGTATGTAAATTCAACAAATAAGTAATTTTTACAATGTGTTTTAATAATTAGACAGTCAGTGCACCACTGATGACCAGCTTCTTTCAACCCTCTGTTTTCATGTTCTTCCAAACCGTCATTTATGATTTTTCAAAAGATATTTAAGGGGGTATATTGAAGCAGACAGCCTTGCATGACTCCAACTATCGTCTTAAACTAGTCCCCGATGCTATAGTTAAAGTAGACTTCACAGATGAGTTTGTGGTAAAGATTTCAGTTTCTCTGATCAAATTAGCATTGATGATGTACTGATTCATGGTTGACCACAGGGAACCGTTCCATACGTAATCAAATGCTTTCTGAAAATCAAAATTATATGATACAGATCTTTATTGGGAGTATTTTCAAAACAATAACAGAAGATAAAAGAGCTGCTCTGTTGTGCTGCATCCTGCTTTAAAACCTGCATGTTCTTTTGTGTTGTCTGTCTGTGGCTTTAGTCTATTTAATATCTTTTCTAACATAATTTTTTATAGGTGACAACAAAAAATGCCGAAAGTGCGATAGTTATGACATTGCTGTATATTTATTTTCTCTTGGGAAGGGAGTTATTATCAATTGACTATCGTACGGGCTACTTCTCTGTCTTCATATCTTGTTGCAAATTATTGATGATATATTAATATTAGAGAGTTTATCATGGCTTCTCATCCTGCTTGTACTAGTTTTCCTGTTATGTTGTCTACCACTACTGACATCTCTTTTCAGGGACTTTATTGCTTGTTTGAGCTCTGCGAGAATTAAATAGCTGTCGGTGTTGGGGCTAATGGTGGGGTGATTAATGCCCTTGGATCTTCTTAGACTGTGGTTATGCAAGTTTTAACAGTACTCTGGCCCTCTCGCAAAATATCTTAGCCTACAGACAGTTCCTATCTTTATCATGTATGGTATATGTGCGTCCTTGTGTTGGTGTTTCACCCGTTGATACGCTTTTTATTGTTGTTTTTTACTTAGTCTTCTATCTCTTGACATTGTTCCTCGATCCTTTTTGTGCCTTTCTTGATTTTCTGGTTGACAGCTTGCTTTGTACTTATTTGCTTCTTCTTTCACAGACTACTTTTTTGCAGTCGATGTTTTTGTCTTTAGCCCTCATAAGGCTCAAAGGCGCAGATTTGTCTTGTTTCTTTGCCTAAAATGCTTTCAATATTTTAGGGTCTTTCAGTATCTTGATTAAATACTTGATTGTTGTACAGCGTTGTCTGCTGACCTGTAAGTAGAGACAAAGGTTATTTATCGTTATTAAGTCGTGATCACTGCAATTTCTGCACTGGAAAGCTTCTCATCTTGGCGATGTTAACAATGGACTAAAAACGTCTTTTGAATATAATGTAGTTATTTGGTTTCAATTTACCTGAGCTTACAAATTTTTAGATGTCAGAAACCTCTGTCATTTTTTGAATTGCAGTATCGCCCACATATGCCTTTAGAGTAAATAAAATGTCATAAAAAAACATGGTTAATAGAATTCACTACGCTAGATCTCACATGCATCCTCTCTCACTATTGCATTCCAAGTTTTTAGCACTACATTGCCTTCAGTAGCTATCTTCGTAAAGTTTGTTATCTATATCTCCCTCACCCTATCCCCTCCTTGAGAACGGTTATACTTTATACGTTAAATATATGAAAAACAGTTCAATACAGGGCAGAATCCGTATCGCATCACCATCCGACCAATGTAAGCCAATGTCAAAAGGTTTATTTAGTACACATGTATACCATATTTCATTTTTTTGTCGATATGAACTGTTCATTACCACTATTTTCAAATAATGTTCGCATGTGTCCTCTTTGTTTGTTTTTAGAAGTAAATTCGCCGCACATATGTAAAAACTTAGTGATACATGAAAAATATTCGTGTAGTGTATATGTTCATTTTTAAATTGGTAAGCACCGTTGTATTTCAGCTCAATAAACGTTAAGTATAACTCACGTATCTATGTCTGCAAATTAAGAATGTATATATATAATATATTAATCAGTCGTCACCAATACAAACAGTCGCGCTCTAATAGCGACACAGCCAGGTATAGACTTAATTAATTGGTTAACAGCTGTTAAAATATTTTCAAATAGGTCTCTGCCCAGATGTGTCCAGTTGTATGAACGGTTAGGAACTAGTGAACACACTGTTGTGCGCAGGATCAATATACAATACAAATAAGTGTTTTGGAAAATATAAGCTTTTATCGCTATTTTGCAGTATTTTCGTTTGATCTTTGTGTGCGATATTATTTCATCTCACTCTACTAGCGTGAGATGGGCCCATCTCAGCTCGCTGTCTAGACGTCGTTAAGTAAACACTGTGACGTCACAATGTTACAAAACAGCGATAAACAGATTATTTACGTTTTATGAAACTCGATGCATTTTCTCGTCATCTCATCTCAGGGCTGTCGCCCTTCGATGATATATGGACGAGAAAACGCATCTCGTTTCAAAAAAACGTAAATAATCTATAAGAGACATATTCGACATTTTGCACAATTATTCTAATGTTGGTTGTTCACTGCCATTGTAAATGAATCCAAATGAGAATTATTATTATATAACCCTTTGACATTGATGTTAAAATGGCATTTTATTTGTGTAGTTCTAAAATCTTGAGATAGTTAGATTTGACATATTCAGTGAAATTATAGTTATCAAGGTTTTCTGCATAGGATGTATTTCATTAACATGCAAAACGGGTAGAAAGCGCTTCTGTCATACCAGAATTAGTTGTAAAACGTATTAAAATATAACAGAACAAAATTTCAAAACCCTAATAACCGTGAAACAAAATGGAGACTACAATAATGTCATAGGTTAAATTATTGCTACTCTTTTACGAAATCAATTTGTCCAATTTATAGAAAGTTCTTGGCGTACTTAATTGATATAAATATCTTATTTTAGTTATAACCACAGAGCAGAGTAAGTATCAGTATATAGTCAACGTATGTCCTGCTTTAATTTATTTTATTGTTCTAATGTTCGCACAGTATGTTCCCATAAAACGATAATTTAGAGTCATTTAAAAACGTTCTGTATAACCTTTTCATTCTTAAATCAGTTCGTATATTATAACAAAGATGGAAGTAAAATATAAGTTGAATGAGTTGTAATGTGAGTTAAAAATTAAAGATACTATAACATGTAATTATGAATTTTTCGCACAACCACCTAGAAAAAAAGAACGTTTAAACGGTGGAGAAATTTAGGACACACATTTTCAAGTTAGAAAAGCTTTTTGTGAGTTTTTTATTGATATATTAAATTTTTACTTGTTTCTTTGAAATAATTGATGCCAACAAAGCGTATGAACTTATTCATATGTATGATGTATCACATGTGGGACCCACATATGCGATTGAAATGTATAATGTTTGTTTAAACATATGCGTATATGGTAAACATTATTATCACAATTACTACGTTTTTATGTTTTGCATATATTTTCACATTTCAGAACTAAATATGGAAAAAATATATGTGTGTACATATATATGCTAATGTTTCATTGTAGATGCATTAAACAGACGTTTTAATAAAATGTATATATGAATCGCTTAATAAATATTCTCCGTATGTAAATTCAACAAATAAGTAATTTTTACAATGTGTTTTAATAATTAGACAGTCAGTGCACCCCTGATGACCAGCTTCTTTCAACCCTCTGTTTTCATGTTCTTCCAAACCGTCATTTATGATTTTTCAAAAGATATTTAAGGGGGTATATTGAAGCAGACAGCCTTGCATGACTCCAACTATCGTCTTAAACTAGTCCCCGATGCTATAGTTAAAGTAGACTTCACAGATGAGTTTGTGGTAAAGATTTCAGTTTCTCTGATCAAATTAGCATTGATGATGTACTGATTCATGGTTGACCACAGGGAACCGTTCCATACGTAATCAAATGCTTTCTGAAAATCAAAATTATATGATACAGATCTTTATTGGGAGTATTTTCAAAACAATAACAGAAGATAAAAGAGCTGCTCTGTTGTGCTGCATCCTGCTTTAAAACCTGCATGTTCTTTTGTGTTGTCTGTCTGTGGCTTTAGTCTATTTAATATCTTTTCTAACATAATTTTTTATAGGTGACAACAAAAAATGCCGAAAGTGCGATAGTTATGACATTGCTATATGTTTATTTTCTCTGGGGAAGGGAGTTATTATCAATTGACTATCGTACGGGCTACTTCTCTGTCTTCATATCTTGTTGCAAATTATTGATGATATATTAATATTAGAGAGTTTATCATGGCTTCTCATCCTGCTTGTACTAGTTTTCCTGTTATGTTGTCTACCACTACTGACATCTCTTTTCAGGGACTTTATTGCTTGTTTGAGCTCTGCAAGAATTAAATAGCTGTCGGTGTTGGGGCTAATGGTGGGGTGATTAATGCCCTTGGATCTTCTTAGACTGTGGTTATGCAAGTTTTAACAGTACTCTGGCCATCTCGCAAAATATCTTAGCCTACAGACAGTTCCTATCTTTATCATGTATGGTGTATGTGCGTCCTTGTGTTGGTGTTTCACCCGTTGATACGCTTTTTATTGTTGTTTTTTACTAAGTCTTCTATCTCTTGACATTGTTCCTCGATCTTTTTTGTGCCTTTCTTGATTTTCTGGTTGACAGCTTTGTACTTATTTGCTTCTTCTTTCACAGACTACTTTTTTGCAGTCCATGTTTTTGTCTTCAGCCCTCATAAGGCTCAAAGGCGCAGATTTGTCTTGTTTCTTTGCCTAAAATGCTTTCAATATTTTAGGGTCTTTCAGTATCTTGATTAAATACTTGATTGTTGTACAGCGTTGTCTGCTGACCTGTAAGTAGAGACAAAATGTTATTTATCGTTATTAAGTCGTGATCACTGCAATTTCTGCACTGGAAATGGACTAAAAACGTCTTTTGAATATAATGTAGTTATTTGGTTTCAGTGTACCTGAGCTTGAAAATTTTTAGATGTCAGAAACCTCTGTCATTTTTTGAATTGCAGTATCGCCCACATATGTCTTTAGAGTAAATAAAATGTCATCAAAAATACCATGGTTAATAGAATTCACTACGCTAGATCTCACATGCATCCTCTCTCACAATTGCATTCCAAGTTTTTAGCACTACATTGCCTTCAGTAGCTATCTTCGTAAAGTTTGTTATCTATATCTCCCTCACCCTAGCCCCTCCTTGAGAACGGTTATACTTTATACGTTAAATATATGAAAAACAGTTCAATACAGGGCAGAATCCGTATCGCATCACCATCCGACCAATGTAAGCCAATGTCAAAAGGTTTTTTTAGTACACATGTATACCATATTTCATTTTTTTGTCGATATGAACTGTTCATTACCACTATTTTCAAACAATGTTCGCATGTGTCCTCTTTGTTTGTTTTTAGAAGTAAATTCGCCGCACATATGTAAAAACTTAGTGATACATGAAAAATATTCGTGTAGTGTATATGTTCATTTTTAAATTGGTAAGCACCGTTGTATTTCAGCTCAATAAACGTTAAGTAAAACTCACGTATCTATGTCTGCAAATTAAGAATGTATATATAATATATTAATCAGTCGTCACCAATACAAACAGTCGCGATCTAATAGCGACACAGCCAGGTTATAGACTTGACCTGTTTAAGAACATTGAATTCTGTCTGGACAAGTCGTGATGAGACTACTTTTTGTCCTAAACAGTACATAAATTTAAGAGTCTTGCATTGCTTCAACTGAATGTAATTCATGTCAACACATGGTATATATAATAATTATAGGATAATTAATTGGGCGGAGTGAATATCCAAAATATGATCACGAGTGTCGCATAACGCATCTGATTAAACGAGTGCGAGGAACTTGATGCTTTATGTGGCATGAGTGATCATATTTTGGATATTTACGATGACCAATTGAGTATCCTATTTATTATATAGATCAAAATTGTTTTCGTAAAATTTTAATGCTTAATCCTAAATTTTATGAACGCCGGATGAATATCTGTAACCATTGTAACCATTGTGACATTTTGGCGGGAAAAAACCCGAGTGAAAATAAACGATAATTTTCACATGTGATTTACCGTGATTTCTGTTACTCGGAAAATTCGATATTTCATCTCTATCTATATAGTAAATATATATATTAATTATAATTAATAGATTATGCAAAATAGGCTCTCATACCTATATTTTGATACATTCTTAGTTTGATAACTATTCTTTTTAATGAGTAAAAAATGTTAGTAGCATCAGCCTCACAACACTATTTTCCTAATCAAACCTCTTCAATCACGACAAAATGAATATTCATGTTATATAAATAACGTCTATACAGATGAACTAAATGACATAAAACTATTAGGAGTTTTTAATATTAAAGAAAAAGTAGAAAGTAACAATTATTATTATTCGTATGTTAATCTAGTAGTAATCATTTACTTAAATGTACTGACTTTTTGATGAAATGTTTGCAGGTTCCCTTTTAGCTTTAACGTTTGGACCAAACAGTAAGTCATATCTATTTGAATTACTTTCCAATTAATGTAAACAAACTTGCTATTAGAAAAAGAAAATTAGAGTGTTCATTGTTAAACATTTTATTTATTGCAACAGATCATAAAATTTGCAACTAAATACATTGGGCTTTTGTCTTTGCTGAAATATATAAGTTCCTGTTTTCCTGATTATATTTTTCTGATTATAACTTAATTTAAAAAGGGCGAAAATAACAACACAATATATTGTTATTTTAACAGTGTTTGGAAGACATGCAAGTAAGTACAATGTAAAATTTGAAGTGCACAATCGTTTTAGTATTTCAATTATACACTATAAATATAACTATTTATGCTGACTTTTCATCTCAGATGACAACTGATTGTTTGTTGTGTTTGTGGTAACCATTTCTAGTCATTTTGAGCCACTTCATAACCTTGAAGAACAACTTTTTAACATTGATCCAATAAACAAAAATAATTAGAAAAACGTTGTAATAAAATTGTGTCAGATATATGGAAGCATTTTTATGTATACAATAGTCATTTTTTCTGTAGTAATATTCATTCATTGCAAATCAATACGTACTTGAGCATGAAAACGTAAGGCTTTTATTAACCGTCGTGTTCAACGATACTCATCAATGCGTCCCCTATCAGTTACCAATCAATCCTACTAGTATAATCCTGATCATCTTGCCATCATTTAACTGATACAGAACCGACTTTGATCGATACATAAATAATGTGGAACAAAAGATGTCTGTATACTTCTAACTAATTCTTAATTTCCAACAATTCTCAAGCCGATAAGCCAATATTATTTAATTAATTAATATATTTTTGTAGTTATTGAATATAATGTAAACTATATAATACAACTATGGACTATAAAAAAGGTCCATATAAAGCGAGAAGACCGAAAAGAATTCTTCAATAGTAGCATTACATATGCATTCATTAATAAACTAGTCAATTTTTGGATAGAATTAAATAAAGGATTCTTGATCGCATTGATATGACTATAGGTGATCAGTCCCTTATTTTTTAACGGACATCATTCCGTACAATAACTGAAACACAATTTGTATCTATTTGTTACCAATTATAGATGATTATTTAATACGGTTATTAGTCGTCTTAGAGTTCAACAATTATTAGTCTGCTTTTTTTACATTTTTTTCATAAACATCAAAATTTGTTGATTTCTTCAATTGTCAGTAACTAAATATTGACCAATCAGATTGCTTGAAAATTAAAAAAAAAAACTCAGATATTTGAAGAAAATCTCAATTTGAGAAGACTTTAAACCGAGGCTTAGTCAGAGTTTGATTTGCGATTTTTTATTCAAGTCTTAGTTTTCGTCACGACTTTTTCTGCTTATTGTTGCATGTACAGTGTTTGTTACACATGTAATATTTGTAATATTTCAATTTTCGGAAGGTATCTAGAACAAATTATATGTTAGTACTACATGTAATTGTCAATGCAAGTGATTAAAGCCATGTTCTAATTCGAATATGTAATCACTGTATAGCATTATTCTTCTTTAAAGGTCAACAATTCAATAAGTTAGATATGTTCGTACCGTTGATGTCTGCAAAACATATGACAATGGCTGGAGCAAAAGATTGCAATGTGACATCAGCAGAAACTCTGTTGATGAAACACTGCGATGCACCGACAAAAACAAGTTGGAAAAAGGGTGTTCAAGTAAGTTCTCTAGTTACTCTTGGTTTACTTCTTATTAAAAATGTTATATATTTATAAAGTAAATGTGTAAACAGTCCGCAATTATATCGGGTTAACAATTAAGATTAAGAACACATGAAAATAACAGATTACACATGACAGAAATTTCACTAAAAGCAGGAGAATATCTAAACATTTTAACAGGCAATACGTTTAAATTTTGTTTTGTTTTAGGTAACCAATCATTGTAATCAGGTTAAAAAATATGCTCCAATAGCTCAATGGCAAAATAGTGAAGTTACAGATATAGCAGGTGTTTTTATATCGTGTCAGAATGGAATAGTTTAAGTAAGATTAGTAATAAAAAAATAACAAAAATACACATTTCAGCCCGTAAAATTTTTTCGCCACAGTCAACAGAAGAATAATATGATAATATAATTGATTGGACATTTTTTTTTATTGTGAAAATATCTTAACTCCATGAACTACTCATCGCTTTGATTGACAAAAATTAAAAGTATATGTTTATGATTATATAAATATATATATTTTAATCCGTAGTTATAGAACAATTTAAATGATTTGATTTTCTTATAGTATTTTCTGAGTAGAAGAGAAAGTTTAATACACTAATTACATGTTATCAAATAAAAGCGTACATGAACACATCATGTTGCAATTAAACAGCAACATTTCATGATCAGCAACCGTAAAATGAGTACATTTTCCCTTGCAGATGGTATCTCGGTCCTGTTTACATTCGGTTTCTCTTCGCAATATTACATCTCCTGCTGCAGATACGTTATATACTGTTATTTGGTAGTGTAATAAATAATTTGTATACACCTGTTATGAGCCTGCTTTGTTTCTTTATCTTGATTAAACACAACTACAGTCAATATTTAATTTATCGAAACGACATGATCTTTTATCAGAGGGAGCCGTATAATCAGGAAGGGGTCAGCAATCACGGGAAACTAACAGATTAATTTATTACTTCAAAATTTAAATAAGTGCTGCAACTGAATGACTGTTCAGATGGATATGTTGTACCAAGAGAAATATAGCTAAATTATATATTGTTAGAATGAGAAAAGTATCGAGCTGTTGAAAATTGTGTTCATACGAATTTCACAATTACTTTAAATTCAATGATATCTAAAGTAATAGAAATATGGTATTGAGTAATTTTATTTGTCATGGCAAGTTATGCAAAAGTGACTTCACTTGCGAACTTTTGAATTTCCCAAATATTTTACTGTAACCATACTAGGTGGGTTTCCAGTGCTCGACCACAGAGCAGCCCAGCGCATCCCCGAGTGGCGGATAGGGTAGAAACTCTTGTTGGGAGGTTCTGAGATCATATTACAGAAAGCATGGTCGTGGACCGTAGTGATTTGTTAGATTTTTTTTAGATTTCAAACAAGAATAGGCTCATTGAAGCCGCTACAAAAGGCTAAATTTGTGTTCCCGATGCCCCCTTTTTGCATTTGATTTATTGTTTGTTAAATTATTCTCGTCCTAAATATAGCTGAAATACTGCTCGCTGGACGTAAAGCAACCATCCAATGAATCAATCAATCAAACAAAATATTTTACAGCAAAAATTAAAAGGTGCCACAACCTATTGGACAATTTTTGTTTCAATATTTTCCATAATAAGTTGAACATTCCTAATGGTTTGTAATGCTATATTTTATGACATATTACGTCACCGAGGCATAATACTAGACATTCTTATTACAAAGAGAATTATGTAAAATACGTAACAAAACAATAGGTATTCAATCAACATTTCTTGGAAAGATCAATTGTTATAAAAAGACATAGACAAGAAGTTGAAACAGTTAAACAATACAAATTAACCAATCGAGTCGAGGATAACGAACTACTACACCACAGAACTGTATGTGATATTTCATAATTGTCTTTACTTCATCGAAATACACTACAAAATAAGCAGAATTTTGGAATAAAGGCACAGGGTGATTGCCAAATGTTAAAACATAAAAATACTACAGTCAAAGACACACAAACTTAAACCTAATTAAAATGAAATAATCAGGAAACAAAACAGTATACAAATTATTGTTTAAGGATTTTTTTTCAATTGCTGGTTAGATTATTGGATATAGACGACTTGCGGTCGGTTTACGACAAAAAAAGAGGTTTAAACCCACCCAAAGTCGTCTATATACAATAATCTAACCAACAATTGAAAACAATTCTTATATTTTAAATTCAATATTATGAAAAGAAATAACGAAAACAATATTTAACAAGTTGTCAAATAATATTAGCATTTTACAGTTTTTAGTGTCGTCGCTTGTTGTTTGCGGAAGAACTCAAGTATAGTCACCGTCATCAATACATATAATTATAACGTCAACAATCAGTCACGTGCTGAAATACCAAGTTAGGTTATACGAAATGGACAATGTTGCTCAGCTGTTGAGTATTTATATTTATCTGAATTAAGAACATAGACACACGGAAGAAAAATGGGGTCAGCTAAACACTTGGTAGTTTAATAAATATTGTTAATATACGTTATATCATAACGCGTTATTGTATGATTTCATTTAAACATTACTTAAAAAATATTAAACTATTTCGTAATTATTATCAGAGTTAGATAGTCTTGCACTGCATAGCAATGTATTACAACGTAGCTAAGTCAAATGATTGATATATTTGAATGGGGTTTAACGCCTATTTCAGTGTTTCCTGGTCATCTGAGGTAGGCCAAGTCGCGCACACCCTCCTTGTATTAAGGCTTAAACTCGCAAGCTCATTGTTGACTCCTCAAGAGGTCAGTTTTATTCCAACATGAAAACTAATTTTCGCACAGAAAAATATCTGACAGCCTGGCAGAAAAATCGTAGAATATATATCACCAAACTTCGATGTTTTAACGTCAAGATTACAATAGAAAATCTGCGTTGGAACAAAACTCCTCAAAACAAACGTCTTTGTGCCCTTTCAATTTAAGATCGATTGGGAATAATATCACTGTGTTCTTTTATTGTAATAATGAACAAATACAATAGCTTCGATTAAAGATATTCCGGAGTATTACCGTAAATCACTTTGTGAAAACAAGGTTTTGTACAATTGGCCATTTTCATTCAAAAATTATCTAGAATCTTTTGAAAATCAACAAATACTTACATACTTATGAACATTTATATTACATTCACATTTATCAAATACTACCTACCACACATGGTTTTTAATTATAATACTATAGCACGTAAAGACTGTGTCAGTATTACGACCAAAAAAGTTAAACTGATCAACCGAATCGATTGTATGTGTATTAAGATCTGATGTTATTTGTTACCACCTTGTTTTTGTTTTTCCATGTTGTATTTAAGTTATTTTCATGGTGTCCTCTTGTTGCAGTGTATACTGCTAGAGTGTATCAATAAAATCTTGAAATCTTGACACGCACATGATCAATCATTATAGTAAATGCCTTAGTAAGTCAAAGTACATTTGTAATGGTGTCCTATTATTTCTTGAATTACAAACCTTAAAAAATGCCAATAACTTTTCTAGATGAAATATCTTGTAAAATTACATTAGGATGTCACTTTTCTTTAAACATTGCATTTACAAAAAGTATCGGCTGTTATAGGTCGCATATGTTAATTTTGTAGATTTTTCCTGTCGTAGCATCGATTACTATTGTGGTTAACACTATAAGACATATTATACTGGTACTTTATTCCTATTTAGAATCGTATAATTATTTTCTGTATACTAAATGACATAAATCATATATAATCCATTTAGAAGTGCATATATCTGCGCTAAAAAAAACTCCCTTAAATGCAAGTAATTTTAAGCTAACCAGTATGAATGTCAAAAAGAGTCAAGATTTTGTAGTGACCGATAAATAACAATGTAGCGTGATATATCACAATGCTCTAGTGGTTTTAAAATAAAAGATTTATTCCTATTTGGCTTCCCTATTTATATAAATATACAGCTATGTTGTGGAAAATGTTAGTAATCGTCGGTAGTTTACTGTAATCGAAATCTTTCTTTTCTTGAACCTTTTTAGAATGAACACCATAGCGGTAGCATTTCATTGAAAGTTATTATTGAGAATATCTTCAGAATATTAAATAAAAAACATATAACACATCGTTGAAGTGTTCCGCAGGAAAAAGGTTATATTGTAGTCTTTTTTAACATGCATTAAGGAAACGATTTAGTACACATGTGTAAAAATCGGTTGATCTTTTATTCGTTACTTTAATGAAGTTTTACGTGTTTTTCTCATTTATAATGTTTGCAATGGTATAATTTTAGGCAGCCATCTAAAATAGGACATATCCTAATTATTTTAATATGTGGATTAGCGTATCTTGTGCAGTAAAAGACATTTTGTGTTTTTGTTCCAAACAGTAACATAACATGTTTAGAATTTAATGGATGTTGTTGGTTTATCTAACGAAGTGAATGGTGAAACGTTTGTAAATATTCACATGAAAAATTTAAACGTAAGTTATTGAGGCATTCTAGTTGGTACAGAGCGATAATGCAATATGAAATATAGAATGATTTAATGCAAATCTTACTCTTCTTAATTGTAAATATCAATTGTTTGTTATTATTAGCATCAAACTAAAATGTGTGGACTACAGGTAAAGGGACTCTGTAGCATAACCAGGGTTTTATTTTATTGAAAATACATACTCATTTTCACCAAAAAATCGAAATAAACAGACCGTTACCGGAAAAATGGTATTAAAGGTTGTTCCACTGCAAGAGTATGCAAAGTACAAGTTTTTTTATATCCCCGACCTAGTTAAGCTATGCTTTGACTTTCTAAAAATTACATGTATAATGTAAAGATGTAATTAATAAAAAATATATATAATTGTGTTGGGATGCCAACATGCCAACACAGAATGTCTCCCAAACGAACCCCCCTTGCCACTATGCTTGTGCATGTTGAATACCCCCAAATAGACATGATATTCTTAGTTTGTGCATTAAAATCTATCTAGACATCAAATTTTGTTGCAATCGGACTAAGTTGACGTTTGGGGGCGGGGGGGGGGGGGGGTGGGGGAGTGTGGTGAAACGGCTGCCATCACAAAATGGTGTCTTTCGCGTTCAATATTTTTTTCTGGAAAAAATGCTCAGGATAGTTAGCTGAATCAGTATACCAATTTTCATTAAAATTGCTCTGGCCATTACTAAGATCTGACCACAGCCGCCGTTTTTTCAACTTTAAAACGGCCACCATTTTGAAACCGGAAGTGGGACAAAAATTTTAAAAGTAGTGGCACACTCACGGTACCATTATCTATCTGTGTACCGAATTTCGTCGAAATCGGGTGAGGTTTAAATTTTTGCATTTTTAGGGGTGGTGTTCGGATGGCGGCCATTTTGAAATGTCGTTGGCGTCCAATTTTTTTGGCAAAAATGCTCAGGATAGTTAGATGTATCAGTATACTAATTTTCATTTAAATTGCTCCGGCCATTACTGAGATCTGACAACAATCTAAAAAATGGCGGCCATTTTAAAAATTCCAAAAGTGGATTGCAAAACATTAAGTCACCATTAACATGTTCCCAAAGTTTCATCTTGATTGGACATATATATACTGCTTACCAAAATAGTCTTACATAAAGGTATGTGAAAAGTTAAAGCAAATAAAATATTACCTTATGCAAGATATGCTTACAAATAAAAAGAATACGATTTTTTTCTGAGCAAAATAGTTATGTAAAGAGGATCTAAACCGACTAGAAACAACAATGTAATTCATTACTACAAGACACATCTACGTGTCACTCAAAAGTAAGTACATACTATTTATCACGAAAATTAAAACATTACTGAATGAAACATGCACAAATAACTGTCTGCTGTTACGGTGATAATTATTTTCTCTTTTAAATGTTTAATTATAGATTTTTATAGTCAGTTGTTATATCTCATAATTAAAACAATCAACATACATGACATAATAGATATTTTGTTTCATTTTAAAACATATTATGGTTAGGTATTGCTTATTTTCTAGTTGACGTCAATTCCTTTAATTGTAAATCGATTTAATTGCAGATGGATGAAACTATCTGGATTCGACTAAAAGATGGAAACTGCAACAACATATGTTGCAGTAAGTATATTTTATAATTACATTTTTACAATTATTATCATAAACAAAAGATATTGAACACTATATATTGTTAAACAATACAAGCATGCATGATGGTGAAATAATATTTTATGTTGGGAACAATGCAATACCAGCTTACGCTTGTTAAAAACAACAGTCAGACCTTATAGTAAATATGAAAAATAACTAGCTTATAGTTTATATTACTTGGTAGCATCCCTACTTCACCAAATCTACTCACTTACCAGTACAAGTTCCACGTTAAAATGAAATATTTTAAAGAATGTTTGTCACTGAATTAACCTAAATACTAATTAAATATAGTTTATATTAAGTCAAAAATACGAATGAATGGATTAAATTTTTGTTAAACATTGAGAAATTGATGTCGACTAAGGCACGCGTTATTCGAACAATTTCTACATCTCGGTACAACGGATAAAAATGCATTCAATTTCTCTAAATAAGTTACCACTTGTGGAGCACGGGGCAATGAAGGATAGGCCCACAGCTTCTTCAGCTTTAATAGAAGATATTAACAGAAACAACATTTGCCATGTGACTCGTATAAATTACTGGCCGGGATTTAAGAAGGGTGGATTAACCGCTAAGATAACCTACTTTAACCCTTACTTATGGAACTTTGCTTTCAAGCTATTCTGATGAAATGTGTTTTACCTTTTGAAAGACTGTTTGTATACAAAGAAAGTGGTGCCTGAAGGGCTAATGCATCCTTAGCCTTATAGAGGTAAAATGTTTGCTGGGTGTTGCGACGGGATTCTGGTGGTAAAAACACATCTATTTGGTCGCTACCTCAACTAGACGGATGGATTCTTCTGAATCTTTATATTTAACGTGGTTAATTCCAGGCTGTCAAGAAGCTTTAGTGCATAGTTTAATCACGCAGATAGAATTTCGTACGGTTGTTTCGTCAGGGAATCACAGGCACGACGCTTGTGTTCCTTGAGCATTTTGTCTTGTTTAAGTATATCACTCTTGGTACACATTTGCTGCTTTCTGTCAGAGACCCTCAGAACACAAGCATCGTCCTGTTGGCACTAGGTGGCAAGTTGCGGGTAAGGGTGGTTAACCTCCCTCCTCTCATCTTAAGTTCTTATAACTTGCTATTTATCCAAACAGGTTCCAAGAAAAGAAGAATAAATATCATTCCACTTTTACAAGTTGTTTACAATGAACCTTTGCCAAGATTTATTGTTCTCATCATGACCAGTACGTACAAAAATAAATCTTCATACAAATTTCTACATTTGGTGTTATAAAAGCTTTTTGATGTCACAAATATAAAATAAAATGCGAAAACAATTTAAATTTAATACAACTATGGACAAAAGTTTTAAATATCTCAGTTTATTCTAACGTAAAATTTAAATCAAACGTGAACGAGACAATGATCTCTCTGTACAAGCAACGAAAGTTGTGAAAAACTTTAACCTAAGGGTATAACAAAAATCACAATATTTGTTGTATAATGATTCCCTATTTAACGTCCATATTATCTGATCTGAATTGTAATTGTAATGTGCAATATTGTCTCGGTTCTGTAAAGAAGCAAGTCATTTCTACCGAGTGGTAACATCCGCTTAGATAGTGTTTTGTAGCTGTCATGTTAATGTAGAAGAATATGATATTGATCTTTTTCTTTTCAGCCGAAGTACACAAAAGAGGTTTGGTTTCATAGTAATTTAATATCAGTGTCATTCATAATCAATAAATTGTTTGTTTGAATGGTGTTTAACGCCAATTTCAGCAATTTATTAGCTATATCATGGAGTCCAGTTTTTATTGTGGGATGAAGCCGGAGCACCCTAAGAAAATCCCAACCTTCGATAAGAACATAATAAAACATGTTTTGTTTTTTTCTTAAAGATTTGCAGTAACTAATGTGTTTAGTTCTTTTAAGCAACTAATATTTTGTGTGTGCAAAATGGGTATTATGTCCACAAACTATGTCTATGTTTATATAGCCAGTATTTTAACAATAGAAATATCAGTTTAAACTAGATCTTATGCAAAATGCGCGCGTCTCCAACTTTTATAAAAACGGTAAGGGTTTTCAAAAAGCTACCTTTATAATAAAAGACGCCATTATATGTTGTAAAAATGCTTATTATTGGCGTAAACAAACATAATTCATACAGAACTGCGTCGACACATTTCTACGGAACTTTTAATTAACGTATAGGAAATGCATTTTTTGGTGTTATAATTAATACAATATTCCATAATCACACTTATTTCTAAATTTTGTTTTTATAACTAATCCTTTGCGCAATGCTAAAAAAAGAGATATTGCAAGAACCATCAATAAATCTTCATCAGTATTATACAATTACTGACCTTGATATACAATTTTGAGGCTTGACAAATGCCAAAAGTGACCGCATGTCAAAATCAGTAACTGTTATATTACATGAATAAAACCATCAAATCCTCTTTATCGTAGCAAATCTGTCAACAGCAGATGCGTACATTGTTGTTTACACGATTTTTGTGTTGCACACTCTTCAATGAATCAATACATAATATAGTTTAATATTGGATTCCGCTTGACCGCTTGCGCAGCGAAACTGAGCACGGACAAAAATAACATATTTTAATTCAATTCGATTTAAAATGACCCTAACAAAAGTAGTTTTTAAATCAAGCAAAATCACACAAAATTCTATTCATGTAATATTTCAAGACATAAACAACACAAAAAATGTATGATGTCTTTCTACATATTATTCAGATTTTTTAATACAATGCATTAATATATTATTTGCACGCTTTAGTATATTCATATCATTAAAATATCAAACGTCAAAACAGCTGAAACAATCGATTTGCTATACTTAGATAATTATTTAATAATTATAGACTGCGTTAATACTGCATACAGTTGTATAAAGACCTTAGTTTAATAACGTCTTTTTCAATTTAAGCAAGGTGTTTCCTTGAACCTTGTAAGAATTAGTTAGTGAAACATTTTAATAATATTTCAGTCGTTAATAAATAAATAAATCAAAGTTTCTATCCGCATGACGTTAAATCTGTGAATTATATTAATATGATAAAAATGTGTTTGCTTAAGGTAGAAATGTTGCAAATCTGTATAATTAGAAATCGTTTATAGTATATTGACTCGAACATAATTTTGTTTTCTATGTTTTCTTAACAGTCGTTATTATATGAGCCATTTTAAAACAAATCTGGTGGTATATATGGTTTAAGATCACATAAATTGTTTTTATTTTATAACGGTCAATTATTAAAGTGCAGCATTAGGTTTAAACTATATACATTTCAAAAACATATTTATTTTCCGAGGTGCTCCTGGATTTCAACTAAATACGTGTGTTGATCCGTTTGGCCGAATTGGTCCTATATGTTGTCCATATCCAAGGACTGGACCTTGTTGTCAGGGTAGGTACAATAAATAATTATTCAAATATTACTGAATCTTATTTTGTGGAAAGAACAGAAAGAAATGTGTTCTGGCTATATGTACAGAATTATAAAATAGTAAAGTCATATTAAATAACTGTTAAAATTATAATTAACATAAATCGTTTGATTTTTATTAAATGTTCTATGACCTTTTAATATATCCATAATTTTATTTTAGGACACTCTTCACTTTTGTTATTATTACAAACAGTAAGGAAACTTTATCATTGAAATATATCAAATGTTTTTCTAACTTGTTATTTTCAAAATCGGCAAACAACCTATGAATACATTTTCCTTTTTTCAAATGCAAGTTTTAGCGTCAATTCTCAAACAAACACAAATGATAAGGTTTCGATAAGGTTTGGTTTCTGAATAACAAAGTAACTTGTATTCTATTTTAGGTTAAATCCTTTATATTTTGGTACATTGTTTAACTTCAAGATTATATCAAATTTCGTAAACAAATGAAAACTTTATATGCCCTGACAAGGAGTGAATTGGTTTTGTGATGATATTTTGCGGGTGTTAATTGTAAGTATTTTAATTAACAGTTCTATTTTACATTAATAATACGCATAGAACACTATAATTTAAATATACAAAGCCCTGTCCCTGTACGTTATTACAGAGTTGGAAATAACAAATGCCAGCGACAGTAATATAGTCTAACGTCTTACTATTTCGCTTTCATAGCGTTAATAAATGTGCAAATCGTCTATCTTTGCTAGGAAATTGGTCTACATTTTTTAATTTACACTTTAGTTTAGAGATTTCTTTAAATCAGGTCCCAGTTGTAGGACCCGAAATTCTGACGAATAGACCCACAACTGCCTCAGCTTGTAGTAAACAGCTTCTTTTGTAAATCTCACGAGAAAGCTGTAAATTATGGAAGCCCGTACGTGCCACGGAAAAAATAATTTATAACTTGTGCGCACGAGTTTCAAACTGGTGCGCACGAGTTCCTAACTTGAGTGCACGAGTTTCAAATCTTGTGCGCACGAGTTACTATACTTGTGCGCACGAGTTTCAAATCTTGTGCGCACGAGTTACTAACTTGTGCGCACGAGTTTCAAATCTTGTGCGCACGAGTTTCTAACTTGTGCGCACGAGTTTTTAAATCTTGTGCGCACGAGTTACTAACTTGTGCGCACGAGTTCCTAACTTGAGCGCACGAGTTTCAAATCTTGTGCGCACGAGTTACTAACTTGTGCGCACGAGTTCCTAACTTGTGCGCACGAGTTCCTAACTTGTGCGCACGAGTTTCAAATCTTGTGCGCACGAGTTACTAACATGTGCGCACGAGTTACTAACTTGTGCGCACGAGTTTCAAATCTTGTGCGCACGAGTTACTAACTTGTGCGCACGAGTTTATAACTTTTTTCACGTGGTTACTTATTTCCTTGCGCAGTTGTTGATCGAAGCAGAGAAGAGACGGCAGCAGCAGAGCTTATGGTAAGATTTAACTTAACTTGTTATTATCGGGTTGTTATCCAAATGTCCCTTTTAGATTACTTAGGATATAAAAACAGTCTTTGCAAAGTTTCGAAATATCTGTTAAAGATGTTCAAGCCTCATTCGCAGGTATAAGTACATGTAGACATTCCCCCTCTTTTAAAAAATGGGTGTAAGATAGAAATGGCCAGATTTCGTTAAATGGGAAGTAAGTGAGCGAAAGACCTAAAATTGTATCCCACGATATGCGACCCCATGCGTACCAAATATCCAGAGGCTGTGATAAGTAGTTCATGAGAAAACTGTTACGAAAATATTGTCGCCGCCCAACATTCACCATCGTATTACAAGCTGCTGGGTTGGGTTACGGGAAATAAGGTCTGATACAATATCATTCGAAATCTAATGATTGGCAACTTTTTTTCAGTTTCCAATACCATAGTATTCAAAATATGACCCCGAATGAAATGACTGCAATCATTTCAACCTACTTTGCGATGGGACTACAGTATGAAGAAATACTTGCTTTATTAGCACAGAAATACCGAGTAATAATTTCTTTGAGGACTCTGAAAAGACGTCTAGCTTCATACGGATTATATAGAAGAAAAAAATATTCCAATATCCTCAATGTATCCATGTTTATATATGAACAACTACAATTATCTGGTCGTTTGCATGGATATAGATGGATGCATGCACGGTGTTTGCAGGGCGGCCTTGTTGTCCAACGAGAGATGGTTCGAATATTAATGAAGATCATTGATCCGGCAGGAATGTCTGCAAGAATTAAGGGCACTTTACGAAGAAGACGCTATACATCAAAAGGTCCAAACTATTTATGGCATTTAGATTCCTACGATAAGTTAAAACCGTATGGAATTTGTGTTAACGGTTGCATAGACGGATTTTCTAGGTACATTATTTGGCTAAGAGTTAGTAGCAGTAATAATAATCCGAGAATCATCGCAAAATACTATGTAGAAGCATTGACAACTTTAACGAGGGTTCAGTATACAGTGAGAGCGGATATGGGAACCGAAAACAGATATATCGCTGTAATGCAATCACTTTTGAGACGAAATGGTCCTGAAAGCCGCAGATCGTTTCTCTACGGAACAAGTCAGCACAACCAACGAATAGAACGATGGTGGGGGATACTTAGAAAGGAGTGCGTACAGTTTTGGCTCGAATTCTTCGAACAGTTAAAACATGATGGTCATTATACTGGAGATTTCATCGACAAAAATCTAATACGTTACTTCTTTATGGATATAATTAGGGTAAGATTTTTTTCACATCTTTATGTTTTCTCTTAGCAACTCCATCTAACTTGTTGTTTTTAAATACTATTGTGAATTTTGTTGTGTTCGTTTACATGTATTTGTGGGGGAATGAAGCAATGAATTGTTTTAATGGAGGAACTATAATCAAATTTGAAATAAAAAGGCAGAACGCACAAATTAAGTGAAAAAAATCAAGGTATCGTGGGCCCTGCAAAAACATCAGGATGCAGTTAAAAAATACGTAATGTAGAGGGTTTTTAAAATACTTATGTTCCACATGCAGCTACTTGCATCTACCCAGGGGTTCCAAAAAATCAAATTTACCGATGTTAATTTTCTAATTGTGTTGTATGCATGAACATGTATTTCTGGTGGTAACCTGTTATTAACAACACTGAAAACCAAACAAAAAAAATCATGATCCAAAATTTATATCCAAAGAAATTACAATATCAAGTCAATCAGAAGATATTGATTATAGATGAAAAACATAACGTTAAAATTATGTAATTTTTGAAATCATTTGTTGACAATTTAATAGAAATGTGCATGTACTTCAGTCATCCATGGATAAATGCAAAATGTAACATTTCTTATTTCAGGCAGAGCTCAAAGACGTCGTTAAAACTTGGAATGCTCATAGGATTAGAAGGTCGGAACACAGTGATGCAAATGGTCGTCCAATGGTATTATATCATGCTCCTTTTTTGTATGATACAGAGGATTATTCACTCCCCATAGACATTAATGAACTTGATGCCTGTGCACAAGAGTGTGACCTTAGCGAATCTGATTGCAACAAAGACATAATGGACCTAGCTGACATTATTATGGAGGAAAATGATTGGAAAAAAACAAACGATCCGTATGAAAGAGCTTCACTTTACGTTGAAATGAGAGACGCTATCAAACAAAACATGTCATCTTGTATTCAGTGTTCGAACATCACTGGAAAGAAGGTACAATATGAAAAAATGTCTTTTTGTTGTTCTGGCATTGAATTTTGTAAAGATATCCATGGTTGCTAGATATAAATAAATAGCAGTAGCCAGAAATATATCGGAGGCGCATCGTTCGATATCTTTACCAATTAAATGCCAGAACACTAAAGACATTTTCTCGTATCTCACCTGGTTCCCAGTGGATCATGTGGTAAATAAATAATTTTTTTCTGTATATTTATTTATACTCGAGGTCACCCCATAGGGTTTGTACAAAAATGTTTTAATTTATAAAAGTAACGTAACTAGAAGAAAGACTGATGTTTGTTTGTTTGAATGTTGTTAACGCCACTTTCAACAATTTTTCAGCTATATCATGGCGTCCAGTTTTATTGGGGGAGGAAGCCGGATTACCCGAAGAAAACCCACGGCCCTTGGTAAGAAAAACTCAATTTTTAGAATTAAAATTTGGTTTTGTAAAAATAATACTTACCATGATGAATTTTGATATTTTCCCAATTCACAGCTTGTGAGTCGGATTTACTACAAATAAAATACCTTGTGAGAAAATTCCCCATTCCCACCTGGCACATGTGCGACCCTACTCTGCATCATTTTTCTGTGAACCAAACAGGTAGTTCCCAGATGGGGATGAAGGGGAGGTGGTAGGGACCTTTAACTTTTGATGGTAAGTTTTTATTTTACCAAACTAAATTTTCATTCTCAAAATTGAGTTTTTATTACAATAAATACGTTACCATTATAAGTTTTGATATAAACTTAATTTAACGTAATGCTGAATCCCCCTCAAAATTGGGGAACCACCACCTGTTGAGTAGTAACGAGAGGTCTCAAAGCAAAGAGGTTGTCACAATGATGTGATGGGGCATAGAGCGCATGTAGGTTTATAGAAGGTACTGTCTGACCTCAAATAACCAGCTGACAAAACCTCTGATAAAGAAGAGGAATTTAAAATAGTCCAGGAGGAGGATAACGCTCTTACTTCATGTGCCTTAACTTGATACTTAGATAAAGTATGAGGAGAAGCGGGTTTGTAAGCCATAAGGATAGGTTAAGGATAAGGATAGTGCAAGAGCTTTTATCTGCCAATTGATTCTGGCTAGGAATGAAGGATCTGTAACTGAAGTTTTGTCGGCTGTAACCCGCATACAAGATTCCGAAATAGACCAGGCATGAATCTCACTTCTTCTCCGACCAGAAGAAAACATCTATCAGATAAATGTTGGAAACTGGTAGACCGCTCATTTTGAACATTTGTTCAGGGAATTAATTTTTGTTTAATTATTTTTCAAAAAGCACGTGTGAAGTGACGACAGGCATTTAAATCTCTGAAGCACCATTGGTTAATAGTTGAGTGTAAACAATGTCCTTAAAAGGTACATTGTTTAGCTATCCTACATATAAATTACAAAAAAAAACAGATACTTTTAAAAATCCATAAAATTTGTAATACAGCTAAGAGACTGTTAGCTTTTTAGAAAAGCTAAACTTTTAAGCCATTTTAAGTGATTTTACACTATATTATAGTTTTAGTTATAGCTGCCATGTTTTATTGGATCGATTAAGAATGGGGATCGTTTGTTGCCAAAATGTCATATATCATTCCTGCAAAGTTTCAGTCAAATTGGTTCAGTGGTTTCAGAGGAGATTTTTGAAATTGTTAACGAACGATGGCGCACGCACAATGATGACATAAGCTCTAATGGCCTTTGGCCATGGGAGCTAAAAATGCAAATCATCACCTGCTAATGAACAACTGTATAAATTTCATGTCTGAACTGTGAGTACTGTTTGGGGCAGACAGATTGACAAAAAGAAAATTATAGGGCACCAAGACCCATGTCGAGACTCAAAAACAAAGGTTGCTAAAGACTTTGGTGACATATACAATATTTGTGTCTTGTAGAAGAATATGCAAAGTATTTGTATGCGGCAAATTCAAGCACATTTGATACACAATCATTTCAACACTTATTGGAGATATATATCTAGGTGTATTTTACTACCAGGCATAGGTAAGTTTTAGTTTTCAATACGGCACTCTGTTCAATTCTTTTTTGGGTTACTACTGTGCTTTTCATATTCTAGTATATTTTGGCCTTACTTTTTGTGGATTGGGTGCCTCTGATAACTTTTCAGACAGTTTAAAATTATTCAACTCAAAATTTTGATTTAATTTTGTTTTAGTATACATGTACATGTTCACTTACTAACACAATCACTTACTTTATTAATGTTACTAATATAAGCAAAAGTTGGAACAAGAAATAGTTTGTTTTTGCCTGCAAAAACAATGTTTTTACCAATTCCCCAAATGGGGCCTCGGTGGCCGAATGGTTAAGGTAGTTCGTCTACTATTGATCACGTGGTCTGTCAACACTGAGATTGCGGGTTCGATTCTCACTGCAGGCAGGGTGTACTCGACTCCTATCTTAATTGACAAGGATTGCCAGTTTTCCTACCGCAGGTCGGGGGTTCTCTCAGGGTACTCCGGCTTCCTCCCCCAATAATAACTGGACGCCACGATGTAGCTGAAAAATTGCTGAAAGTGGCGTTAAAACACCATTCAAACAAACAAGCAAACAAACCAATTCCCCAAACATGTTTAAATTCAAAGAGCCAGAACTTCCACAAAATTTTAATGATCAAAATTTCCTGGTGATATGCATAACTGCATAATCGTTTAGTTGCTACATACTAGGTTTTGTGAAAATCTTATGAGCAGTTTCTGAGGAGTTGGATGGAGAACATTTGTGACAGACAGACAGACTTGTCAAAAAAAAATGTCTTCCCAACAAAGTGGAGGGAGACATAATTATCTCTATTCTCTTGAACCCTTTTTGCAGACGGTGATATATAATACAAAGAACATTATAAACACCAGTTTATTTCACCATCTAAATGTAAGTAATACAAATCAAAATTGTGTAAGCAATCATGTTTGTGTCAATTGTGTACACACATGTACATATAGTCGACATGAATTCCTGGTGTACATCTATGATATTTAGATATTCTGAGTGAACTTTTCCATTAAACCTAAAAACAAACAACAGTCAAAATGAAGCTTCTGCTATAGTTTTCAACATACATGTAAGATCTATTATTGGGATATTCAAAAGAACTAAATAATTTGTACATAATGCAGTGCATGCAGATTTTTTGTCATAATGAAATTAAAAGCTGAAATAAAATCTCTTCACTGAGCTAAAATTTTAACATGTTAAATACATAGATAAACATATTCTCATTAATGACATTTTCGACAACAGATCTAAACAACTTTTAAGTTGTATTTAATAAACACTACTTTGTCTTAAAGTGTGATTAAACCAATACAAAATACCTTACTAGTATTTGAACTCTTACATTAATACAAATATTTTTTTGGGTCCAAAATTAATGTCAAAACCTTTGAACTGAGATTCTTTTTCTCTTAACTGAACTGAATAACTTTGAAACTAAAGTACAAGCTGTTATTTAGTGCAATTTACACTATGTCCATAACCCAAATTTTGCTACCTAATAGGTAGTTGAATTCTGACCTAAAGGTAGGATAGGTTTCATATGAAGACGGAATTTTCAGAACTTTCCCACATGTGTGTGACATAGGTGCTCTTGTAAAGCCTTCTGATTCAAAGAATTCAACTGTTATTTTCAATCCAAGCAAGACATCTGAACCAGTACAGAAATGAGAATCTCAGAAAGGCTCTAAGTTTTACCTCATCAGTGTCTTTGATATATCTTTTCAGATAGCCCATACAGTCTCTTTCTGCCTGTGACATGTTAGATGGAAAATTTAGAGATGCAAGAACATTTTTTGCATTAGGTCTCAAGTCCTTATACAGTTCTTTCAACTTTTAAGGTGTAATGGATTTTTGTAATGGCAAAAGTTCTGATCTGAAACATTCAATAATATATCTAGGTTGCTGGATAAGCTCTTTATGAGCTAACTCCCCAACAACTGGTAGGATGTTGTTGGCAGTGACGAGATTTCTGCAGGCATGACTATCAAGGAATTCAAGCAGGTCATCCTTATCAACGTCAGTAAAGTTATTGATAGCTGTCGTAACAGTGCTACTCTCCATATCTGGCAAATAGTCTGTGAATAAGTCTATCAGACTAGATTCAATCTTTTGGTGTAGACATTCTTCAAAAATTGCCGGTAAAATTGAAATTGGCCAATAACCAGTTACTTCAAATCCCTTTCTAATTATTCTGGCTACTGCTTTCCACTCTTCAATCTGGAAGTCATGACGCAAAACAGGTACTTTAAATATACGCCCTTCAGTGCACTGCTCATAAAAGTCATCCCAGAACTGTGCAATACAATCACGTAAAACACCATCCCCTTCTCCTGTTTCCTCTGTACCATTATCTAGTATCATCTTAGCTTCTATGATGCAATTCAAAATATCCGGATCTTTAAAGTATTTTATCATATCCATCATTACAGTAGCCCTATGTATACGAATTAGTACAGTGTTTTGAATTACTTCTACATGTAATGGCAGTGTAGAATCTAGACTAACATTGCTTACACTTTCAAAGTTGTAAGGATGAAACACAATATCCTCATCATCTTGAATATCCAAGTCTGGCAAGTCAAAAAAATCAATGTTTTTTACTTGCTGCAAGTAATCTGGTTTTTTTTCAGCCACATACTGGTCTACTGCTGATTCTTTACATTCTATGTTTGTGAGTGGTTTTTTTGGTATTTTTTCAACATCCTCTTTGCTGTTTTGTTCTGTTTTTGTCTTCAATGCTGGTAGTTCTTCATCTTCAACACTGTCTTTACTTTCTATGAGGTTGGTAGAGAAATTAAATTTAAGCTGTCTCATCTTCAATCTGTCATAATATGACTCAATGGTTGATTCCAAGTCGATATTTTGGAAATAAGTATCAGTTAACATTATTAAGTAATCAATTACATTGCCTCTCAGTTTGTTCTGTCCATTAGGAAAGTACAAATTTTTAGCTAATTGTAAAATTTGGCCCATCTTCTTTGATTTATCCATTTCAAATGACTTCGGACCACCACCTTTATTTCCCCGAACTTGTTTATACACGCTCCCTTCAAGATGGAAGCAACTCAACTCAATTTTTCGCTTTGTCTTTTGAGCATTTTTATTTCCTTTTAATTTTTTTCTCAGTGTTGATCCAAATGAATTTGTATCTTCATTATCATCACTGCTTGATGCACCTTTGAATGAACTGACTGTTGCCCTTAATTTTTTTTATCAATGTGGATTTTGTTTTTTCTTTTTTAGACGATGAGTGTTTGTCTTTTTTATCTCTTAGAAATGAAATAACTGCCATTCTGTCTCCATACAATGGAAGATACCTGGCCAAAACTTCTTCTGGCATACTAAGAACAGTATCGGAATCAATCTAAAAATATTAAAATGCATAGAGTAAAATTCGTGTAGGATGTTCACAGCTCCAACTACAAAATATTTGTAATCAATAAATTAATTTAACAACTAGAATCTATGTCTATAAGACATGAAATGCCTTGATCACTATTTATACAGATCTTAATAGTTAATACATGTATAATTCCAGAAAAAATTGAAAGTGTGTTTCTCGCCTCGGCACCATTTTAGAACCCATTAACAGATCCATTTCTAAATTAAAGTTTGGTTTCGCATACAAAAACGATGTCTCCCTCATTCCCCTTGTGGATTTTTCAGCAAAGTCCCATAACTCCCACAAAATTTTGAGGATACAAATTTTTGTTAATCCGACAAATCACAAAACTAACTTTGAATTATAACGACAGTAAAATTTGGCCTACAAATTTCCTGGTAATATGCACTATGAAATATGGTATACTTGCACATACCAAGTTTCGTATATTGGTTCAGTAGTTTCAGAGGAGTAGAGCGGAAACCACGTAGTATGAGAAATTTTTGGAAAATTCTAAGTTCAAAGGGCCTAAACTCCCACAACATTTAGAGGATCAGAATTTCCTGGTAACATGCACAACTACATATGATGTACATGTTACATAACAAGTTTAGTAAAATTTGGTTGAGTAGTTTTAGAGGAGTTGAGCAGAATAACTTTGTAATGGAAAGAAGGTCGGTCAGACAGACAGACAGACAGACAGGATAAAAACAAATATGTCTTCCCACAAAGTGGTGGAGAGACATAATTCTTATCATACTGTTATACTTTTCTAAAACTTCTGAAAACTGACTGTTAAGGTGAACCAAGAAAAAAATTAACCACAAATGTGAAATAATTGGAATGCAGCTGAGATTTACTATTTGCATTTCAAGATTCATTAAGTGGCATATGTCTGATACATGTACATGTAGCTTTTAAGTTTTGAAAGACAACGAACAAAACTAGAAAAACTGTGAGCTGCAACTCACAAATAAATAACCGACTCCACAAATCAATCAGGTCAAATTTGAAAAAGAAGTTGCACATACTAGTATGTTACAAAGATTGTGTGAAAGTTTTATGATTGAAAACCCATTGAGTTGTTAAAAAGGAGTTGCGGATATAGGAGATATTACATGAAAATTCATTGAGTAGTTTGTGAGGAGAATACCGTGGTGATTCACTACCGGCCTTATTACAATCATAATTCTTGAGCATTTACTTTTAAAATTCACATGCATGAAAGGACTTATATTCTGGAAAATAGAAATTCTTTAATTTGACACAAGTTTTCTTGAACTAAAATAAATTCAAAATCAGCATTTTCAATAATTGTTAATTTACCAATTTACGCCAATAGTTCTTGGTAAAGAAGTTAAACTTTGCACAATATGTTTCTATCCTTCACATGAATGTAGACGATTGACGGTTACGTTATAGTATCTACGTATACCGAAAAATGGACATAGAATTTCATTGTACAAATAAACATGTGGGACTAAACTCAATACATTATATCACAAAGAACTGGAATTTCCTATATAATTATCATAATGTATATACATGTAAAGAGATCTAAACAGATCTGTACCTATGGTTCATTGGTTAATATGTATGATTTTGTGTACCCTACTAAAATATTTAAGTAAACAGCAGGTGTTTAACATCACAAAATTTTGGCAGTTGCAAACAAAGATTTGAATGCAGTTTAGTTAAATGCTTATTTTCATTGACAGCCATATTACTCATGTTTCTTCCAAACAATTACATATATAAGTACCTTCTCAGCTTTTATTTTTTGTATTGCCTCTTCATCAACATCTCTTGCCTTTAAGAAGTCTTCCAAATCTGAATCCATGGCTAAAAATGAAAGACAGAAAATTAAACAAACTCCAGATTTTAACATGGTCTCTGCTTACATGTAAACATGTTTGATTTTTCATTGCTTTACTGACAAGTGTACCGCTTAGCATTTGATTTAAATTTTAAAGATTGTAAAAGCCAATATATTAATGTGGACATACACATTTAAGACTTTGCATACAGATGTTGTCAGTTGACAACTTTTATTGATGATTGTCTTTCAATAATTATACACTGGGCAATATGTAAGAAACCAGAGGCTCTTAAGAGCCTGTATCGCTCACCTGATTTTATAGGCAAATAAAATGGCATTTCCCTGATGTTAAACCAAGTCCTGTAATTTTCAATAAACTTTAAAGAGGACTATCCAAACAATATTGCTATAAAATTGTATTTCTATTGGTTAACCAGTTTTAGAGAAGAAGATTTTTTTTTTTAATTTGCCCTTAGGGTCCTATGTCAAACTAAGTCCTGTGGTGGTGGCCATTTTGAATTTCCAATTGGCAATAAAAAACATAAACTTTAAAGAAGACCACCCAAACAATATTGTCAGTAAGTTTTGTTTCCATTGGTTAATCGGTTTCAGAGAAGAAGCCTTTTAAAACTGTTTCCATAGGGTCCAATGTTAATCTATGTAATGCTGTGGTGGCCATTTTGGTTTTCCTATTGACATAAAAAACACATAAACTTCAAAGAGGACCATCCAAACAATATTGCTAGTAGGTTTTGTTTCGATTGGTTAACTGGTTTCAGAGAAGCTTTTTAAACTTTTTCCCATAGGGTCCTATGTTAAACTAAGTCCTGTGTTGGCTGCCATTTTTAATTTCCAATTGTCAAAAAAAAACCACAAACTTTATAGAGGACCATCCAAACAATATTGCCAGTAAGTTTTGTTTCCATTGGTAAACCGGTTTCAGAGAAGAAGCCTTTTAAAACTTTTTCCCATATGGTCCTATGTTAAATTAAGTCCTGCGGTGGCGGCCATTTTGAATTTCCAATTGGCATAGAAAACATAAACTTTATAAAGGACCATCCAAACAATATTGCTAATAAGTTTTGTTTCCATTGGTTAAACGGTTTCAGAGACGAAGCCTTTTTTAACTTTTTCCCCATAGGGTCCTATGTTAAACTAAGTATTGCGGTGGCGGCCATATTAGTTTTCCAATCCAAATAAAAAACACAAACTTTGTAATGGTCCATCCAGTGAACATAATGGCCAAGTTTGGTTTCAATTGGCCAAGTGGTGTCAGAGAAGAAGATTAAAATGTAAAAAGTTTACAGACGCCGCAGACGGACGCAAAGTGATAACAATAGCTCACCTGACCCTTTATTCAATGAAAAGTAATAAGTGAGCTAATTCTCACTATACTAAATGCCAAACCCCCTTGGAAAAATTTTGTTGCTTGCATTTTTTAATTATTCTATATTTTACCTTTTAATTACGAAAATTCAGTAGAAAAAATGTAGATACGATAACCTGTCCGTGTTTTATAATATGCCTAATTGTTTAGTTGTTCGAAATCGTCCTTGACTTTTGCTACGGGAATTTTACATAATAAGTCAGCCATTTTTGTTTCTAAAGGGACCTTACGATGTTTACAAATGTTCGTCTGCTTTCGTCATGTTCAATGGTATTCGGAAAAACCGCGAGACTTTTCCCGCCTTTACTGCAGACGACATCACCCGAAGGACTTCGAGTAGACAACAATCGATTGTTCCTAAAGTACATTTCCGTTCAAATTGAGGTCAAATTTTAGTATGGGAAATTGCCCCTTTCAAAATTTAAAAACTGTTATATTTCAAGACGCCGAATATCTCGAGGAAATAATTATTGATTTCAAAAAGTACCCTTCTTGATCTACAAAAGGAGCATAAGCTGAACCATATGCGGTAAGCAGTTTTCATTTTTCACGCTAAAAACCCTCTACAGAATACGTCAACACTTACTTTATATACCCTCGTTTTTACATTTATGCCGTGTGAAACATAAATATTTGGCAAACAGGAATGAAATTGCTATACACCATATGGTACTAAAAGAACAGACAGGGAAACAGACAATTAAGGGTAAAACAGTGTATCCCCCTCTTCTTTGAAGCAGGGGTATAACTATATGGGAATTATTCCATAATGGCATCATGAATAGTAACTTTATGCCAAATATTTTATCACAAGCATTAAGCCGTGGTAAAATATAGAGATGAAGTGACAAGCCAAGGACCCAAAATGACATTTTTGTGCCTTCATTGTGACTTTAAACAAATGTAATTACATTTTTGCATGTAAAATCAAATTTAATTTGTCAACAGCATTTCTGAAAGAGGAAATAATTTTGTATAGATCATCAATTCATTCATTCATTCAAAAGGATCTGTATTACATTGTACTATACAGAACATTTAGTATGAATTTTGGGTGCGGTAACTGAGTCTGATGTTGACAATATTTTGTCAAGAAAATTTCCCGTCCCTTGATGCAGTTCATTGAAAATAAAATGCTTTGTGCTGCCTCTCGAATGCAGACTGCTAACCAGAAAACACAGGTGTATGTTGTATGCCTTTTATTATTACTGCAGTTAACATGTATCTGTGCATACTGTATCGTGCCTTAACCTGTTCTCGATATTAACCTATTCTCGATAGTCATGCAAAAATTCATTTTGTCATAAAACGAAGATTCGAACAAGTCTTCTGTTTGTCGGCAATTTTCCTTTAGAACACCACTTTGCTCATCGGGAATGAAAAAATAAACAGTTTCATGCGTTTAGATATTTAAAATTCTCCCAAATGCAGAGCACCATATATTTCGATAACTTTCCATAATCCCAAAAATGTCTTCAACTTATAGTACAATAGACGGGTCCTATCTTTTAAACCAATGCTCTAATTTAAACAAATTTTATATGAATAACATTTTTAATTACATTTTATGATATTTTATTGTCAAAATCCATCTACATAGCTAATTATGCATACATTATCGAGAACTGGTGACGTAGTATACAATATGTCAAAATTATGCCGTTCGAAAAATTAAACGATCTTTGCAATAACCGGACGCTTCCTTGTCATAAGCGAGTTCGCAGTTCAGACCACTTCCGGTTTATAGGAGAAAATTAGTGAGGCATTGTGGGACTGAAAGGAAGATAAACAATCCAGATATATCATAAAAAAATCCGATTATAAACTAATTTTGCCGAAATTCAATTTAAAACGGATCGTGTTGTTTGAGATAAGCACCAGGAATAGTCAAGAGATGAATAGAAACACCACAAGTTAAGCGTTTATACCGATTTTGTCTCTTTTACATCACTCGATCTGCGTCCCGAACGTTATTGTTTATCTGCCTTGACCTTTTAACCTTAGCGGGTTATTCCCCTTTTTAAAATTATTGATATGCGCATTAAGGAACTGCGAACTCGTTTATTTTTTGCAATTGTGTAGGAGTTTATCTATGAAACATATGGGTAAATAAATAAATAATATCCATAAGATAAAAACAAAGTTTTATTCTTTAATATCTTACGCTATCCAGAACAGGCAAAACCAGGATATAGGAATGAATGTATTGAAAACTTGGTGAAAAGCTTAAAATATCAAAATTACAAAGTTTCAGGTGTTTTGCTAAATAAAATACCAAAATTTCACATAAATATAACCATGATGTGTAAATATTAAACATACACTTCAAATTGTACACATTAATTTTGACAATAATGGTGCTCCATACGAAAATTTTCACAATATATGTTAAATGTTATAAAATGATAGACAAAATATTAAAATCTGCTGTCTGGAATATAGAGGGCTTATCAGATTATAAAATTTCTGATCCCCATTTCACACACAGTTTAAGTAAATTTCATCTAGTTAGTTTTGTTGAAACTTGGTTAAATGATACAGATGCCAGGAAAGATATTCCTGGATTTTGTTTGATAGATACAAGTAGACGGCTAAGGCATAAGAAAGCAAGAAGAAATTCAGGGGGCATATCAATTTATGCCCAAAGCTCTATGGCTAAAGGTTTCAAAAAATTACCTCAAAAACACGGTCCTGACATTTTGTGGATAAAATTGGATCATACATTTTTTAAAATAAGCTATGATATTTTTATTGCTACTGTTTATATATCACCTGAAAACTCCAATTATTACCCAGATGGAATAGAACCTTTATATGAAAAGTTGTTGTCAGGTATCGCATATTACAGTAGTTTAGGTCAAGTTATGGTTCAGGGTGATTTTAATGGATACACTAAAAATAACCCTGATTATGTCACAAATGATAATAATTTAAGAATATTTCAAGGGGACAAGTACCATGTGGCTGATTTAATAAGCCCAAGAAATAATCAAGACAGTAAACCAATTAATAAAAGTGGTAAACTTCTTTTGAATACATGTCAAGAATCAGGTCTAAAAATACTAAATGGTAGAACCATTGGAGATTTATTAGGAAAATACACTTGTGTTACATATAATGGATGTAGTGTTGTGGATTATATTATTGTTTCTAATGATATATTCAATATTGTTGCTGATTTTACTGTACATGATTTCACTTCTTTATCAAACCATTGTATGATTAGTTGTTCATTGTTAACAAATTTTCATGTAAAGAGCAGTTTTCAAAATTCATTGGAACCACTTCCATGTAAATTTATATGGACAAAAGAATCAGTTGAACTGTATTCCCAGAACATAAATAGCATTGAAAGTAAACAAAAACTTGATACATTTATGACAACTAAATTTAATGACATTAATTTGGCTACTGATTCCTTAACCACAATTTTACAAGAAAATGCCAGAAAATCAGCTAAAATTGTTAAACCCCCCAGCAACAGTAAAAATAAAAAAACTAAAACTAGACACTGGTTCTCAGAGTCATGTAAAGACCTCAGGATCACAGTAAAAAATTATGAAAAACTTGTAAACAAATTTCCCGGAAAAGATGAATATAGGAAAAAATTCTATTCATTTAGATCAAAGTACAGACGTCTTTGCAAATTTGAAGAAAAGTCATATAAAAACAAAATCTGCTCTGAATTAAGTAACAACTGTGCTAAAGATCCAAAAGTATTTTGGGACATGATAAATAAACTTGAAAGGGAATCAGCTGGTCGAATTGATGACACTGATACTCCTAAGGAAGAATTCATATCATTTTACAAAAAATTAAATAAAGCTGACACTGCATATAGTAATGAACAACAAAATATCACTCAGGAATTTGAAACCCTAAAGTCAAATATTAACTTCTCAGTCTCGGGTGAGTCAAATAATGAAATCACCTGTGAGGAGATAATAAAAGCAATTAAATTACTTAAAAATGGTAAAAGTGCATCATCAGACCTCATCTCTAATGAAATGCTGAAGAATAGTACCACAGCATTTATTAAACCACTCTGTAAACTTTTTAATTTGATCTTTTCACATGGTATCTTCCCTAAATCTTGGAATGAAAGCTATTTAGTTTTATTACATAAAAAAGGTAATAGATTTGACCCTAATAATTATAGGGGAATATCTATCAGTTCAAACTTAGGAAAATTATTTAAAAAGATTATATACAATCGACTTTTGGAATTTATGAATAATAACTCTCTAATAAGTAAGAACCAAATAGGATTTAAAGAGAAGTGCAGGACTTCTGATCACATTTTTACTCTTAAAACTATTACAGATAACTATAAAATGAAAAATCAAAAAGTGTTTGCAGCATTCATTGACCTAAGAAAGGCCTTTGACACAGTGTGGAGAATTGGTCTTTTTTATAAACTGCTAAAACATAACACTCCTAATAAAATATTTAAAATTATATACTCCATGTATACTGATACTATGTGTAAAATTAAATTTTCAAATGGTCTAAGTGAGCCATTTATATCTGAAAGAGGTGTTAAACAAGGTGATGTTTTGAGTCCTCTTCTCTTTAACTTTTTTATAGATGATATAACAAAAAAACTGGAAAACAACATATATGACCCAGTGGTCTTGGGTGGTGTTCGATTAAGCATTCTTCTTTATGCTGATGATATTGTACTAATATCTCAGAGTAAAGAAGGGCTGCAAAACTGTCTCATTGCCATGCAGGAATACTGTTCAATATGGAATTTACATGTAAATGTTGATAAATCCAAAGTAGTAGTATTTAATTCCAACGGTAAAACCTTTTTAAACCAATTCAAATATAATGATTTATATCTAGAAACAGTATCTCAGTACTGTTATCTAGGCATTTTAATCAAATGTAATGGCAACTTTAATCTAGCTATTAAAACATTGATGGAAAAAGCCAGAAGAGCATATTTTAAAATTAAAAAACTAATTGGATTAAATAACCCATGCAAATTATTAGAAAAACTCTTTGATACGCTAATTTTACCCATTATTACATACTGCAGTGAAATATGGGGTATTTTCTCCAACTTTAAAGATACTGAACCATTTGAAAAATTACATCTTAAATTTATAAAAGAAATTCTAGGTGTACATTGCAAAGCTACTAATGATGCATGTCGAGCTGAACTATGTCGACTTCCCTTAAAAAGTAAAATTCTGTACTCGAGCATCAAATACCTAGAACATATTTTAGACTCAGAAAATTCTTTAGTAAAAACTATTTTTGAAAATTCTGTTCCCTCAAACAATTGGTTTATCAAACTGAAAACTGTAATAAATAATTTAGGATTTTCCTTTCTAAATCATGATTTAAGCTCACTTAAACAATATTTAAATCAAATAAAAATTAGATTAAATGATCAAAATCTCCAAAATCAAAATACACTTATAGACACATCTCCAAAACTAGAATTTTATAGAAAAATCTTTAAAATAGGATGCAGACCTCACTATTTAGATATCTTAAAGAAAGCTAAAGACAGGGCTGCTCTTTGTAAAATTCGTATCAGTGCCCATAATCTAATGATAGAAAAGGGAAGATACCAAAAACTAAATAGAAAAGATAGAAACTGTCTAGTTTGCAATGCAGGAGAAATTGAAAATTAAGAACACTTTCTGTTGCATTGTAAACATTATAAGCTGATAAGAAGTGCATTTCTTAATAAACTTAAAAATTTAATTCCAGATCTTTTAACAGAGAGCAAATCAATATTATGCTTTTTGTTGAATAGCAAATCTGAATTTTGTCTAAAACTTACTGCTGCATTTATTTTAGAATGCTTTGAATTAAGAAAAAATTATATCATATGAAACGTAATTTTAATTGGTTATATCATCTGTATACTATATATAATAATATAATAATAGATACAATTAATGTAAAATGTAAAGAATTGTATTACATGTGTATAACACACTTTGTAGTGATCCTTTAAATTGTTGTGCCTTAACCATGTACTGTACCATGAGTTTGTGCTAATAAATATTTGTATTTGTATTTGTGAAGAAAACAGAAAAAAATGCCGTTATCGCGCGGCAGTTACTTAAGGACTGAATGATTGAATGGAGTGTGATAAAATAACATAAATTATGACCAAATTAACTTACACTGTTCTCAGTTGTTTTAGAAATATTGATAGTTCTTTTTCCGATATTACCGAGTTATTCTAAAAAAGAGACCTAAGTCGGAAAATAAACAAAATTGTCCGGAAGTTGTTCCGGTACATGCTTGTTGATACGCCATGTTTTGGAAGTATGCCATATTACGTATACTTACATGTAACCTTAAATCCATAGTAATTCAACATTTATCATTTTAAGACCATCATGCATGGGGTTAAATAAACTAAAACTGACCAAATTTATTTTTCAAATAAGGGAACAAGATCTGTTGTAGGGGAAAGTGACAAACATCGTTCGATGTCCTAATATTGGCCGTGGTACAAATTTTATTCAAGAAAGAAAAATGAATTTCGATTGTTTGGCAGCCGATTGTTTAGCCGACCCCGGTTGTCTCTTCCTATACTATGGTATATACAGAGAATCGACGTATTGCTGGTATGGGTCACCTTTCTGAGCTAGCATGACTAATATATCAATAGGGTGTTATATTTCAATGAAAATTATATATATGAATGGGTACTTCTTCTTCTTGTAGTAGTATATCCTCCACTATCTGGAGCGTTCACTATTGACAACAGTGACGAGCGGATAGGCAAATGATTTTGATTAAACTTTAAGCAACGGTGTGCATGTTCAGGCTAAAACGATAAAATGCAATAAATCTTAGGTGCAAGCCAGTATTATATCGGCACAAGTCCAAGGTATATTTATAAGCTAAGTCCGAATAGTGGTATGAAATGATAACTTATTATACTCCCGCTTCGAAGAAGATGGGGCTATACTGTTGTACCTGTGTGAGCAATTCTGACATTCAGTAATTGCGTCACACTTTTTCTTTGCTCATTACTTGCTGATCTCAAGTTGGTAACAAACTTCATAAGGACATGCTGAATTGTGGGATGTGTTTTTGGATCCTTACAAGAATACAAGAATACAAGTTTATTGACCAATTATGGACCCTCAATGGGCAATGACAATACAAACAATAATGATTCAGAAGCATATACATTGTATGAGTTATAAATAAAGAAATTATTACAATGGAGAATACAATTTATATATCAAGTATATAAGTACTAATAACATTTTGATCGTACGACATCTACTTCCTGTTTGACAAAAACTTAAATTTTTATGAAAGCTTGTGTATCACTAGTGAGTATTGGCTCACATATTTACTTGACTGTTTAATATGGTGCTTTTCTGTGGTTTGTGGGGGAAAAATATAACTGTCATTTTCATCCCAGGGTTTGTAAATTTTTTCTATAAATTGATCTTTAGATAACGGTGTCAGTCAAGTATCCTCAGCAGTTCAACACTATCAAGAGGCAATTAATCAATTTGCAGGTTTATATATGAATGGGCCTGGATTTTTCATTCAATATATGAGTAGGTATATGGGTTCACTAAAACAGAATATATGGATAGGGGGTGTTTTGAAAATCCCAGAAGTACGTCTGTATCCATTTGTTTAGGTAAAGACCACCTGGACTTACTGGCCACATAAGTCATAAGGTTTAAATAACAGTTGGGTGGACAGAAATTAGTTTTAGTTTATGATTCCAATATAGACTAGACTGGTACCTGGCCTGCTGTTATCTGAACCGGCTGCCAGCTTAAATAAATGCTATCTGTCTCTGAATAAGTCTACCAAATTCCGATCAGAAGTCCTCGTGTTGGGAATCTTAAAATAGACTTAGATTGCCTACACTCGAGAGGTGTAATTTCTATATAGTTAGGTACTACAAATGAAGTATCTTTTTACGGGACACATGATCTACCGGGTCAGTACAAGTGGTTATGTAGGCCTAAGTCTGTCAATAGGGTATATAAAGGATCTATATTGTGACACGTATATAAAACAAATTCATAGCAATTTCAGTAACATAAAAACAAAGTACAAATTTTGAGATTCTACTATCTACGATGTTGGTGAAATCCGTTGCTTCCATTATGAATCTATAAGTAATCTCAAATGTCCAAGTACTAAAACCTCGAAAATAGTAAGCACTCACTATTGAAACTTACCGTAACCTCTGCTTCTGCTTTCTCCTCTGTTTGAACACCGTAAACCAAAGCAAACAAGTAACCACGTGAATAGTTATAACTCTAGTGCACAAGCTCGTAATTCGTGCGCAGCAGATAGCAACTGATGCGCACGTTCAAGATTTGAAACTCGTGCGCACAAGTTAGTAACTCGTGCGTACAAGATTTGAAACTCGTGCGCTCAAGTTAGTAACTCGTGCGCACAAGATTTGAAACTCGTGCGCACAAGTTAGGAACTCGTGCGCACAAGATTTGAAACTCGTGCGCACAAGATTTGAAACTCGTGCGCACAAGTTAGGAACTCGTGCGCACAAGTTAATAACTCGTGCGCACAAGATTTGAAACTCGTGCGCACAAGTTAGTAACTCGTGCGCACAAGATTTGAAACTCGTGCGCACAAGTTAGGAACTCGTGCGCACAAGATTTGAAACTCGTGCGCACAAGATTTGAAACTCGTGCGCACAAGTTAGGAACTCGTGCGCACAAGATTTGAAACTCGTGCGCACAAGTTAGTAACTCGTGCGCACAAGTTAGTAACTCGTGCGCACAAGTTAGTAACTCGTGCGCACAAGATTTGAAACTCGTGCGCTCAAGTTATAAATTATTTTTTACGTGGCACGTACGGGCTTCCATAGTAAATCAAACTGCAAAAACATTTTATAGTTTTGAAGTAAATTTACTTTATTCAAACTGCAAAGTGTTTGCTGTTTGATTGACAGCTTTCTCATGAGATTTACAACTGAAGAGGTTTTTAAAAGGCAAAACCTCACTCGCTTTTATGTTTTGTTGCGTGCGGCGACCGCATCCATAGAGCACCGGATCTGGAGTTTGAGTAACCCCAGTTTTGCTCTTACTTTAACTAGACAAGATTCCTGATACGCCCAGCACTTTATTATATAATAACACTCCAGTTTCTTCTAATTTCTATTTAATAAATTGATCTATGACTAAAGAATATATGTCAGATCATTAAAAAGTGTGGTGGCTCTTGGGAAATGAAGTAATTTAATTATAATTTTAAACGATTGTTTGCTGGGTATCCCTTGGCTAGAAAATTTTGTTCCCCAAAAAATTCTTTGAGTACACCTTTTATGGTATTGAACACCAGATGCTTTCTGGTTGAGACACAAAGAACACCAGCATCGCCCCTGTTGGCACTTGGCGGGGTTGGAAACAAAGATGTGAATCGTATTTCATTTTGCCGTGACTTTTAACAACCATCTTATTTCAACAAGTTCTAAAAAGAAATAGATTATTAATGGTTCCAATATTTTTATATCTATTGTACAGCAAAGATCCTAATAAATCTTTATCTAAATCTATACATTATTTATTAAAAACAGACTTTGCAGACTAAATCTAATACAGTTATTGAATACACTTTAAATATACCTTTTAATAATTGTGATCCTTTCAATTTTAAAACATATTTCGGATGTATGGGAAAACGGTTGGAATGGCAATGCTATTTATAAACTTCACTCGATCGAAACACTACAGCACAAAAGTATTTTAAATATTGCAGGGTTCGTAGAAATGTAAAAAAACTAATTTTAAATATTGCAGGGTTCGTAGAAATAAAGTTGTTTTAACAAGGTGTTATCTTAGACAGACAAGAGCGACACGTAGTTATATTTAAATAATAACCCACGACCAGTGTGTTGTGCCTTGCAACTGTCCAAATCGTCAAATATAATTCTTTTTGAAATTTGAAAATTTATATTTTAAATTTTATAGTTTTACAATAATTTTTATCTGTTTATATCATCATATTACATGCAATCTTTAAGTGAATGAAAATGAATGAAAATCATGTTGAGTTTGTTGGATTTGTTAAAGTTAAATTGTCCATGTTTTGAATATAGCTGAAATTTGCTTACACAATTAATCAATCAAAAAATGTCTTTTAAGCTCACGATTTATAGTCTAACCCATGTGTTTACTTGAGTTCTTTGAGGGGTCCATAATATTAGCAATTAATTGAGAAAATATAGTCTTATTTTAAAGACTGTACATTTTATGAACTTAATAAACTCAATAAACTATAACTCTATATATGAACAGACACTCACTCACGACTCCACAATACTGTTATAAAATAGTGCAATATGCGTGCTGACTTGTGTAAACATAGATCAGTGTATATACTGTTGATTACGATATACATGTAATTGTATAGTGCAAACACAGCAAACAATAACCTTTTTGGTATTGAATGACAACATTGACACTTTAACACATTTAGAAGCATACATCCAAATTAGGTACTTGCATACATCCAATAGTTATAAATTACACAGTATGTTCCTTTTAAACAAGGTTAAAATATTTAAGTGAAGGCTCATATTAAGCAAAATCCAGCTAAAAACATCTACACCGTTCAAACTGAAACCTTAAAAATTAAAAATGTTTAGGGCAGTAAATTTAGACAAACACAATATCAGTGAATTACGCAATGACAATCTTGTAAGCACGAAACTACGACTCCTCTTTAAGACATACCCTTAACATTAACTCATTGGCGCCAGTTAAATTGATAGTTGAAAAGTATAAAAACAGCATAAAATGGACTTTAAAATCAGTTACTAATACTTTTTTTCAGATTGAAATCCTGACCCATTTAATCGTCACGGTAGCTGTGTAAACAGTTTGACGGATATGTTTGCCATTGTAGTACTGGATACACGGGAACCACATGTCACGACAGTAATTACATATAAATATCTATATATATAATGCTCAATTAAGGTTTCCATACATATACTGAAGTAACAAATTATGCACACCTATAGAAAACGTTATTGTAGTATTATTCAAAAACAAATACAGTATAGTATGAGGAAATATGAAAGGATCTATAGAATAATCAACAAGAGATATAGTTCTATGAAATAAAGTTAAAGAGATATGTAATAATAAAAAAATAGTATATATCAATCTTATTAGTATATACAGCAGATGTATAATATATAATGTCTTCTTCAACATTGATGGCACCCTTCATAAACCTTAAGACACAAGACTATATGTAATACTCATATTAAAGTTAAATGAATTCAATTACATGTCTTTAAGAATGCAAACGTATGCACGAGTATGGATAAAAAAGATACTTTATCAAAAGTAGTGTGCTAACTTTAGAGTTTGAAGTATTCACAAAAAGTAATTTTAATTTACCATTGCGTTGCAGTAATTGACCGTAAGTAAATTCAATTATGTTTTGTTATCTAAAAATTCATTTAGTATCGATTTCTTTTGTCAAAAAGTCATTAAAACGATCAGTAATAATTTTATTTATATTTATTATTTTTCATTGAAATTAGCATTCTGCGATTGGATTATTATTTACCAAAAAGCATGCTACAATATTATTGCAAACCTCAAGTTTCTTCATTGTGTATGTGTACTTATTTATTCATTCTGTAGTTATTACGATTTCAGTATTATTAAATGGGTACGTGTCTTTGTGAACAGTGACATGATGTCAGTTATATGGGTAAAAGGGTGTTTCATATCCATAAACTACATCAAAATTACCTGTAATCAAAAATTTAACATTTGGGAGATAATTGCTTTATTAAATATTTTTACATTTGGTGGTTGCAAATAGGGTTTATTGGAATGCCTTAATACACCCTAGCTGTTAATAGGTATTAACAACAGCAAAAATCATACTTAAATACTCGCAACTGCTAACATAAAAACCTGTAATACATAATACTCTGCTAAAACTAAAGGATAACAGATATTTGTAATTTTCCACATTAGGAAATGACTTTGTGCCAATTGAATAATTTGCATACAATTGTGGAACTGACACCATGAAACTTTTAGTGTCTTACTGATAAGCTCTGTGGCTATAGTTTTGTCTTCAAAGCATGATTAGGAAAATTCTTAAAAAAATTAAAATTTACACAGGGTTCAGGCATCGCCAAATGTCATAATGCAAGCTTCAGAAAGAAAATTAAAGTCTTTCCTTGGCTGGAATGAGGAAATAGTTGATAGGAAAGGAGTTCTGTAAAACGGAGTTAGAACGAATAACTCAAAACTGATATCAACGCCTGTTAATGATTCAGGGTTAATTAAATTCCAATCAGCTTGTGACTTGCATGCAGTTCAAACAAATTTAGTTGGCAGCACAAAAAAGAATACAAATCTGTTACAACTAAATCAGGTGAAATACCAACATGGGGACACCAATACTGTATAAAACCTTTGATGGACAGGTAGTTATGTGCATATTTTAAAGGCAGATAAAGTGTTCATTAAAGATTTAAAGCCTGATTGATATAGTGTTGCTCAGTTAGACAACAGATGGGGAAAATTGTTTGGAATGTTATTTACATGAAAGTTCATCATGTTCAAAGATTTCATCATTCATTGAAATTTCTGCTCAAATACATCTGCAGTCAAATAAAGTAGACACCATTAACATTATTAGTTAAATATTATTTGAATATAAATTAGTAAGACATCACACCATACACAGTGTTAATCAAGTAATAAAATTTCAAATGAAAACAAAAAGATACCAAGATTATACGTTGCAGGTTTTATCTCATCAGTGGCACTCATACTCTAAAATATATAATCAAAATGATTAAGAAAGTGATAAATGTAATGTTCCTGAATTTAATAAGCATTTTTTAATTTTATTGTGGTTAAAAATAAAGGACTCAGTATTATAGGCACTGTACAGAATAAAATGCAATTCAGGAAGAAATTGGTATTTTTAAGATGAGATATGATATCCAACCTGCAACAGGAAGATCATTACAGCTTGTCAAATTATAACAGATGGAGAAGATAAATGACATTCAAGTCAATGGTGTTCAATATGGAGCTGTTAAAGTAGTTTAAAAATATGCACATGTTTTACCATCTTCTGTTTTGCACACAATATGTTTAGTGCATGCCTGTAATAATGGTTTGTGTCATTTGAAAGAAACATTTGTAAATGTTAGACTGGAAAAAGAAATCCAGCGAATCAGAAAAAAATATGGTCACACAATATAGAACATAATGTCTATTATATAAATAGATACAGTTTTGTTCGTGCAAAGGAAAAATATTTTCCATGAAGGACACTTGTGTATTATTTTCTAATGGTAAATAATTTGTACCTGTTTTCATACAGTTCTAATGGTAAATAATTTGTACCTGTTTTCATACAGTTCTGGCAAACAAATAGGAAATATAAAAAAATTTACTTGCGATGCACAAACAGTTGGTGTTTTGTATGCATGAATGTTGCTGCTATATGTATATGGGTTTCTGGTGGCAGTGATGTTAACAATTTTGACATTTTGTTCTTTTTAAAAATTGATTATATTCTTTTGAAGTTTCATTGACCTATGAAAAAATAGACCAAAGAACATTTTCAAAGAAAATGATGAAAATGTGCGCACATAAGTCAATGAAAATTCAAAAGAATGCATTCAATTCTAATTATTTCATTTTATATCATTAAGTCGGGAAAATTCATGACAAATGTTAGGCAAATGTCAATGCTACACTATAAATTAAATGCTATTGACGTTACTATGGTGCACTGATTTTGATGTTTAGTGGAGAATTGAAAGATCACGTGTTATGACCGAATGCAACAAATGAAAATAAGAGATTTAATTGAAATGCTTATATGATGTAATAAATATCTGTAAGCGTAAGAAATGTTCAATACTTTGTGGTCCAGTGGTAGCTTATAATAAGTACTGGTCAGTTTGTCACCTGTCAACACACCTTGACCTTACATTTATTGTCCAGTGACTACGATAAAGTTTTTGAATTAGGTGACTTAAAATCCTCGTACAAATAGCCATACATTGTAGGATGACAATATAAATGTGCATGGTTTACATCTACATGCAGTCTGGTATGTCTCGCCTGACCTTTATCTCATTTGTGGTGTACAGTTACTCGGTTAAAGATTTGAATTAAGTAAATTCCTCTGTAAATTGTACAAATAATAACGAAGCAAGGCCTACAAGTCTATAGAAGTTATTCCCCTTTTATTAAGAATTTGGACAAAATAATAACTTTTTGTGTTATAAATTAAAGTCTGTAACACCTAAAGTTAAACTGTAAATTACTTAAACTAATGGACAAGGCATACAAATCATTTAATTTTCAGAAATTGTCTGATGGCACCTTACAGAAGTTATTGTACTGGACCAAAATTTTTGGAAGAAATTTTTAGTTTTTGCCCAGTAACTTAAAAGAGATAACAACTAGACTGAAACTAACTAAGTCTTCTCTGAAATGAGAAAGTCTCATTTCTGCTTGATTTTGTTGAAAGTATGGAAGATTATAAGTTGCATCAAAGAAACTATGAGATCTTTGCATAGAGTCTATGATACAACAGTTAAGATCACACATTGTCTTACTATAGAAAGTAAGATTTCTAGATTAAATTTAATCTGTGCTGGTACATCTGAAATAGAAATAAGGATCAGTTAATGTTTAAAAATCCGTAAATAAATCAAATCCACGATCTGATTATAATTAATCGCGACTGTTCAAAGTGTAACCCTCAATCGGATTATATTTAATAACATTTTTTGGAACATTTTATCCACGTTCCATGTTCATGTTAAAATTCTTGATAACAGTGTTTTCGATTAATTTTGATCCATTTTCCTTACAATATATAGTTTGATTATATTTAATCACATACCTTTTGTTGCATTCAGCTGATTAGGTTTAATCAACGAGTTGGAATGAATAAAACACATGAAATGATTTTGTGAATTGGATTATATTTAATCCAATATGATATAATATAAATCCATTAGGCTTTAGGTATTGAAAGAAGTTTAAACAAAAAATATATAAAACTATAATATAAAGCTTCGCCGAGCGCAGCATGATACCACCGCAACATGTCGAACCCTGTACGTTTTAGGCCCAATATGGATAGTACATTGCTCTGGACACATGCAGCCCATGGTGGACTGAAAAAGGATTTTGACACATGCAGCCTTTGGTGGACTTTCCACCAACATTTCACAAGGAATTCATTTTTTTCAAAAGCAAACCAAAATAAATTACAGTTACAAAAATACAAAAATATTACCCCTTTTGGTCCCTAATTAAGGGTATCAACTACCTTTCATTTTTGCCCTTTTTCGCCCCTAACGGCAATAAGGAGGAGAGGATGTCACAAAGTTAATCCTCAATTTTATAAATGTTCTTCTTGACAAGAATTAATTAGCAAAAAAAAATTTGAAATCGGACAATAAATAAAAAAGTTTCAATTGTGGCCCCTTTAGGCCCCTAATTTCATAACGGAAAAAGGGGGGTTGCAATAATAAATCATCCATTTTGTATCCACTACTTGACAAGACTTAACTTGCAAAAAATATTTAAAAATCGGACTAGAATAAAAAGTTGCATTTTTTACCCCTTTTTGGGCCCCTTATTTTCTAAACGAAAAATAGGGGACCCCCAAAATTAATCCCATATATGGTTTAATGGTAAGGCATATCATTGTCAAATTTCATATCAATTGGCAAACCACAACCAAAGTTATTGTGGAAACAAATAAAATATTTGAATTTTTTGCCTCTTTTGGGACCCTAATTTCTAAACAAATTAAGAGGGAACCCCCCAAATCAATCCCATTCATCCTTTAATGGTATGAAACATTCGTGTAATATTTCACAGCATTTGTTAAACCAGAACAAAAGTTATTGTGGGAACAAACAAAAAAGAAGCATTTCTGGCCCCTAATTTCTAAACGAAAAAAGGGGGGACCCCAAAATCAATTCCATCCATCCTTTTATGGTACAGAACATCATTGTCAAATTTCATAGCAATCGGATAACTAGAACTAAAGTGTTATTGTGGGAACACTGAAGTTAACATACAACGACGACGACGACGACAACAGCAACAACGACAGCATCATACCATAATACGTCCGCAAATTTGTTTGCAGTCGTATAAAAATGATTTCTGAGAAAAATGCCATATGAAATATTAGAAATAGATAATAACAAAGCAAAATATGACAGAATAACTAAAACGATCACAAAGAATACACCATATTTATATCTCATACAGTTCCTAGGCCATTGTTGGATATAAATTAATAAAATTAGCAAAATATTTAAAAATGGCTGCGGACTTTTCTAGTAAGCAAACACACAAGCATGAACGTTATTTGTTGTTGGTCTTGCATTCCGACGTAACACATGCATAGTTTTAAAAATTATCCTCAAAGACGCTTTGATTAATAAAACAAGAGTTAACACTAAAGTATGTCTCGCCTGCTGGCACCATCGGAATACCAAGTTATTCAACTATTCATTCATTATTCCTCGACATTTTACTGTGGACCAACTTAAGTGATTCTAGATATATCATAGCCATTGAGAAACAGACTTAGCATAAAAGACTGAACACAAAAAAAAACAATATTAACAGTCATTTAGTGAAGAAATGAGGTCAAGGTGAGGGACGCAAAAACCCTAATTTAATTCATCGATATCCTAAATATCAGATGCCTAGCTATTATACTTCTCAAGAAATTCATTTTTCACAAAAGTCTTACAAAGAAGTTTACAACCTAAAAAAAGACCTAAGTTCACAAAGTCACTGAAGCATGAAAATGGGGTCAAGGTCCCACGTCATGGTGACAGACTCGTAGACCATAACCTCAACTGTCTGTATACCAAATACCAGATGCCTAGCTATTATACTTTTCAAGTAATTCATTTTCCACAACACTCTTACAAAGAAGTTTACAACCTAAAAAAGACCTAAGTTCACAAAGTCACTGAAGCGTGAAAATGGGGTCAAGATCACATGGCATGGTGGCAGTTAAGTAGACCATAACCTCAACTGTCTGTATACAAAATATCAGATGCCTAGCTATTATACTTTTCAAGAATTTCATTTTTCACAAAAGTCTTACAAAGACGTTTTCGGCCTGAAAAAAGACCTAAGTTCACAGAGTCACTGGAGCGTGAAAATGGGGTCAGGGTCACACGACATGGTAACAGTTGCGTAAACTATAACCTTAACTGTCTGTATACCAAATATCAGAAGCCTAGCTATTATACTTTTGAAGTAATTCATTTTCCACAAAAGTCTTACAAGAAAGTTTACGCCGCCGCCGCCGAAAGTAATGTCTCGCCTTCCGCGACTATTCGTAACAGGCGAGACAAAAATCAAATACACCAGAATAATTTTACCCGGATAAACGTAAAACCCCTAGACCATGTAGACTGGGTATGATATTTATTGAATCTTTTGGGGGATTTTTATTTTTACGTTAAAGCCAACTCGTTTAATGAACACACATTTAACATTTGTTTACGTTAATTGTTTGGTTTTTTTTATATTTTCGTTACACTTTGCAACTAGCTCGAGTCAGCTACATTCTTCCCAACTCTTGTTTTGGTGCAATTGAATATCAATGCAAATCATATAATAAAAGCGAAGTATTTTCAATAAATAATTTAATTGTTTTGCACCTAATAAATGTAATTATGATTTTATCAAATGTAAATTCTAAACAATTATCTTTACGTTTGTAAATAATCCATCCGCCATTAATATTTATGTTTATCGGTTAGTTGAGCGCTTTAACTCGTATATATATTACATCACAAGTAAAGCGTGTCTGTGATGGAAATATGACCGCCTTTTTAAACATTCCATAAGGTCGATGTAGCACTTAATAAAACTGATTTAATATATTAAAATGACATGTGATGACAAATCACAACTTTAGTAACGTTTTTAACCGTACGTTCTATTTATAGCATAATAGCTTATGTTTTTCGTAAACACAAACCTTTAATACTTCATAATGGCTAGACGCTTTAATAGAAATCTTAAAGAGAAACAGAAAAAGAGATAGACTTATCAAACATAAAGCCAAACAAAGAGAAGCTAAGCGTAACAAAACAGTTGAGAAAGCCAAAAAATTGTGAAGAACTTTTCACAATACAATCTTTCTGAAATGAATCTTTTATTTTCTAAACGAGTTAAATTTATTCCTATACTCCTAGCATAAAAAGCTTAAGAAAAAACTTTATGAAAGACTTAGATGAATTTGAACGCAAAATGCGTTGTCAGTATTTATTCAATACTGATAGGGAATATCACAAGCATCCATTTTATATCAATAGTGGATATAAACCAGAATATCCTTGTGAATCTCTAGTCAACGTTGAAGGTCTGTACATGTTCTTACTTAATAAACCAGGTACAGCGAATTATATTTAAAAAAAATTATAGTATTAATAATTCTCTCTAATGAGGTTTATGTTTTCTTCTGTTTTCATTATAATTATCAATATTAAACTGGAACGATTTTATTTAAAGTTCGGAAAAATAGGTAAAAATTGGTTTACTTTGCTACCCTTAAACTATTTTTATGATTATTCCGTATTAAAAGCCATTCAGTGGTACCAAAGTTAGGTGCGAAGGGATGATGCCCTAAAAACGACAAAACACTTTGTGTCTTGAAAACCTTATGAACAAAAGGAATTTGGGTTACCATATGGGAATTCGAGCAAGACCTCAAAATGAAATGACAATCGAAACAATAATTACTTAAAAATCATATATACCGTATAACCATGAATATTAATGCGTCTCTTATCAAAAGACTAACCATTTGGTACCATGGCCTAGGGATTGAGGTCTGAACATTTAAATGACAAAACAGTTGTCAGATAACCATTGAGATCTCAAACCTATAACCATATGTATTATTACTTATTATGAAAAAATGGAACACTTGGTACTAGAGGGTTCATGTTTGAGATACTAATCAAGTATAAGAGTTACGACTATTCAATCATCAGAAACAGAAAAAAAATTATTAATGTGGCATTCAAATCGAGTCCATAAACCATATATTGTTCTCATTTGATACAAACTTTAAAATCTTTAGCTAAAAGGTGTCAAATACAAACTTAGTTATTTCGATAACAGTCGAGCTGAGGTCATTTCTCTACTTGTTTCAAAGTTACTATGGTAACGTTGTTGCTCGAGGCGAAAGGATTGGTTCCCGACTATTTATTAATGGAGAGCTTTAGGAGAATGTGCAAAATGTGTTGTTTTATGGAAATGTAGGTGCTGTCATGCGTTTTTATGAAAGCCTTGCGTTTTTCAATTCCTAATAGAAATTGTGTGTCTTTATTTTTTGTCACTAGTAGAAGACCCCTGAACTTTCACCCCAAACGTATGTAAGAAAATACTATAATGATAGTGTTATTGTTCTTTGGGTACCAACATTCGTGGTTGGACTGATTCATGAATTTAAAAAAGCAACATAAATCATGTTCAAAGCAGAATTGTTTTGTTTTAATGTTAAAAATAATCCACACAAAGAAAGAATTGTGTTTTTATTTTGCAGAAAACTTAACTTCCGTTAAACAATCATCGTTGGCGCAAAACCTTTATTAAGGCCTTTCCACAACAGTGGAAAGACCTTCTTGTATTTCTTATGATTAAGGTCTTTCCTACTACAGTGGAAAGACCTTTTTACCTTTTTCTGAGTATTATTTTTTTTCTCTTTTTTTCGCCATCATTTCCAAAAAAAAAAAGTGTTGCGACATATCATTTCCTTACTTGATATCATTAATCGGTCATAATGGCAGATGATTTCACAAATGACAGTTGAATTATCTACGTAATATTACCTTACAGATAGAAGTTGCTATAATTGATTGTCATGCTGTATGCTACTAGTACTCGGTGTCATTCAATTACAAAGATCATAATTCTTGTTAATTTTGTATTATTATTTTTTAATCTGTTGCAAAATATATTGATATTTTTACATGATTAGAGAGCACAACGATCGTACATATTATTTCAAAAGTATATATAAAATTGAATAATACAATATAGTACTGCACAAATGTTTATAACAGATCAGCTTTGCTGAATCTAAGCTGGATAGTGTCCTTTCATGTTTCCCGTTTGAATGTATGGGTTGCTATCAACGACTTTGAATGTATGGGTTGAAGAACTGCAATTTTTGGAAAGTTACTAAATTTTCACGTTGGACAACATCTTGATGTATTACTTAACCAAACACCAATCGTATATTTGCGGTTTGCAGAAAGATACAAAGGCTGAAGTTTATCACTACATGCTGCAGGGACAAAGAGTGGTATGCTTCCACTGTCTTTTTGCTAGTTCAAATGTTTTTATCCATGGCTTGTTTTGTACGCATCGAATATGGCTACAGCCTTTTGGCTGTCCTTGGATAGTGCAAGAGATTCCTGTTGTGTTTCCTTTTTCTCCAATTTCCAGTCAATGCCTGACAGTAACTGACTATCAGGTCCCAGTTGATGTTTAATGAATTGGTAACGTTGTTGTCTTTGCTAACTGTTTCGGTGTACGTTGACTAATTTCTCTGTCATTTACGTCCCATAGTCTGAGGATAGACTTGGCAAATGCTTTGGTGACTGTAACGTGACCTCGATAACGTAACAATCGATGTGCAACCTCGGAAGCTATAATCAATGTTTGACCGTTAGAGACTCCACCATTGATGTGGACCTTTTTTAACTCGTATTGAATCGTAACGTTTAAGTCACCAAGTAGTAGTGGTTTTCTTCTGAGTGGCAAAATCACTCAAATGTGTCCCTGTGGTAGCTTTACATTAGGACTCGCTCATTACTGTCACCGCTTGTTGTGCAACCGCTTTTCTTGATCCAGAGTTTATGGCACATGTTATATACTAGGAGATAAGTTATTTGAATGGTTTCTTATCGTTTAATAAGCAGTATTTTAACTATATTCAGGCAAGTTTACAAGCAATAAGTAAATGAAGTAAATACGAAATGTAAACTTAAACCCTTTTCTTTATGCATCTATTAAAGTTTTGCTTAGGTTTTGATACGTTTATTACAATAGGATTTTGTGAATGGACAACATGTTTTATTCTTCGGATAACGAGAAATGTTAGCAATTTTCAATCGTTGCACTAATACAAATAGAATATCAATTCAGAAACGATTCATTTAACAGGCAACGTGAAAGTTGATTTAATAAACGAATATGTCAATAAATACCTCCGAGTTTGTGGTTGAAAAACGTTTGACGTATATTGAAATTATAATGCAACGCCTTGTTTTAGTCCGTACAAGATTAATTAATTTATTCAAGGAAATACTATTAAAATTATACTCTAAAACGCAGCTGATTAAATTAGAAATTCCAACAATATCTCCATAACTTGCATAAACTCCTTTCGCGTATTATTATTCTACAAATAGTTCTTCTAAATTGTTAATAACATGCGTGTCAAATATGAAATAGCATACTTAGAAATACAGAAACAAATATAGCAGGCGTTATTCTAAAGCAGCTCTTCAGTTTTGACTAGCCATGTTTTAGAGCAGGTTAACTCTCGAACACCCATTCAAAAGCAATTTACCGTAGAACTGTTTCTGAACACACCAGCTCTAGGTTAGATCCTGAATGACTATTTATCGTACGTCGGCTTTTCTGACCGCTCATTCGAGATGTTAGAGTTTGCAAGTGTGTACGTACATGTTATTTACAAGGAGATATGTTTATTAAATCATTTCTTAACGCCATGACTTCAAACATCTAGTAATGCTGCTATATTTAGGATCAGGTCATGTTAACAACCAATAATTCCATATAGAATTTACGGAATGTATATAAAAGCCCCTTGCATCAAGTATCATTTACGGTGTTGTTTGGTCGGTTTTCTGTGCTATTTTCTTATTACCACTGGTTCGATATCACTGCTGGTGGACAGTTTGTACCCGAAGACATCATCCTCCAAGAAGCTTTTTAGCATGATTTACACGAAAACGTCAGATATGCTGGCTCGGACGTCGCCCAGGATAAAAAGGTCCGGAACTGATGACACTGTCGTTGAATGCATGTGTCCAAACTAAATCGAATTTGACTTATGTTCAATCGGATGATAGTCGATTCCAGTATAAAAACTCGCATCAAATTAACAATATTCGCCCACGTTCCGTCCAGTTACATTACAAATTGCATCTAAGCAGTTTTAACATTAAATGTGCTAATTTTTATTGACAAATTATTAATAGTGTTTATCAGTCATGTTTCTAGAAAATTTTTCATGCAGTAGGTTATTTGGTGTATGATCAACATTTTCTGTCAAGTTCTAATAGTCATTGGGAAATAAATATTGTGTCTAAATAAAATATGAGTTTTAAAGAAAAAACATTACAATCGTCTGACGAATGGGTCCGATATTAAATTGTCATTTAAAATTTAAAGTCTTTTATTCAACAAAAATTACTTTGACATAGTACTTGTGTTATAATATAAGAACTATTTTTGTATTTACTAAAGCGAACCTATTTTTTGTCGTTGAATTACAAGCAAAAGGTCTAACTCCCTTACTGCAAAAAAATGAAATTGGTAATAGTTTAAAAGAAATATTATTTTTTTTTAGTATTCTAAATGTTAAGTTGTTTGCATTAACTAATACTGTACTTGTTTTTTTCATATTGTTTTTTTTAAATTTTATCCGCATTACATTTTGCTCTCCAGATGTGGGTACAGTTGATACTTTAAGTATTTTGAATATGTTTTGTTGTGAAATAAATGGTCATGGTTTGATCTCCAGATCTGTCAGATAGTTGTTAATTTGGAAATTCGATGCTGAAACCATTTCTAAAAGTTGAAAAACAAATCTTATTTTTGTTCAACATATTGGCAACGTGGCAGAAATCCTGTACAGATTATTTTTTATCTCTTTGATTGAGCGTGGTAACTTATAAAATGCTAATGCAAGGAAATAGCGTGAAATACCTAATAAATTACCTAAAACAGGAAATGTTATCCTCACTATAACACTACAGTGAAATGTATGCACAGTGCTTGATATAAATCTCTTCCGCTGATGTTACGCTATATAAGTGTTTTGAATAAATTGTCAATATAGTATAGAATACAAATCAACATCTGAAAATAATAAACTACAAAAGGCAGGTTTTGAGTTAAGTGCAGGTGATACAGTAGACAAAAATGAAAGTGATTAATTAATCACCTTTAGATGTCATTGGTTTCCTCTGTATCACTGTATTCTATCAAGTTAAAATACGAGTTGTTCATATTGAATAGTGTGTAGTCGTATCATTAGTTATCATTATCATTGGAATAACCAGACACTATAGAATGGGCTCTAAAAACTCCCATAATGCATTTATTGCCATACTTTTAGCATTAGTATGCTTCGTGTGTCCCTCCCAGGCAGTCTTTCTGAGAAAAGCAGCAAAAGCTCGTTTAAAAACAAGCAACGACGGTCGATACGAGATTTTCGGATCCATCTATGACACAAAAACCGTTTCATTGGTATCTTGTCTAAAACTTTGCTTAGACAATGAGGCTTGTGTGACATTTTTCTATAACAATATAACGACACAGTGTATAATGCATTCGAAGAATTTTATTTTCTTTCTCCGCTCCAATCGGGTACAGGATGGAGACATTATGTAACACACGACGGTAGGTTCACAATTTTGTTATTAGAATTTTGAACTCGTTCAGATATGATTAATTATGTACGATAAAATGTTATTTTAGCAATAAATTGTTCTTTAACCTATTTCTTTTATAAAGACTTTTTCTATTCGTTTGTAAAGCACTTTAAAATTTAAAGGTAGCATTAAATGGGGGTCTGATTAGGTGTAGCTCCATATAAGCAAATGCTATATCACTTAAGATTTGAAATTTAATTATATTATTAATATTAGATATTTTCTTTATTTTGATTTGTCTAACGATACCACGTGGTCATTTTGTATTTCTTTGGGCACATATAATATACCTAAAAATAGAATTTTCCAACGATATTTTGTTATGCTGCATACTTACACAGCACGTTACTAAAAATAGATTTCAAAAATTCCAAAAGTTAAATCGGTATATCACGTTATAAAAAATGGTTACAAGAAATGAGGAGTTTTTTTCAACATGTTTACAGTTTGGTTCTATTTTGGTAAATTTTATGTAGAAAAAGGGTCTGTTGCATTTTGTGATGTGGAATACTTGTCATAGAACAATTATACATTTATTATATGTGTAGACTCGTAATCATATTACATTTTAAAAATCTGTCAAACAAATGGTGTTCACACAAAAAAGGAAATATTGTTCAACAATCATGACAATAGGTTATATTAATAATATAACAATAATAGCTTAAGATTCGGTCAATACAAGAATATATCGACCAACAGATGAATATCGACCTCGGACTACGTCCTCGGCCGATATGCAAATCTGTTTGGTCGATATATTCTCGTATCGACCTCATACCAAAGCTATAATTGTATAATATTACTCTCAGCGTTTTACATTACCACATAAATACAATAATGCAGAGTACATGCACAATTAACAGTCACATACCAATTAAAATCAAAACACAACAAGTTACATGGGGTTGTGTAAAATAATGCATTAAAATTATACATTTTTGTTGAAAACAGTTATTGTTATTAAAAAAACTATATAACATATTTAAATAATAACCTTTATATATTTAACTTTGGAAATACTAGATTTCGGATTTGAATCTGAATACAATATTCAGTCTGACAAACAGTCTGACACTGTCTATGTCGGAGGGTACTAAATATACTACCGTAAATCGCATTATTTTGGCGTTTTTCTCCCAAAAGCCATGTGATTTATTTTGGTGTCTCATCTAACTTATGTGTTAAATGTTAGCTCCTTCGATAGTTTTCTCTTTAATTCGCTGTAGTGAGCAAGGTTACTATATGTGTTTTGTATATTATATATTGGTATATAACTTGTGGGGACGGCTTGTATCAACTTAGAGGTGCAGCCATCACGCCTAAAATGTGTTTATTACATGTTTTTAGATTAAGTAAATACCACCCACTATTTAAAACAAATGCTCATTATTGTCATTCTGTAAGTAATTAACAATCATGGATTTAAATTTTAATTCTTTTCCAGCAGAATATCTTGATTGAATGACGATGACGGTGTTATTTTTATTATCAATAACATAGTCTAAATAGTAATTAATAAGCTGGAAATAATTATGTATGAATACTCTGTGTTTTCTAAAAAAATTAATAAAAAATAGGGAAATATGCATACAAATGTATACTTGTAATTTTCCAGTATTTTAACTCATAGACTTTACGATATTGCCTAACAGGTGTGCTATTTTGATGTGTAAAATGGAGCATGCTTTTTTGGTGTGATTAATTTTTGCTCTTTTGCCGAATGCGCAGAAGAAACCAAAATAAAACTACAACCAAAATAACCTGATTTACGGTACACAATGGAGGAAAACAGTTAAAGGAAATCTCTGAATCTTCTAAACTACATACGGATACAAAACTGCTACTCCATTTAATAGTAATATCTCCAAGGTACAATGTTCCCATGATCGCCTTTAGCTGGTACGTTAGGTTATAATAGAGGTCGTGTAACACATATTATAATCATAATCTTAATGGAATAGATACAAATTTGCTTAGTGCAGAATCTGTCCACATAAAGTATTCTAGCGTAACTCCGGAAATCAAGCAACACTTTTTTCATAAAAGCATTACCTGGTCAATTACATACAATTTTTCGGCGACTTGCGTTTTAAATAAAATGTCATCAAACATAATTAATTTATGAAATTTACTACGCCAGACGCGCATTTCATCTTATCAAGACTCATCATTCATTTTCTTCAACACACTTACTCACAGTAATGGAATCGGGAGGTTTGGCACGCATTGAACCCTGGTTTAAGTCCAAATTTTTTTTTGAAATGCCTGTAGCAAGTCAGGACCATTGCTGTAGTTGCTACAGTTTTTGTTGTTGGTTCTAAAGTGTGCCGGTTCTATTATTTTGATTTCTGGACTCTTTTTGACAGTTTTCTTGGTGTTCGGTATTTTATTATTACCTCCATTCATAAGTGGTGCTAAAATCATCTAAAATCAAATGATTAGGATGTAGTAAAGCTTTCATTATCAAAATTACAAAATGTTATGTCCGGCTAGGGCTGTTTTCACAGTGTGAATAGAAAACTTTAGAACTTACCAAATTAGCAAACTGTCAAGGAAAGTAAATTGTAAACTTAGAAATGACTTTAGCAATGAAAGAAATTTTTTAGTCAGCCCCAAAGTTGGACTGTTGGGCTTGTAATAACTCGAGGATTAACAGTCCACCAGCAGAGACCCATTTCTTGGCAAATTAAATGTCATTCGAGATACTAATTGTATATTGTATATTGTAATACTGATCATGTGACGTCATAAAAAATTTTGGGCACTTTTAGTTTAAAACAGCAAGACTTGATTCGAAATGGGACGGCATAAGAAGACGATGCAAAACTTAACCTGTGCTGTGTTGTGCCGATGTGCCAACCCTAAACATAAAATTTATCGAAAGAGCTCAAGTTTTATTCCGTTTTATGACGTTCAAACGACGTTTAAAGACGTTTAGGAAAGTGTTCTTAATAAAATTACGTGATACCATTACATCTAACTGCCTATCTTAAAAACGACGTATTGCGATTTGAAGATAAATATAAACTAAACCGACCGAGAAAAAGGGAGTCAAAGATCAAGAAACAAATACAAATAAGAATGAGAACAATGAGCTCAAAACAAACCATGGGTGTAAACGAGTAAGCATGCGAAAGTCAAATTCACAAAAATTAAATACTACCTAAGATATAGCGATGATCAGCTGAGTTGTGATGACATCCACCGAATGGCTAAAGTTATAACATCAAATAATTATAAATAAATTTGATGAACAAACTGCAAAACGATGTTGGACGTGACTAAATATACAAAAGAGTGACAAAACTAAAGGGTTATGAACTATGTAATTTGTTGTTAAAATGAATTCAATCTGTAAGGAATTTCTGATTTTAAGTTTAGACAAAACCCGCGTCGTTCATATGACAATGAAGAAGCAATAAACATCTTTTCCAAAACTCGAGTATTTATTGTTATCATGACTATATAATTTGCACTTATATTTTCAGTAATAAATCGTAAGTACCCTGTATACTAACACATCTGAAATATTTGCAAGTAAGTATTTACAAAAATAACTTTGAACGAGTTAATATTCAAGCAACAAAACATTTTAAATATTGATATTAAATTAAATTTCTATGATATGATCAATTTTAATTACATACAACACAGTATTCACACTAGGATGATGAATATAAATAAATTCAGTTTTTACATAAATACGCCTTTAAATGGAACCCTAAATAAAACATATTCAACAGTTAAATAGTTAATTTTGAAGCAACATTACGGCATAAGTCATTAGGGTATTATTTATTTTTCTTATACAACTGTCTTTCATCCTGGCCTTTTTCCTTTGTCTAGATTGCAGCCCTGATCCATGCCATACACATGGAACTTGTCACAATAGTTTAGCGGGCTTTACATGCACTTGTAGTACTGGATATACAGTGTCCACATGTCAAATAGTTATAGTACTAAGTTAAACTGTAATTAAAGCCATATTTTCAAGAAATGTTTCCCTTGTCCTAGTTAAGGATCAGAAATGTTTAAAGCATTGCAAAATCACAATTTGAAAAGTTTATATAGCATTTAATATTATTAAATATAACATTGCTGTAGAAATAGTGTAAAATTTAACAGGCATACATTATTCTATTCATGAAAACCCCACTGTAAAATATTTAGATGATTCTGGATTACTCATTAGCATGTCTATTACATATTGAATTGGCATCTTTTATACTTAAAATATCTAAATTGTCAAAAATTAGAAAATCGCTTTTATTAATGCATTTGTTCAAAATTAGGTTTCTGATGTACAGTTAACTTTTTTTATAGATTGATCAAAACCTTTCATATTCATATAAGTACGAGACCTTATGAATTCCTTCTTAAATATTGAATTGTTAATATAAAATGTTCATATACACAAATACATGTATAAAAATCTACAAAAAGATTTTTTTTTGCAAACATGTTGAATGTACATAGCTTAATTGGGGCCCTCGTTGGCCGATTGGTTATGGAAGTTTGTCTTCTACGGGTTGGAGTCTTTATAATTATTAACAGTACCCATTAAGTATACTTTCAAGGCTTGACATATCAGCGATCACTTTCAGAAGTCCGTTGCTAATTGAAAATAGGAATCAAATACAACTATGAAGGCAATGGTTTTTTTCTCAGTTTTGTTAACATTACAGAAATTGAATAAATAACAATATATTACACGTCCCAGTAATCATACAAAGACGATGGTGATTTATTTTGATTTTTGATATTTTATTGCGACAATAAGAGTGACAATAACTGTAAAATGAACATACGATGTTAAATCCTTAGTTGATACAGAAATGCATCTCACAATAATAATAAAAATTCTTTTTACAAGGTAAGATTACATATATAGAAAAGCTTTACTGTCAACACCCGTCCTTCGGGTTGATGTAACTCAAGAAAATTCAGGTCCGAAAACCAAAGTGGACTATCTTCCTCATTATATAAACAACGCAATGAGTTGAATATATTGCAATAAACCAACTCATGATTACTGCAATCTAACAGCTTCATCTACTTAATTTTGCAGCTTTATTGTCAACTTCTTTTCCTGTCTAAAAAATCGTTGCAACGAGACTTTATTCTGTCGTATCGTATCAACTGCGATTGAAATATTTTTTAATTTTAAAGCAACTTAATTTTATTTATAAGAATATTATTAACAAATATTAGAAAGTAGTTATGTCTTGAATTATTTATTTGCTATAGCTTTTCCTTTTGCAGCTATGACACATACTAGTAAGTAAAAAGTAAAAGAAATGCTTCGCTGTATACGCATTGAAAACAGATGCACACTAGGCAACCAAATCACATACAAACACATTCCTGACTCAATATTCTACTTACTGATGATGTATATAACACTTATATCATGATTACATTTTTAATGATTTGTGTGAATTTAGAATATCACGGAGACCTAAAATCGAGATTTGTAGCATGCGTGATTAAGCTTGTGCAAACATTTGCGCCGAAAATTACTTGTTATTTATGACTTATAATATGGCCATGCAATTAACGTTATACGGCAAAATATTGCAATATTTTTGCGCGTTTGTAACATTTTACTATAATTTGTTTTGCTTTTAGCTGAAATCTGTTGGGCAAATTCAAATATAAAAACCCATATTATACCATATAATTCTTACGCCGTTAAATTCAAATAGTTCTTTGACGTCGTGGCTGTTTTTAACGTTAACATTGTTGAGATTTATTCTTTAAATTAAATTACTAGGAATATTTCAAATTTCTTAACAGGTTTTACGATATACTATGGTTTGGGTCTGTTTACGCCATTCATAAACAGATCCAAACCATATTATATTGTATAACCTTTTCCGAAATTTGAAGTATTCCCTCATTATTATTAAAGCATAATTCTATTGAGGTGTAATAGTATTGCAGTATTACGCAAAAACAAATATGATTAGACTCACATATAAAATAGTTCAACGTTAAAATTAAGTAATCTAAAGTAACACGTTGATAAAGTGAAAGGTCATATGAAATATGTCCTAACTTAGTTCAAATAATATATTTGCAGCTCGGTTGGTTCCGTTAACATTTGCGCCAATAACGCCAAGTAAGACTTAACTTACGTTACATGTCACACGATGTAGATTGTTTGTTTGTTTCAGCAATTTTTCATCTACATTTTTATTGGGGAGAAATCACAAGTATCGAAAAAAACGCAGACCTTCAGTAGGTTTGTTTGTTTGAATGGTGTTTTAACGCCAGTTTCAGCAATTTTTCAGCTATTTCATGGCGTCCAGTTTTTATTGGGGGAGGAAGCCGGAGTACCCGGAGAGAACCCCCGACCTGCGGTAGGAAAACTGGCAATCCTTGTCAATTAAGATTGGAGTCGAGTACACCCTGCCTGCAGTGAGAATCGAACCCGCAATCTCAGTGTTGACAGACCACGTGATCAATAGTAGACGAACTACCTTGACCACTCGGCCAACGAGGCCCCCCTTCAGTAGGTACCTCTGTGTTAGCATGCATGTGATTAGTAGTAGACTAACCATCTTAACTACTTTGCAATTCAAGCCACTACAATAATAAACATATTTATCATAGCAAATTTGATAAATTGCAAATTACACAATCTTGCAGTTTTCTCACGCCCTTTAACATTTCACTTTGGATTCAAGCAGAAGTCCCGCACATTCACTTTAAGTGTGTTTGTAGACATTAGTTTGGACACATTTCCCGGTATATTACAGATTTCTAATTTGAATTTAGAAGAAAGTGCCCGGAAAAAAACCCAACACTAGGCGGGCAGAACTAACGGGCGCCTAATGAGAATTAAGGTGATGAGATTAATGCGTAATGTTGTTCATTTTGAAAACTTTTACTCTATGATTAATGTTTGAAGCACAAATTATGTGGAGTTTCGATTTTAAACTATGAAGTATCAATTAGAAATCTTTGTATCTTAATCGTGCAAAAGTAATGTTCTTAAATGCACTGACTTCTTGAGGATAATTTTGTCTGCAGCTCATCTGGTTGCTTTAACGCCTGGACCGCACACACAGTAAGTCAAACCTTAAATTACTTTCAAATTGATGTAAAAAATACTTAATGTTAGAAAAAGAAAATTAAAGGTATCAGTGTTAGATAATGAAATATGCAACTAAATATATTAGGGTTTTGTCTTGGCTGAAATATATATGTTCCTCTCTTTCGGATTTGGTATTCTCGATTAAAACTGAAATTTTAAGGCGCGAAAATAATGTTTGTTTAATTTGAACGGTGTTTTAAAGCTACTTTCAGCAATTTTTATTGGGGGAGGAAGCCGTAGTACCCGGAGAGAACCCCCGACCTGCGGTAGGAAAACTGGCAAGCCTTGTCAATTAAGATTGCAGTCGAGTACACCCTGCCTGCAGTGAGAATCGAACCCGCAATCTCAGTATTGACAGACCACGTAATCAATAGTAGCACCTTAACCACTCGGCCACCGAAATATTAACACCACACATATTGTTTATTTTAACAGTATTTGGAAGACTTGCAAGTAAGTACAATGTAAATCTATCGTTCCAATATACACTGTATAACTATTTATGCTTGCTTCTCACCTCAAATAGACAACTGATTGTTAGAATTGATTATTTTAGATGTTGGTCAATTGAAATAGGTTTGTAATTTACATAACAATTTGCGTTTTCATCATTCCCGTATACAACCCTGCATTATTACATTCGTAAGAAATAAAACCTTTGCGCTAACATGTACCGCATTAATCAAGTGAGTTTAATACGTATATGGGTTATTGTTTTAAATACCAACACTGGTATCTTTTATCCATCTTAATTAGAAAATAATATAGAACTTATCTATATTGCACTTATTAGAGAAACATTTTTCAATTAATTAACTCGCTTTACAGTGTTATAAAATAGACACTATATTTAGATATTAAAATAAAACACACTCTTCATCTCTGTTTAAGATAAGTTTAGTATAATATACCATTGATAACAAAATTCGCTAAAGCTTTTAATAATTAAATTACACGCATTCATTTATAAACTATACTACAGTCAATTCTAGGATAGAATTAGACAAAGGATTTTGATCGCAATGATACCAAGATTTTAGATTCATGATTTTAGATATTTTCATCAACGATCAGTCACTTATTTGTAAACGGTTCATTCCATTTATTAGTTATTGATCAGTGTATATGTGTTTACATGTACAATAACAGAAACTCAATTTGTATCCAATTGTTACTAATTATGGATGGCTGCGTGGTACTAAAAAGTATTAAGAATACATTAAATACGACGTCGGGAAAAATTCTAACAGTTATTTATAGTCGTAGAATTCATTATTTATTATTCTGCGTTTTGACATTTTGGCCCGGTTTCATAAAACATCCCAAATGTGTGGATTTCCTCAACTTCTCAACTCAAAATTTGCCAATAAGATTGCTTGAAAATTTGAATTTGAAAAAATCTTAGATATATAAGGAAAATCTCAATTTGAGCAGGATATGAAATCGAGGCTTTGGTCAGAATTTGATTTTGGATTTTGTTATTTAAGTCGTAGTATTCGTCGTGACTTTAACTATTTAATGTATTTCACAATGTTTCATTTACAGTGTCTTTTAATATTAAATAAAAAAAATTCTGATCATATCTTTTAAAAAATAGTACTAACTGTCAAAGCTAGATATTAAAGCCCTGTTCTAATTGAACTGATATTTAGCCACTGTATAGCATTATTCTTCTCTTTAGGACAACAATGCAATAAGTTAGGTATGATCAAACCATTGATGTCTGCAAAAAATATGACAATGGCTGGAGCTACAGATTGCAATGTGACATCATCAGAAACTCTGTTGATGAAACACTGCGATGCACCGACAAAAAGAAGTTGGAAAAGGGGTGTGCAAGTAAGTTCTCCAGTTTCAACATATTCTTGGTTTAATTCTTATTTAAAATTACTACATATTTAAAATAAGTGTTTGTTTGAACATTCCGCTTTTATATCAAGTTAACAACTAAGATTAAGACAATTGCAAACACAGATTACACATGACAAAAACATCACCAAAAGCAGAAGAACTAATTTCAACAGCCGATACTTTTACTATTTGTTTTTTTTAGGTAAACAAACATTGTAGTCAGGTTAATAAATATGCTCCAATAGCTCAGTGGCAAAATGATGAAGTTACAGATATAGCAGGTGTTTTTATTTCATGTCAGAATGGAACAGTTCAAGTAAGATTAGTAATAAAAAGTAACAAACATACACATTTCAACCTGTCAAAATTGTCCGCCACTGTCAACAGAAGAATAACATAATATAATTGATCGGACATTATTTGATTGTGAAAATATATAAATTCCATTAACTATTACTTGTTAAGATTGGCCATCACTACAAGTACATGTACGTATATTTATTTAAATGATGTGATTTTCTTACAGCTTTTTCTGAATAGAGAAAAATTATAATACACTTTAATATACATTATAATTCACTTAATCAAATAAAAGTAAACATGTATACAACATTTTGTAGTGAAACTTAAAAAAGTACATTTTGCCTTGCAGATTGCATCTCAGTCCTGTTTAAATTCGGCTTCTCTTCGAAATATTACACATCCGGCTTCAGATACGTTATATAATGTTATTTGGTAATATAATAAATAATTTGTAAACCCTTGTTATGAGTCAATATTAATTATATCAAAACGACATGGTCTTTTATCAGAGCGATCCTTATAATCAGTCAACAACCACAAGTGCTGCCAAGAGACGACTGTTCAGATGGATATATTGTACCACGAGAAAATAAAGCTAAATTATATATCAATGAAAGAAGCTATTTGTGTGGAGTTTTTTAGGATTTTGTTCGTATAAACAAAGATTGACCACAATTTCTTTACATTTAATAATATCTCAGTAATAGATATATTGTATTTTGTAATTGTAAGTTATGCTAAGAGCGTCAATTGTGAACTTTTGAATGTTCAAAATATTTGACAACAAAAATTAAAAGGTTTCCAAAATGACAACGGCTATGTAAATGAACTTTGACTGAGGGAGAGGAAATTAGTTCTTTTTTATATTTGGCTGCGCCGAACTGTAACAAAGAGTTTCAACGTAATTTTGATATTTGAGCTGTATATAAAAAGCAATTTCATATAGATTTGATAAATAATTTATTTATATAATTTGTTAAGTGTATTGGCTATTTTTCAGCTGATTGTGCAAAGCCCAACACTATTTTGTGGGTGTTTATTAGTTTCCTTGAGTACCCTTCGGGATTTTCTAAATTTGCAAAAAATGGTATCTGACATGACACCCGGAAAATTTAATGTGATATTATAGCTGAAATTATTTCGCTCGGTTTGAGGGGTATCTCATTACTCAACGGAACTTGGTTGCTAAGAGAGAGCAAAAAATGTTAATAGTTTTCCCTATACGCAAATAGTTAAGAGGCCGTTATCAAATATATTGAAGAACTTTTGTTTCAATATGTACATAATATACATAATAATTTGTAAGGTGAACATTCCAAGTAATTTTAATGCATAACATATTAAGTCACCGATACATAAGTCTTGACTTCCCGTTTACAAAAAAAATTATTGAAAATATGTCCTTGTTAATATAGAATATAAATCGCAAGGTTTTGTAAAACCTATACATGGTGTTGATGTGTTGTTATCAACACTTAAGCTTTTGTCCACAACCTTTGATAAGACCATTAAAACAGTTGAAACTATAAACCACTTACAAACAACACTGCTATTAAATACATGAGAAAGTAGCATTAAACAGCCGAGCTAATAACGTACCTAGACCAAAAGAAAAAAGAAGACAATCGTCGATTTTGTCATACGAACAAAAATAAATCATGTTAATAATTGGGATGTTCAAAGCATAAATTGAAATAGAAACGAGAAAATGCATCAACTTAATAGTCCAAGACAAGTAGGACAACACCTTGAGACACGGAATACCAAACGCAGAACCAAACAATAACACAAATTCTCATGGGAATGGTGACGATTGAAAAGTTGAAGTCACCACGTTTGTTTGTTGATATTATTAGAAAGTCTTTCCTGAGTGTCGATTCCGAGATATTAATCCAAAAAGCGTTAATCCTGTAATGATTGTTAAATGCCTTAGACGTTACTATTGATAATGTCTTATCGGGTGTAGCTATACATAACTCGAGATTTCCCTTGATATGTTACTTTTTGTATTCTTATATATGTGTTCTATGTTATTTGTACGATTAATTACCTGCTTATATCCTTATATCTACATGTCGTTGTGTGTCTTCTAATTTAATGTTTTATTACCAACGCACATGTCAATTCTGTTACTTTCACTTTTCCGGGAAGTTGACCTGTACAGGCTACGTTTTGTCAAGTTATGATGTTGTACTATGTTTTTCTATTATTTTGCTTTCACTTATATTTATTATAATTATACCTGTTAGTATTCGTAAATAAGAATACTGGATCTATTTAGTTAGTACGGTAGTTGCATAATTGTGAGAGTCGTAAACCAGCATTATGACGTCGACGTTAGACGATGATTCCGTAAGAGAACTTCCTTGTGTGGTTAACTTCTTAAGTATTTGGAAAGTGTCTCAATACTCTACTATCAACGAAGTAATTTTACTTTGGAATGTTAAGTTCCGGCTCGTAGTTACACCAGTGTGGCTGCTTGTTATCTTCGCTGATGATTATTCGTTAAATATATTGAAAATTGTTTTTAGTAGCTGTGTATTATGGCTGAGGTAGATATTATTGATTAGCGGATTACTTGTTAGAAGCAGTTATCTGTGTTTCTGTGATATATTTCGTTTGTGTCTTACATCTGTTAACAGATTTTACTCTCTCAAAGTTATGCAACACTTTTGGGTATATTAAGTATAGCGTAATAATCATAGTCTTTTAATTAATGTTAAGTAAGATAAGGTTAGGGGTAGAGCTGCACCTGATTGTCTGCTAAATTTTCATGCCGTTGTCAATTGTTATATTTTATCATAGACTTTATCTAATTTCCAATATGAGAATATAGGAGGAGTTTTACTTCCGTTACAAATGGATTATACATGAATAAAATCAAAGAGACAAAAACCCGACAATACTAATAGTTAAAATTGTTAATATTGTTGAAATTGACCATGTTAATCACTCAGCCAAAAAAGGCTCTAAAATAAAGAGAAGACCAAGCTCCCTAAAAATAAGAAATGCACAAAACATAGATACTGCAGACCAATAGGAGAAATTCCACTTATGTATACTACTTTAAACCAATACCACTTGAAAGTCATGACTTCTGTCAATCGATGCTCTAATTAGATACACCTAAATACAATTTGAAAATGATAAAATATGTCTCGATAACATTGATGTCTGGCTTAACACATATCGGTAAACACACCTCTTTTCCGAAGTTCACGCAAGCCAGAAATATTTGGCACAGCACTACAAAATTTTGCCAGTGAAGTGATATTAATATATTGTAACTGTGTGCCAGTAAAGATGTAATCTTTCTAAAAAGAGCTTCAATGCAAAGGTAAACCTGAGTTTGGGTGGACGAAAAAAACGAACCAAAAATCTGTATGCCCCAACGGGAACAAAATACATTTTACTTGTGAACACGATATAAATGCAAATAAATTAATGTAGACCAAAACTGGAAGCACTGAAGCCAGAGACTGAGCATTTGACCTCCATTGTGGAAACTAAACTAGTATAGGCATATGTTTAATATTCATTTGGCATACTTAGTATTTTAAATTTTAGAATTGTACATGTTGTAAACGTGTTATACATGAATTTTACAACTTTAGTTTACCTTAATTAAGAATCCTTCCACCTTTACCTGCTTCAGAACGTCATTCTGAATTGGTCTTTGTCACCAACAGTTCATTTTGAGTACATGTGTAACAAGAAATATAAGAAAACTTGACTCAATCAAATTAAAATTAAATGTTCCCTCCTTTTTACTGTTTAGCAAAGTAAACAAGGTGTTGACTACAATCTTAATTCACAAGGCAGAAAAGGTTTAAAGTTTTCTCTAGGTACTCTGGTTCCTCCTAATAAAAACTGAATGTCATGAATTTGATGAAAGTAGCAAAAAAAATATTTCCTACCCTACCATGAATTTTAAATCAAATCACATCTGGAACACTATTTTTATCAAATGGGTAATTAAAGGGATATGCCGAAAGTTTTACTATAGGAAGTGTGTAAGCCACATGGTTCAGTGAAAGAAATTTCAGTTACTGAATCAATTTCAAATATGAACACAAAGTTTAGGTATTGTCATAATTGTAAATTAACAATTAAAAATGAATAATGTCTGGACTGATCTCTAAGGCAAAGAATGGTTTACTTTGGTTGATGATGGTGTAACATAAAACAAAGTAATATAAAGGCACTGTCGAACAGATTTGCCTCAAGCAATCATCACATTTTAATGACCAACTTGGTTTTCTTGTCACAACATCCTTTCAATTTCTAGCCATGTCCTTTATATTTTTAAAGACACCTTCATGTCTGTGCGTGATATTTGCTGTTTCTGTTTAACATACTACTATCCAAGTATAAACTATTATCAAGGCTGATATAAACCGCATGATCCAAAAGCATTTTTGCATCAATATCTTCTTTGGTGACGATTTAAATTTAAATGGGAGGCAATCCGTTAATTTTGCAACTGCAGGACGTCTACCTTCATTTTTAATAATACAACACATTTTAGCCCAGTTCCAGTGTGTAAAAATGCTTCCAAATTCCGTTCAATTTCACTTCCACCTAGTCCTGGTGTATCTTCGATTTGCACGAATAAAAATCCACAAATAACACAAACATTGTGATTTAAGGATCGTATGTACATCTTTCGTGACTCTGTTTATTCAGTGGATTCCATATTTGTAAGACAATTTGCTACAATTTGGTGTGTTTACATATCGGTAACAATCTTGGTGACGTATTGTAATACATTTGGTAAACTTTGGCGTCTAATGGAAAAAGATGATTTGCCGATGTTCCGAATGTATACCCTTAGAATGGCCAACCTCGATAAGACTGGCTAACAGAAAATCTATGCATATGACCCCTGACGTGACCTGTAATGGGATTTGCTCATACACGCAGGGACCATAGCAAAAAAATATAATTTTAATTAGATTGTTACAACACACCAATTTTGTTCTAACTTTAAATTTATCTAAAGTGAAATTTGATTGGTTCAATTCAGTAACTCGGCTGGTTACACCAGGCACTGTAAATAATCTTATAGCAATGCAATCTCTTCCAATGTGTTGTGACAATTCTGTATTACAAATGTTTTATCCGTCTTGGGAAGTTAGAAACCTTGCTTTATTATAGATTTGATCATTTATTAATGTTAGAGCATTTACGTTTATTTCACGTGTTACACCAGGCACTGTAAATAATCTTATAGCAATGCAATCTCTTCCAATGTGTTGTGACAATTCTGTATTACAAATGTTTTATCTGTCTTGGGAAGTTAGAAACCTTGCTTTATTATAGATTTGATCATTTATTAATGTTAGAGCATTTACGTTTATTTCACGTGTTCAGTAAAGTTGTTTGCATTTTCCTCAATGATTTCTGTATTTGTAATTTCTGCAAATGTTATTGTTCTTTTAATTTAAAATAATCTTTAAAGCTGATACGTTCTAAAATCAATAAAAGTTTATTAGTACTCGCTGCTAAACAGATGGTTTCTAAGGCTCGTACAAATATTTTTGTATATTTTCTGACAAGGTAGAAATATTGTATATATATTTGCCATAATGCTCAACACATGCATTGTGATTTCTGCTTATACTTGTTCATCACTTTAGTAAAATTTCCTAATTAAACGCATACACTGTACTTCTCGCTTGTTTTGAACTCCTAAGACATATTGAACACCGCCCATTCCTGTTATTAGTAAGTAGTTTAATAGACTGTCTGTGTCAGGAATCATCGGTCCACGTGCCTCCAGTGTGATACACTTTCATGCCTTATGTACGCGTGCCGACCATATAATACAGATCGTGCACTGTAACACATCACAATTGTGTCATCTATGTTTGAGGAATATTATTCCCAAATGTAAGTTTTTTTAATTCATTCAAGTATATGTAGTAATTTAGTACATTTATATATCAATGTAAAATTAATTTTTTGCACCATTGTCCGTTCAGAAAATACTGAAGAGGCAATTAAATTCGACAGTTCTTGGTATACATTAAAAATAAATTTATTCAATAAATACCAATTCATTGATTTCATTTGACAGTTTTATTCTTCCGAAACCATCATATATTAATTTAATTTTAAAATCTAATTGTATGTATTTAGTGTAATTATTATTTTTGAGTATATCTTCTAATTGTATAAATATTGAAGAGTAAACATGTAACAGATCAGTGAGTTGTTCCTCGGGAAAAAATATTAAACCAAGTCTTTTCTTATAAATTAGGGCAAACAAGCATCGAGGAATCGTTTAAGTACACACGTGTGAAACATTGTTAAAGCCAATTTAAAGTTTTTCCGACTTAAATGGTGAACATCGGTTGATCTTTGATTCGTTCATTTCATTTAGTTTTAAATTTACGGGTTTTCCCTTCTTAACAATTCTTGCAATCGTATAATTTTAGGCAGTCATCCAAAATACGGCATATCCTTATTATTTTAATATGCGGATTAGCCGTATCTTGTGCAGAAAAAGACTCTTGTGTTTTTGTTCCGAACAGTAACATAACATGTTTAGAATATTGGAAGACCTGGGAGAAACGCGGATGCCTTGACACAACACATTTAATGGACGTTGTTGGTTTATCAAACGAAATGAATGGTGAAACGTTTGTAAATGTTTACACAAACAATTTAAGCGTAAGTTACTGAGGCATTCTAGATGGTGCACAGTGGTAATTTAACACGAAATAGATAATGATTTAGTGAAATCGTACTCTCAGATGTGTAAATCTTGTGAGACAATTAGGTTTTGTTGGAGTATATATGGACGTTTACAATGAAAAACTTGTGTTTTCATGCATAAATGTTTTAGTTCAGAGGTTAATGAATTTCTTTTTCCTTGACGGCTGGGTGCCGTTTTGGTTTATAATATTGACCCAATATCAATTATTCGCTTTTATAAGCATTCAACTCAAATGTGTAGATTACATGTAAAGGGACTATGTAACATAAACATGGTGTTTGTGATTCAAAATACAAGCATTTGACTTTGGGATGTTATTAGATGGTTAAACGTTTTGATACAATTATGCTATGTTGGATGTTTACAAAGAAACATTTCACTACGGTAATTCATTACTACAAAACCTAGCGACGTGTCACCTAAAAGTAAGTACAAACTATTTATCAAGAAAGTAGTATATTACTAAACTGGATGCAGAAATAGCGGTCTGCTGTTACGGTAGTAATTATTTTGTCTTTTTTGACTGTTTAATTACATATTCATATAAGAATGTTACACCTCATAACTAAAGCAATTGACTTAATAGTATTATATATTAAAACCTGTTTGAATATTGCGTATACACGTAAACAATTCTATAAATTGTAAATCATTGCAGATGGGTGAAACTATCTGGATACGACTTAAAGATGGAAACTGCAAAAACGACTGTTGCAGTAAGTCTTTTAAATTGCATTTTGACAAAAGGTACTGATTTATACTAGACAGTATACATATTTTAACAATACCAGCATATGAGATCGTGAAATAATATGTCTGTCGCAGACCCCCAGAACGCAAGCCAAATACTGTTGGCACTCCAACTAAAGTTTTCAGAACTAAAGCAAAATATTTTAAATTTTATAGCCTATTATAACGTAAAAATGAAATCCAACTTATTATTTGTGACAGAGACTACGAAACTTGTGAAACGTTGTACCTCGGGGTATAACAAGAGTCGCAATTCGTTCTTAACAGGTAAGATATTCAGGTAACACTGGATACTCTTTTTCACTGTAAATACTCCATCTGTCTCTTAATCAATTAATGTCAATGGCACGATGCTACTGCCAGCGCAAATATTTCAAACTCCTATTCCAAGCTTAACTTTCATCCGCCATTTAAAAATGTGCCCTAAAACTGTTAATATATTTAAAACGCTGTATCCAGCACTGACTGTGTTGCTGACCACGACAATATGGTTTATATAGATCACTAGTTTGATCAAATTGTACTATAATGGTTGTATAATTTATGGTTCAGTCTTATTGTTCAAATCCTTGCTATAGTGCGCTATCAAGGATTACTGCTATGCCGTTTATACGTTTAGAACCAATACTGTAAATATTTTATATGTCTAAGCCATCGAGCTTCCTATGTATCATTGTTTCTTTGAAGCTCTTTGCAATATGTAACACAATTAATTTTTTTCTGACATTAACGACTGTTTTTTAACCTCTTTATGAAAAAAGTTTCGACAAACATCCTCACAAAATTGAATGTAGAAGCTCGAGCTATTTTTTCCTGAAATGGTTGCTTCGTCAAATGAATGTAAACTTATTGTGCTTTGATTATCTCTCTTGTCTTTGTGTTATTAAAAATGTCAAAACTAAAGACCCTTATATGTTGAATATTGTTCAAAAGTACACATCAGTCATGTGTAGAATAAACAGCTACACAGTACAGGATAAGGAGGTCTAGAAGGCTATTACGGGTGAAATGTTTAGCTGTGCCATTCCTTATGTTCTTTTAAAACATTAGTTTTAAAATATATTTATCGTTTGTGGCATAGTAGCTTAGTAGTTTATTATAAACCTCTTAATGATATCTAAACGCTATTGCAAAAAATGACTTTAAATTTGCATAGTTTGTCGAAGTTTCGTAACAAGATGTCGTTTGGTAATAATATGACATCATAATTATATTTAAAACAATGCTACACGACCCTAAAATGTACAATGCAACTGTCTATATACCACCAAGCATATCTTGAAGGACTGTAGCCTCTCATTTCTTTCAGAAACGTTTTTGTGACATAATCAACATAATTACAATTTATTTAAAATCATTGCTAGCGACACAATTTTACAAGGAAATTTATTTATAAAGCTAAATATAACTATATATTGTTTATAATCATTTCTTAAATTATAAATCTTTAAGAGATTTATGTTTAGACAAATTTTATAGTCTGGCATTTTATACAAAAAGCACTTCATTATTATTTGAAGAAATAAAATTCTAACTGCAGCTTGACTAAAAAGTACTGGCGCAAAAACTTATTATAAATAATTAGGATTTCTTCGAAATTATTCTGCCCACCGACAATCTGAATCCCTCAAGATTTAAAGTCAGACTAAAGATACTTGATCACATGTTTCTGAGAGCCAAGTTATTGAAACTCCGCTGTACAGAAGCTAAACTTTTGATGTCCATATTACATATGATCTAAATAATAATTGTAATGTGCAGCATTGTATCGGTTCTGTAAAAGAAGCAGGTCATTTCTACCGAGTGGTAACACCAGCTCAAATAGAAGAATATGATATTTATCTTTTTCTTTTCAGTTGAAGTACTCAAAAGAGGTTTGATTTCATAGTAACTTTTATATCTCATCGTCATTCAAAATAATCATGTTTTGTGTTTTCGTATAGAATTGCATTGTGTTTTTATTCTTTAATGTAACTTTTTTTATGTCGCCAAGTACCTATTAAGACCGCCAGCGTTTACCATTAGAAAGATCAGTTTAACTAGAATGAAGGCAAAATTTGTGCGTCTCCAACCTGTATTGACAAGAATTGCGTGTCGATCAGCCGACGGTAAGGGATTTAGCCTGCTTCTATAAAACTGGACACCAACGTATGTTTTAAAAAAAAATGATAAAAATTGGCGCAGACAAACAGGATTCATACAGATCGGCCTTCACAGTTATTACACATTTTTTATGGAGTTGTAAAATAACGTATAGGAAATGCATATCATTGTAAGTGTATAGCAAAATAAAAACAAAAATAAAGAATTAAAATTTATATTAACTAGTTGTATTTTTATAGCTCCAGAACAACACTTTTGTTGATATAATTTATAGAATAGTCGATAATCATATTTATTCCTATTTTTGGTGTTTATGTTAAAACAAACAAATTCTGTACACAACAGTCAAAACGTGAAAAACGTACATTGAATCTTCCGCTATCGGAATTTTTCAACCAGAGAAAATATTATATTTACAAAGCCGCTAGGCGAGTTGAATATACCCTTTTGAGGGTTTAGAAATGCCTAAAACTACCGCATATCAAAGTCAGTAACTGTTTTATGATATGAGTAAAACCATGAAATCTCGGTCTATCCTAGCAAATATTACCAATAGACGCGTACATTCTTGTTGACAAGAATTTTGTGTTACAAGCGCGTTAATGAATCAGATTAGAAAACAGGTCAATATTGGATTCCTCTTGACGGCTTGTGCAGCGAATTAAAAAAATAATAGTGTGATGCCATTTTAGTACTGTTTCGATTTAACATAACCTGATTATAGTTTTGAGACCAGGACAAACCACGCAAAATTCATTTGATGTAACAAAAAATATTGTATTTTCTAATATAGCAAAGTGAGATGTGTTACAAGCAGATCAGAAACAGGTCAATATTTGAAACGACTTGACCGCTTGTGGAGCAAAACTGTGCACGGACAAAAATAACAATATTTTGATGCAATTCTAGAACTGTTACGATTTAACAAGACCGGAAAATAAATATCAAACCGATCAAAAAAACACACAAAATTATATTCATGTAATAAACGAACATATTTTAAGCCAAACATAGACAATACACAATACAAAAAAAAATAAATTTAGTATGTCTTTTATACAAATTATTCAGATGGTAGTTTTTTTAATGTAAGGCATTATGGTATCATGATATTCATATTATAGCAATTTCAAACGTCAAAATAGCTTTGCATAATAATTATGCAATAATTATATACAGCTTTTATACTTGCGTACAGTTGTATAAAAGCGCTAAACAAATAACTTGTTTTTTTTTTCAATTTCAGCAAGGCGTTTCCTTGAACCCTGTAAGAATTACTTACTGTTACATTTAGAAATATCATATAAAAAACAACAAAGAAAAAGATTTTAACATATATTCTAGTCGTTAATGTATTGATCAAAGTTCTTATCCATATTACGCGAAAAATAAATTCGAATTAGAAATCTTTTAAAATAAGTTCCTCTTCCATGCCTGCAGAGATCAATCATTATTATACGAGCCAATTTTAAACAAATCTTTTAGTAGATATGGTTCACGATCATTCAAATTGTTGTTATTTTTAACGGTTAATAGTCATAACGCAGCATTAGATTTAAACTATATATCTTTCCAAAACACTATTAATTTTGCAAGGTGCTCCTAGATATCAACTAAATACGTGTGTTAATATGTTTGGCTATCTTGCTCCTGTATGTTGTCCTTATCCGAGGACAGGACCTTGTTGTCAGGGTAGGTATTATTAATAACAGTATAATATTGCTAAATCTAATTCTGTGGGTAGAACAGAAACAAATGTGTTCTGTCTACATGCACAGAATTATCAAATAGGTACGACAACAAAAAACAATTCAATATATAATTAGCATAATTTGTTTTGTTTTTTAATAAACGTTTTATGACATTTATGTATGCCCATATTTGGGGGCGGGGTGGCCGCGCTAATATTACTTCTCACTTATTATACGTATCACAAACAGTAAGGAAACAATATGATTGAAATGATCAATTTTTGTTTGGAAATTGTTTTTTCGCAATAAAAATAAACTATGAATAAATGTCACTTTGTTCAAATGCACATGCTTATGATTCTATGATACGCATTAGAACCGGTATTTTGAATAAAAGTATAAATTTGTTGATATTCACTAACAAGGAATAAATTAATTTTGTCATGATGTTTTGCAGGTGTAAATTGTAAGTATTTTCATTTAGCAGTTCTATATAACATTAATAAATACGTACAAAACACTATAAATTAAATATACTAAGAACTGTCACTGTACGTTACTACAGGTTTGGAGATTTCAAATGTCAGCGAGAGTAATATAGTCTGACGTCTTGTTGTGATCCTTTCGTGACATTAATAAATATGCAAATCGTCCATCCAGGTAGTTCGTCTACTATTGATCACGTGGTCTGTCAACACTGAGATTGCGAGTTCGATTCTCGCTACAGACAGGGTGTACTCGACTCCAATCTTAATTGACATAATTGCCAATTTTTCTAACGCAGGTTGGGGGTTCTTTCCGGGTACTTCGGTTTCCTCCCTAACAAAAACTGAACGCCATGATATAGCTGAAAAATTGCTGAAAGTGGCGTTAAAACACCATTCAAACAAAACAAATTTCATCCTTGTTATTACTTTTGTCTTCATATTTCAATTTGCAAGTTAATTTAGAGCTTTCTTCAAAACATGTCACAATTCTGGGACAAGGGGACTGACCAATAGACCCACAGCTTCCTGGGCTTGTAGTAAAATGCTTATATTGTAAATCTTAGAGTAAACAGCAAACACGTTATAAAGTTTTAAAGTTTAAAAATTTGTTTGCAGTTTGATTAAAGTAAATCGAGATTTAAAACAGAAGAGATGTCTAAAAGATGAACTCTCGCTAGTTTTCATGTAGCCAACTTCAACATGTTTTGTCTTTTGTTGCGATCACATCTTTAGAGCCCTCAGTTGTTTTCTATTATATATTTAATAAGTTGCTCCATGACTAAAGAATGTATGTCAGATCTTTAAAATGAGCAATGTCTCTTAGGAAATTAAATTATAATTTTTAATGATTTTTTTGCTGGGTAACCCTTGGCTTGAAGATTGAGTGCAAACACTACAGCACAAAGGATTTTTTTTTATCGCACCCTTCTAGAAATCAAAGAAAACAATTGGAAACATTGCAGTTCGTAAAAAATTAAGGTCTTTTCAAAAGTTTTCGTCGTTAATATACAAGGGTGATACATAGTTTTACAAGGGTGTGTGCCTTGCATTTGTCCATATACTATTTATCATGTCTTGATAGGCTGGTGGACTGTGTTGAGGTGACTTTTTTTACTGTCGATAAAATCTAATTAAACTTTTCGTTAACGACACAGTTACAGTTTATTAAAGCGACTGATTTCTATCGTCAAATATAATTCGGTTCAAAATTTTGAAATTGCTATTTTATTTTTTTTAAAGTTTTACAATAATTTGTTTGTGTTCTGTATACATCCTCATATTACCATATGAAATTTGCTTAGTACGTGAAAAGAAATGAAAATCATTTTGACATTGTAGGACTTGGTAAAGTTAAAATTGTCCATGTTCTGAATATAGCTGAAAAGGTTTTTACTGCTGAAGAGTTACTGTCTGATACATTTGTTTACTTTAGTTAGTTGAAGGGTCATGCATTTTTGCAATAAGTGAGAAAATATAGTCTTATTTTAAAGACTGTATAATTATGTACTAATAAACTATAACGAGTATATTTGAACAGACACTCCTTCACAACAACGCAATAATGTTATAAAATTTGCAATACGATATACAAGTAACAATATAGTGCACATCAAACAATATTATTTAATGTTACATTGTTATGGTATTGAAAGAGACTAATGACAACATTGACAGTTTTGAACATTTATAATTATACATCAAATTGAGGGTAAAGTTATTAAACTGTTCTACACATTTCTGCCACCGTATAAAATTGCATTAATAATGTTTTCAGTAAATGTGTATTGCGTTTTATGTAAAGTGGTAAATTATTGATTTCAAAAATTGAAATCAAATTTAAGCAAGGTAAGATATGTTGACTAAAAATGTTGCTTATTATATTTACACTGTATATATTGTTATTGGTAAAAATCTATCATAGTTGGTAAAACAACCATAACCTTTGCAATATTTGTCGTCTACTGTTTAATTTGTAACATATTTTATGATTCTTGTTTCTTGTTGCTACATGTAAAACATTGCATTCTCAATGACTCTGTAATCTTGTTCTATGAATTTACTGTTTTAATATATCTTGCTTTCGTCTGATTTGCATATTTATTTCACAGATTGTTTGTCTAACCCTTGTAAACATGGTTCGTGCAAGTCTGAGAGAAATTCATACACCTGTACTTGTGAGACTGGTTATACCGGCAAGAATTGTGACCAGGGTATGTTGTCCGTACAAATTCTATCGAATCTTTAATTTAAATATTTTTTTAATAATGAATAAATCTATGAATATTATTGATTGCCAAAATTATTAAATAAAATTAAAGTTTACATATTTTAAGATTAGATCAAATTTTCACTATAAACATATACTGATATGAAATGATATATGTTTAATGTGTCGCACATTTGTACGATTTAGTCTTTTTAATTTGCAGAGATCAATCGTAAGTATACAGTCTACTTTATTTATATTATCCAGATGACAAATTATTGTTTTTATAATGATAATTATAATTGCATTTAATGTAATATGAAACTAAATAATGAGCAACTGTAAAAATCGTAATAAAATGATTTAAATTTACCTTTGTCCACTTTTCAACACTACTGTATTTTTTCACTTCTTAACCTCAATGTAAAATGTTTAAATATGAAGGGTTTTCATCTATGTATTGCCTATAGCCTTATTCTAAGTAGTACTGATACTTAGTCTAATATAAATAATATCAGCAATATAGACCAACATATCTTTTTATCAAGACTGCAGTCCTAATCCTTGTCAACACCAAGGCCAATGTGCAAACAGGTTATCAGGATTCCATTGTACATGCCAGACAGGGTACACAGGCACAACATGCAGTGATGGTAATGTGTTTTGTACCCAAACCTTTTGTTTTAGCATTCGTATTTTAGCATGTGAAAAGCACTTCAGTATAAATGAAATGCGTACATATCTTTTAATCAAATAAAAATTACTATAAGATAGGGTGTTGGAATACTTGGTAATAGTAAAAATCGTTTACGTATGATTGTGTGAAATATGCGGTTTAATGGTTAAGTTGTCAGATCATTATACAGAAAACCTGACTGCGGACGGACCACAGCGGTTAACGTGTGTGAACGTCCCACACCCCTTGCACGGTAAAGTCGTCTTTGTATATGTTCATATATATTGTGGGCTCGTTGTAGCGGCTACAAAAATCTATATTATACGCCCCTACTCGTTACCCGTATTTTTTTATGACTTTAAAGATTCTTGCTCTTTCCCGAATTGATTTATTGTTTGTTTACTTGTTATCGTCCTGAATATAGCTGAAATACTGTTCGCTGAAAGTAAAGCAAACATCCAATTAATAAAACAATCCAACTTGTACAGTTAAATAATGTCTATAATTCACTATAAAAAAAAATTCTGAACGCATATATTTATATTTGAAAACAGTTGTAAATCTCTGATTTTAGAAACAGTTATTATGTGAACAGACAAATACAAAAGATAGAGCATCTACTGTTCCTATCAGATTCTAACTGAACAAAACGTTCCACAGTTTTATAAAGTATTCAGTGTTTTTGGCTTTATATTTATATATGCTAAACACAAATAACTTAGCTCTGTTTGAAGATAGTTACAAAAAACTAGAAACCTTACATCTGCATTATGAATATCTTACAATAACTTTTAACTAGATAATTACTTAAAATAATAATTGTAATCTTAAGATCTGACAATTATGTTTAATGATAATAATTGTAATGTTATCTATGGTCTGTTATTGTTGTCGTATTGGCTTTTAATAACTGTTATACGCGAGTTTGGGCAAGATTATAATAAATTATTAAAGATTCTTAACATGAAGGTTAATAATGATATTGTTATTTCAATTTCAGTTATAGACCGTAAGTATTTTTTCATATATTTTTTTCAAAACTCTTACACTCGAGAACAAAATGTTAACCTATCAAGTAATTTAAAATATAACCGTAAAAATTATTACGCTGTCTTGCAAGGTACAAAATGAAATAAAAATAAATAATCCTAATGTGATATTTTGTTCCTCTAATTTTTAAAGGTTAGAAATTGTCTTAATCAAATGCAAATTCTTCCAACCCCAGTTTTATGGTCAGGCGGTAAAAAGAAGTTGTTTTGTTTATAATGTCACTATTTTGTAAATTATGACGTGAATTTTTAAATTAATCAAAAGATGAGATCGCACAAGTTTAATAGTGACGGGAACTATTTTTCAACACTGGTTAGGACGTTTGAATATTACGTTAAAGTAAGAGAAACACTCTTTCGATATTGTTTTCAATACATAAAGGTTTTTTTTTATTACAGATTGTAGTCCTACCCCATGCATTCATGGAACATGTGATAACTATCTTGATGGGTATAAATGTAATTGTCAGACAGGTTACACAGGAACAAATTGTGAAACTCGTATGTATCTGCATTTTATAAATTATTCTGTAAATAAATTATATTCACCTTTACTAAATTTGCTCAACTGTGAGTTAATACTTGTTACTTTTGATGTACTACATTTGAACGTACTTTCTCACAACACAGATTAGATCTATGTTTGTATCTCCAATAATGAATAAATTTGCCTTCAAGATTTTTCTAATTATAAGGTTGATACATTAAGGGATTAAATTTGTTTGTACTAATAATACATTCTGAAATTTTGTAATGAGCTTTGTTGCTAACGATGGGTCAAGGAGAAAAAGTTTTGAAGTGTACCTAGTTAGCATTAAATGAACAGAATTTTGCGAATAGATGGCTAAGTGAAAAATTAAAACAAAATGTAACGGTGGCCTGCTTGGGTGATATCAAATTTTCATCAAATGATAACTTTTTTATATTCTCTTTACGGAAGTTAATAATAGGCGGAGACCATTTTTGTCCTGGTACTTTGTCCTCAGTGAGATCGCTATCGATAAACGTAGCTTTGAATAATCGAAAACCATTATAAAATGGCTATTTTGTTTATACAACTTCGGATGAGAATCGAAAACAATATATATCCGAAGGCCGCTTAGGATATAAGTAGTTATCATCGTCAGGGTAACAGAATAGAACAAACGGCTATTTTATGTATAAAATTCAGGAGTATGCCGTCTTTTGTAAGATGTAATAAAAAATATTATGTCAATAATTTATTTTATTGAACCACATAAACATTAGATTTAATTCAAGTTTAAGATTTAATACATGACAAAAGAGAACATTTTCAAAAATTAGAAATCGGTAATTCAAATTAATCTTAACTGCAGGGCTGGGAAAAATTTCAAATGTCGTCTTTATAGAAATTGCAATTCTGACTCAAAGCAATGTATATTAGATAATCCTTACAAAAAAGTTTGTTTTTATTTGATTTAAAATCAAAGATGATTATTACGCAAGCCTTTATGTTATATTAAAAACATACTTCGGTTATGTATGCTATACTGCACTTATACACGTACATTTTTAGGCAGTCTAAAATTGCAAAAGACAATTTTGCATGCATTTTTTTATACCAAATTATCTGTCTCATATAGCTGCCATAATGTCCAGATGATTTGTAATTTGCATTGAATTGGTTTTTTTTTTGTTTAAATGCCACTTTCAGAAATTTTTCAGCTATACCGGCGTTAATTTTTTTGTGGGGGTGGGGGAGGAGAGGGGAGGAACCCGCAGTTACACGTATCAAAATCCCGACCTTCGATAGGAACAACTTGCGTGTTAAGTGCAGCAAATGACATTATTAGGTCTAAAATTTATGCTGTTGATGTGTGATTGGAACAAAATATTTCCTATGGAATGTTCCTCCCCTAATAAAACCTGCACATAAATGTTATAATATAGCTGATATATTGCGGAAAGCGACGTTAAACATTTAAACAAACAAACATAAAATAAACTCTGTAACATAGATATTAAATGTTTTAAATGTGTACGTAAAATTATTATCATACAGACATACATGTAGAATTATTCGGCGACGAATTGATGGTCTGGATAGAAAGTTCACTGATTTGATGTTCGTTTAAAACATCTTCTTAACCAAATAATGTTCTTTTTGCTTTATAAATTAAGTGGAAAAAATAGATAGAAAGTCGCAGAAAAAGATTACCTATATTTAAATTTGTAAGTTTGGATTGTATTTATAAAATTTAAGAGTTTTTAATATCTAATTCTACTTTAATTGCTTTTAAGTTAAAAGATAAATACAAGAGATAACACGTAGAATTTCCGTTTTACTTTTAAACTGAACAAAAGGTCCCAATTTCCTATTTGTTAAATGCCTTCTAAAACGTTTTTGTTATCTTAAAGATTTGACTAAAAATAGTGACATTTGAGGTTACCTGTTTCTTCTTTATAATATTTTATCTTATATGTGGACGTAAGATGTTGGCCATAAGAAAATAATAGATGATCAAACAATTTTACCGATTAACCTTGTCTTGGCTTATTGATATTTCAGTCATAGACCGTAAGTATGTTACCTAAATATTTGTTATTTTTCATCCTAACTAAAATAATTGTTCATGAATTCTTACAATAGAATGGTGAAAGAACGCTTACTTACATGAACACTGTAAACATATCATGCTATTTCAATAAAAATGATTTGTCAAGCAAACAATGTCTAGCAATTAGAGCTGTAATAGAAATACACGCCTTCGATGATGTTTTTATTACATAAAAGTTGTATTCATTACAGACTGTAGTCCAAACCAATGTATTCGTGGAACCTGTGAAAACCACTTGATGGTTATACATGTAATTGTCAGATGGGTTACACTGGAAAAAATTGTGAAGCTGGTATGAATGAATATATTAAGTATTTTCTGAATATATTCCATTCACATTTACTGAATGGGTTTGTCTTCTGCGTTTAAACTAATACATTTGTTGCTCCTACTATATCACATCGCTCTGTGTTCTTCTTGATAAACGCTAGTAGAAATATGTATTATTGCGTTTAAGATTCAATACTATTATTGGGCATTTTCAAATGGATACTGGTGAGATCAGGTTCGTCGGCATCTACTGCAGTGCATATGAAAGACATATACTATTACAGACAAAACCATAGATTCTGGAAATAAGCTTAACAAAACATCTTTAAATTTTGAAATTTTATGTCAAACATATTTGTTTTTGGACCGAACACACCACGTTTTTATGTGATAGATGATGTATGAGTTAAAAGAATAAGCGTTATCCCAAGAACCCTGGAAAAGACGAGGTTCTACTCCTAACCCGCAATGGCTAAACATATAGAATATTTTTATTGATTTTTTTACGTTTAAGTTTCTTTGAAACATTTTATTAGCATTATAATGTACTGAATGTAAGAAATTGTCTGTTATCTTTCTCTGTCTCTTGTTCGTCAGTGAAATATGACAGTTTTGAGAAAAAATGTAGCACTTGTTAACCTCTAACTCTTGTTGAAGTGATAATAACTGTCAAGAAAAATGCATATGGACATCACATTAATTCAAAGGTTTCGCAGTTTCATAATTACTTAATTTTCCAGATAATGAAGTACAAAATAAACAGGCTCAGTTAATTCTGCAGTGGCTATACATTTGAAATATTTTTTATTGAGTTTTATTTGGTGTTTATGTTCATTTTAAACTTTTTAAAACTTCGTGTTCTTTATAGAAAAAGTGTATTTAAGAGAAACTTCCGAATTCTATTTTAAGGCAAAGTCTTTACTTTTCGGCATTCACGTGTGTTTCTGTGAGATATGATTGTTTAAGACAAAATCTAAGAAATTGTCTGTTATCTTTCTCTGTCTCTTGTTCGTCAGTGAAATATGACAGTTTTGAGAAAAAATGTAGCACTTGTTAACCTCTAACTCTTGTTGAAGTGATAATAACTGTCAAGAAAAATGCATATGGACATCACATTAATTCAAAGGTTTCGCAGTTTCATAATTACTTAATTTTCCAGATAATGAAGTACAAAATAAACAGGCTCAGTTAATTCTGCAGTGGCTATACATTTGAAATATTTTTTATTGAGTTTTATTTGGTGTTTATGTTCATTTTAAACTTTTTAAAACTTCGTGTTCTTTATAGAAAAAGTGTATTTAAGAGAAACTTCCGAATTCTATTTTAAGGCAAAGTCTTTACTTTTCGGCATTCACGTGTGTTTCTGTGAGATATGATTGTTTAAGACAAAATCTAAATTCTTCAGTAATGTATTATTTTAAAACGTTTTGTCAAAATGATTTTCATCGAAAGGATGATATTTACATTTAGAAATTTTTTAGTTAACGTCTCTAATTTTAAATATATCTGTACAGTAGAGAAATTCTCTAAGCTAAATTATTTGCCAAACGCGACATCATTAATTTGTATTGTGTATACAAAGTATGCTGGTTTAAAATAAAATTCTAGCCATTAACTCAAATCTTACTTTAAATAAATGTATTTACAATGTATTTTCTAATTCTAATAATTTGGTACTTATCTTAAGAAATAAAAGATTATAAGTTTTTTCAATAACATATTGCATAGCGGTGTCAACAATTAATTTGGGGATCCAGCAGTCGAATACAGTTTATTCTGATAAAGGGAAAAGAATTAATTATAATTATGATACAGTACGAATCAATTTTATGATTTAAGATGTAACAAAATATAAACAATAAATCAGTAGCATATTTCTTGTTTTATTACCTGTTATTCGAGACCGTGATTGTGGACAATATAAATATAAATTTTCGTAACCTAATGTTAACCCTTTTTATTGTTATTTTGTTTCAGTTATAAATCGTAAGTATATTATGCATATATTTAAATATTGTTTTTTCAAAAGTATAAAAGAATCGATTATAAATTCTTACAATAGAATGCAACACTACATTCGGGCTTGCATGGCAGGTCATGTTTTAAACATACGGGTTTTTGATTAATATTTTTTTATTTGTCATTTTACATTAATTTGTCACACATGGTAGAAATGTCAAAGAAATACATACTTTTTATGGTGTTTTTGGATGCATAAGGTGTTTTTTTTATTACAGATTGTAGTCCAAACCATTGCATTCATGGAAGCTGTTCAAACCACCTTGATGGATATACCTGTAATTGTCAGACAGGTTACACCGGAACAAATTGTGAAACTGGTATGAATAATTATATTATCAAAAAATACACAGATAGCTCATCATCCATTATTATATTTCTTTGTATTATTATTATTTACATTTATAGTATCTCATATGACATTAAATGTCATCATTAAATATTTTTCAAAGATCAAATTTTGATAATATCAGATGCATCGGCAGAGTGAGCATCGTTTTCATCGGAAGTAAAAAAAAAGGCTCATACAATCGCACAAAAACAATCAATTTAGAAAACTTCTTGGAATTGTGACATTTTAGGCATTTTTTAATCAAGAATACATTTGGCATTCCTTAAGGTCATATATCCTCCCCCAAAAGAAAACAACAAAACACGCGACTCTACGCCCTTTTCCTTAGTTTTTATTTATTTAGTTTCAGTATACGGTTTCACGAAACATTCACTTTTAAATACTATTGACTATTAAAGAAATTGATGTATTGTTTCTTAACTTGTTCTCGTGCTGAACTTAACTGAAATACTGTGCGCTGGACGTAAAGCAAAATCAAATCAATCAATCACTCACACTAGGTCTGCACAAAATGTATTTCAAATATTATACCTAAAATACTTTAAATGTAATGCGTCTACACATAAAATCTGATTCCTGAATAAATATATAAGAATCAACTAGAAAGTTTTAAATATGACTAATTTTCTCTCTGTGTACAATACTTGTAACCTTGTTAGTTTATTAATACAAAATACAATAATACTGTGTAGACGTTAGATGATTTAAAAAGAATAAGTTATAAACAGTTTTTTTTATCTTGTTAACAAACATCTCGTTTTAATTCTCATTGTAATTTGTCTTTGCGTTTCAGTAATTGACCGTAAGTAAAACATTTTTATTTTTAATTCATATCATGGTAGTCTTTAAGTCAATGAACCTTTTAGTCGATCCATTAATACTTATATGAACATAATGAGCGTTAATTGCTCGATTAATGAGTGATTTGGATTTAATATTGTTAAGCTTGTTTACTTACATCAAATTGAGAAATAGCTATTTAATAAAATAATAATAATACGAAGGTCACAACATTCGTATAACGTATAATCAATAACCACTAGTACAGCGTAAAACTCAAGAATGTTTAACTATAAATAATTAAGAGGTTGACTTTCAAAAACATTATTCAATATTATGCCATATACACCTCGCGAAAATAAAACTTAGAATTCAAAACATTTCATGTTAGTATATTTTTATTGATAGACTTTGATTATATAATTAACTTACGCAATATTGCCAGCAGGAAAATATGAGTCTTGTACTAGGACTACCCTCAGTAGAAACAAATTGGCTTCTTATTAAAAACAGTTGATACAGATATTGAAACCTCATTTATATGACTTTAGTAAATCAGTTGGCAATATTTTTTCAGATTGTTATCCTAACTCATGTAATCGTAAGGGTATCTGTGACAACACTTTGACCGGATTTATTTGTCATTGCAATACTGGATACACAGGACCCACATGTCATGACAGTAAATATATAGATGTGTAATACAAAAATATTTATTAGTTACCAAACAGATGTTGCAAATTAGGCATGCTTGTAATACTGTAAGATGGGTAAATATAGCAGTTTTAATACAAAACTGACAAGTATAAAGATATTAAACTATAAAGATAACGATATTTTTAACTGCAATCTGCATAAACCATAACATACAAGACTATATATATATATCATATTGAGTCTTCCTGCATTGAATTCAATTCAATTAAATACATTTTTCAACTACTTTCTTTTGAATGAAAAAGTAATAACGTGGCTTAATATTGAGTGTGCTTACATGGCACGGCCAAAGTTCGAGTTACATCTCCGGTTTTTAAATTTATTAAGAAGATATTCAAGGACATTTAGATTAGGGTTAAGATTGATAAACAAACAATAAGTATCTTTTACCAATATGCATATTTATTTGCAAAAAATGATTATTCTGTTTTTATTTACTGCATGTCACATTACAATTTCTGCTTTTTCTGTTTGTTTATCTAACCTTTATAGCGAATTTAAGAGCTGCCCAGCGCGTCCCTTTGTGGCGTATAAGGGTTTTCAGGTCCTGATACGCGTCTGGCCGCGAAAAATATTGGGTTACGTGTTTGAAGTGTACGCTCCTTTCACGATAAATACCCCTTTTGCAAATGTTAACAGGAGTAGGCTCATTGTAGGTACAACAGAAATCTGAATTTTCTGTTCCTATCAATACTCCATACTTTTCCAGTGGCATTCAAATACTTAATATATTTTAAATATAATACCAGAGATACTTAAAAAATAATTCGTCTACACATATTAACTTAATTTTGGGGAATTAATACATAAGAACTAACAAGAGAGAATGTTATTCATTATGACTAATTTCACTCGGAAATGTATACAACAATGTTATTATAAAAAAGTACAAAAGTACAAAAGTACTATGTATGCATTAAATGATGTTTGATATACAATAATCTTTACAAATCTTTGGAAATCTTATTTTAACAAAAATTTCAATTTAATTTGTCTTTGCGTTTCAGTAATTGACCGTAAGTAAAATTTGCTAGATAAAATTCATAACATGGTAGCATAAAGTCAATGCACTATTTAAGGGATTCAGTAACAATTATATGTATATATTGATATCAAATGATAATTGCTTGGTTATTGAATGACAGGTTTTTGTCATTGTGTTTACTTACATCAAATGCAGGACAGCTATTTAACAATATATTAATGATACTTAGATTATTACACTCGTTAAACATACAATCAAGAACCACCACCACCAAAAAGTGTGTGTGATAATTCTCATGTATTGGTTAAAAATATATATATAAGTCGTTTCCGGTGATGGGATGGGGTGCTCGGTTATGTCTCCAACTACTATTTCTAGTTGTTTGTTTCTCGTCAGAAATATAGCTAAATCAAGCAGTTTAAAAATTTCTAATCAATCAAGCATTAAATTATCAATGAACTTTATCAGTATGTAAATAAATAAATTATTATTGTTAAATCAATCAATCAATCAATCAATTTTCTTTGATTATTTGTAGTCCTCGTTCTGGTGATGAGTCCATTTCTGGAAACTTCACGTGCACAAGATTGTGATAGCTTGACCAAATGTATGAGTAACTTTGGAGCTCAATTACAAAGCACCAGGTTTAATTTCTCCAATGATGCGAATGTAATTACATTTATGGAGACCATTTGTATCCAAAGGTATGTTAATATAAAAACATGTTTTTTATTGCACGGTACCTTTAAACAAGTACAATGCACATTAACAAATTGCAAAATGAAGATATATTGGAGGGGAGGTAAGTCGTGTCTTAAAAGAAATTACAATAGAAAAGGTCCGAGTTAACTTAAGGTCCCTGTATTAAAAAGTAGTCTCGTAAGATTTACCAATGTAATGGAGGTGTTGCACATAAATCTTGAATTGTAATGTCTTCACATTTCATCTGAAAACTATAGTCACTTTTAACCTAACAGAACATTAGTACAGGAAAACACATGTAAATGTCAATGTTTGTTGCAATAGAAAACACTGTTAAAATACCAGTCATATCAATTTCATGCAATATGGCTAACATTAAAGACTTTTTATGTTTAGTATGAACACTATGGTCTTATCTTCGGTCTCGATGTTTCGAGTATAATAGGCATGACGTCCAAACATTGTCAATCTTTCCAATAAATAAGGAACTTGTAATAGCGTCACTGCAAAAAAAGTTATTATTGATCACGTGCCTTTCAACACTGAGGTTGTTTGTTCGAGTCTCAGGCTGTACTCTACTCCCATCTTAATTGGCAAGAATTGCCATATTTCCTACCGAAGGTCAAGGGTGTTTTCAGGGTACCTCTGCTACCTCCCCCATTAAAAAATGGACGACATGATATAGCTGATAAATTGCTGAAAATGGCGTTAGACGCCACTCAAGCAAACAAACAAACAAACAAGCAAGCAAAATGCAAACACACTATACATTATACAGATAAGTGCCCAAGTTGTTGTGCAGAAATGTTGTAAATGTCAGTGCCAGACCATGAACCAAAAAATTTATTATTATATTATTATACATATGTTTAAAAAAAGTTCATATTAATATTTTTTCCCCCAAGCTGACTGACTGACAGACAGACGGAGAGACAGACAATAAAAAGCTTAAAGTATGACTGTCATTGATCTGGCGCACCCAAGTACAACCATGGTGCACTCAAATGGTTCGGACGAGGTAGCAGTGCTTGACCATATTTATACACCCCTTGAGTTACTAATTGGCACGTCCAGTGAAAAAGTCAAATCCAAGGTAATATGGAAAAGGAAAGACAATCCGTGATTCATAAAAAATATCTGATTGTAAGGAAAATTTTTACATTAAGATAAATAATCAGACATTGTATGTCATAGAATATTTAACGTTACAACATCAACTTTAGTTATACAGCAAACTGTTAAAGGAAATTTTTTCACAAATTTATAGACTCGAATTCTTTGTTAATCATTATTTTTATATTATGGGCTTTGATCACCTAGAGACCACGACTATGACGTGCTTAAAACGCCTTGAAACCGCAACCGTACTAAAATGATTTATGTATGTGAAACACGCGACTAAAAGGGCGTGTCTTGAAGGGCTGTTTCAATTACAACCGTAATTCAACTGGAAGCGGTTGCATGAATGACGTATTGATCTTGTAAATATCGACACGCGCTATATTTATATGTTGCGTTAAATAGACGAAACAGCAATTTAAGGTGAAAATGGTGTTGGCTCTAGGTGTTCGTCAATATCATAAATGTACAGTAATTGTCATATTAGAATCAAAATAATTCACATAGGCTGTTGTTAATTTTTGTTTTACCACGGGCTGTCGATTTTATACATCCCTTTCAATTGGGATGAAAATAAGGCGACATCAATGGGCAGCCCGCGGCAAGACAATAATAATCCATAACTATCCGTTGATTTCATGTAATCAACTAAAAGAGGGGCTATAGAACTTTTGTCAGTAACAACGTCAACTGCTTAATGTGTTGCCTTCCTACTGAAGGTCGGGGGTTTTCTCCGGCTACTCCGGCTTCCTCCCCAATAAAAACTGGACGCCATGATATAGCTGAAAAATTGCTGAAAGTGGCGTGAAACGCCATCAAACAAACAAAATAATGTTTTGCCACATGTATTGTTTATAAAAACCCTAATTGTTGTGTTGTATGTGAAATAGGAGAGTAATACACACCCTGTTTAAGTAGCTTTATCGCCAGCAACAGCATGCAGAAAATTTGTATCCATCAATATTGTAATATTATATGACCAAATATATGACAATGGCGGCAAATAACTTGGATATTACATTGTTTTATTACAAATTTCTCCCTGAAAAAACCCCTCAGATGACCCAGTTCCATACTGCATTTATTTTAATAATGACCGTAATTAGTAGTCCCACACACCCGCATAATTTGTTTCCATCAATAGTTTCATGCAAGGAACATTCTTCCAATAAGCTTTTTATTTTGTCTACAAATGTTTCTGTAATGCATAGGTAGCAAGCAGTACGGCCGGTACGGTTTGGAATGTGACACTTTAAATTTCTGGTACGGAAACCCTTTCGAGTTTTGTATGTTGAAATAAAAAATGATAGAAATTCATTACATATACTCTAATTTGTGAAACGTTCAACATAAATCTAATTTGAAAACACCCCAAACTTTCAATATAAAACAGCAACCGCTACGAAATCGAGCTCTATTTGGTAAGTGACAAATCATTGCACATTGAAAACCCATATCTATATTCAAACATTCACGGTAAACGGGTTGTCGACGCTTAACCGACCGTTCCAATATCTGAACTGACTGTACAACTATTTTACTGGGTACTACGCCTATGTTTTTATCAAAACTGTCTGACATGGTATTTATTATTATAAGAATAAGAATCTTTATATTTTTTCAATGACCCAAATTTGAACGTTGCCCAAAATATCATTTATTTTAATATGTAGTCTTTGCTTTCCAGGAATATGGATGCTCTGGTAAGCTGCTACAGTCCACAACACATGATGGAATGTTCGGTATTATCCTATGTTGTTCAACAAATACCATCACAAGAAATAAGGGATCATTTCACAAAAATATGTTCACAGAAAGAAGGTATATGTAAAAATTATTTACAAATGAATCTTTATCTAAGGGTATTGATCGGTATTGTATAAATTTGATCAACTGTTGATTTTTAGTCATCTAAATATACAACGCCTTCAGCACAGGTGTCATAACATAACTGTAACACGAATAAAGTTCGTTGCTTTGAACTTTTAAAGAATAAACACGAGACGATGAGTAGGTATGCCCTAAACTAAAACACTTTGATAATATTGCATGAAAGGTCATGCGTGATGTTAAACTCAAGGGAAAGCATCAATCCAACAACCAAGTGAAATTATATCAGATTATTACATGACATTAGGTTTGATGTTGGCCCAAGAGCCAATATTAAACGAGGGCTAATAATGCATATGATATCAAAAATGTCGTGAACAGGTCTTTTTATCATATGCTTCAGCAGGGGTGGGGGGAAATAAAATAAAGACTTGGATATATCAATATTTTATCCAGTTCTGGTACTATAATATCTTACGCCATGGTATAGCTGAAAACGTTTAACGCCAGAGCTAATAAGTTCAGCAGCCACTTATACTAAATGTTGACGACGTATTTTGGTTATTGTCTTTGCGTGACAAATGAAAACTGCATACTTACCGCGTATGGTCCAAACATGTGTAAATTGAATTCAACAATTATTTTCTACAGTTATTTAGTGTTTTGAAATGTGGCTGGTGTTTCATTTTGATAGAGCAATTTTCTACAGGAAAGTTTCACCTAAATTACAACGGAGTGAATGTTTGGAAGAGTCTATTGTTGTCTGATTGAAATTTTTCGGGTTATCTCGTCTTCAGTTAAGGCGGGAAAAGCCTCGCGGTATGTCCGAACACCACTGAACGTTACGAAAGCAGATTGATTGATTGATTGGATGTTTGCTTTACGTCTAGCGAGCAGTATTTCAGCTATATTCAGGAAGGGATCAAGTTAACAAACAACACATCAATTGAAAAAGGGTTGGGATGGGACACAGGGAACACAATTTTGACTGCCACTGGAAAAGTACGGAGTATTGGGTAGGGTCGGAGAATTCAGCCTTTTATAGCGGCTACAATGAGCCTACTGTTTTTCAAAATCTACAAAAGGGATCTTTATCGTGCAAGGAGCGTGGCACTCTCCAAACAAGTTATACCCACTATGGTCCGCAACCATGCTTTCCGTATTATGACCTGACAACCCAATCGAGAGGGTCTCCCCTATCCGCCACCCGGGACGCATTGATCTGCTCTGTGGGTCGAGCACTTTGAACCGTTTCAGTATGGTCCCAGACGATAGCAGACGATTTTTTTTAAAACAACGCTAGGTCCCTTTAAAAACTCAAATAGGTGACTTCCTATGTAAAATTCCGGTATCAAATTCAAGGACGATTTGGAACATTTCAACAACAAAGGCATAATATACAATATGGACGTGTTATCGTGTAGAATTGTTTTAAATTGGATTTTAACACAGTGAATACAAAGGTACAATATGGAATAATTAAAAAAATGCAAAACGATTGCAGGAGCGTAGAATATCAGCTTTTTATTTGATTGTTTAACATAATAAGCCCCGCACAACTTTGTTTATCGCCATTAAAGGGCGGAACCTAGGAGACTATTCATGTTACACGTCAATTATAGAATGGTGCATTTGTCTAACTCGAAAGACTGTGCACTACACATAACTTATTTACAGGTGTGCAGCGTGGCTTGATAATCAAAACTCACATCAAACATGTCGCAACATAGTCCTGTGACGTATAACTCATATGTTGTATAACAAACCGGTGCGTATACAATTATGATACTTACACAAGTAAGGGGCACAGACTTATCACTTATGAATTAAGTACAACATTTTGAAGTTTTATACGTGAGTAAAAGGGTATTACAGCTATCATTAAGACAGGAACAAGTTAAAAACAAGAAATGACATACCCAAAGGGCAAAGACTTATGATTGCATTGGAAAAGTATAGCGTCTTTGGTACTTCGAAAAGTCTCGCCTTTGTTAGCCTACAATACACCTTTATTCGATAACTACAAAAGAGGTCCCTATGATGCAAGGAGCTGAACACTATCGAAACACGGTATAGAGTATGGTCTACAGTAAGGTTTTCCGTATTATAATCTGATAAGCCCTTCCCTCAAACCAAAATCCTGCTCTTTTAAAACTATTCGCAACCTGATGGACACGCGCTTAGCAGTCCTGTTGGTTGGACATTCGAAACATTTCGGGTACCTACATACATATTTTTATATTAATACACGCACGTAATGTTTAACATGATTCATGCAATTTTTTATTCTCGTATTCAAACTAAATTTATGGAGCATTTTTATAGAGATTCTTGAAGTTACAAAATGTATTGCAAAGAACAGTGTTGCTACCGCAATAACGGACTGCACAATGAAGTTTGCACAAATCTCAATGAATGACAAAGATAAGTCGCAACAAGTTTGCTCGTATGTATTCTTTATTACTACGTTGTTGTTGTGTGTTCAGTAACAAAACTTACGATATTTCGGTTGTTAGCTGAAAACTCCTTCATTCAGTTTGTCCAGTTCGGTTTTACTGGTTGACTGATTGTGTTGACTTTTGTTTTGGTGTGAGGTTTTCGTAACCCCAATCTTTCAATCGTCCTGCCTGACCAAAAGAGCGGATAGGTCAATACCGCTCTGGCCATGGAAAATTTTACCGTTGTATGACCAAAAAATCTGGCAAAAAATGTTAAACATTTTTAGTAAAATTGCATATTAGTGTTTAACAACAATATGTTCGGTCAGACAAATGTTTAGATATATTTCAGGCGACATATGCCCGACAGAATTTCAGGCATGACAATAAACCAGAGAGCCAGTGAAGGAAGATTAATTAGACTAATTACACGGCATAACCAATTTAGACATAAATCTAATATATATATTTATTAATTGCTGCAAATAATTATCCCACGACTTTTAGTTACATCGCGTGATCATTTGGATAACTTCAGAAAGAAGTTTAATTGGAAAAAAGACCACCTAATAGCATATACTAGTGTTACTTCAGATTGCATAAATAAATGTTTTTTAACACGCAACTTTGTTTCAATCTATTTTGAAATATGAATACAAATTTCAAAATCGAAAAAAGTGCAAATTTCAATACAACATGTAAAATTGTAATTTGTTAAGTACGTTTGTCAAAGAATCGAAATCCGCTGTTTTAAGAACTAAAATTAAACTGATTTATTTCTTATTAATTTTTTAGCCATATGAGATCAATGGTTACCTGCATGGAATCTGCGTTAAAAGGCCAGTGTCCACAGAAGACTGTCGAGTACGTTGAATCTACTAACAAAGAACAATATGCCGCATTGTGTTTTGCTCCTACGACGACTGCCAGTCTTCTTATTTTTGCCCTGGCAATTCTAATTACTTTGGTGTCATAGGTTATCATCTATTACAAGAATTTGAAGTCATTGAAGGCATAACATTCAGATGGATCAGCTGAATTTTTCTTTTGGTTTGTTTTAAAAGGTTTTCTATTTATTTTTTTAGGGGGATGTAATTATGTTATCTTTTGTGAATGTGAAAGACATTTTAACTTGTGATGTCCTAAATGCCACTTAAGAGCTTTTTTACTTATCACACATTTGTGGATGATCTATTAATTTATTATCTAAGTTTTTTATTTTCCTGTATCACTTGGATCCATATTCGGACATACTCAGGAAATGTAGGTTTTCATTTATTGTGTTGGCTACGTTTCTATTTTGCTTTGCTTTTGTTATAATATAATTAACTAAATATAACTTCATCATTTGGTTGTTTATAAATACTTGATTGTGTAAATAAATCTATAGCCAATTTAAGAAAAGACAAACACGTTGCCACACCCCTCGGTCAAAAAAAAATACGAGACAACAGGACAATCGCTGAAAACTAAAAATGATAAACACAAAACCAACTTAAACGTATTGTTGAAATAAGTTTCTCCGGAAGGGTAAGCAGATCCGTTTAAATGTTCCAGTATAACGGCCAATTGACTGATTGATTACTCGAATGAGGCAGCCATATGAAAAGCTTTAAAAAGTATAGTTTTAAAGAAAAATATTTAATATACTAGCTAAACTGAGACGTGTCAATATAACGATTCATCGTGTTAATGCTCACTCAACTTCCTGTTTAGATAATGTGAGTGTTCAGTAGGTTATCGGCATAGTTTAACCCTACGGGTTGCAACACACGGCGTATTGTGTAGAGGCGGAAAAATTCCCATGCACCATAGCTTATAAAGGCTACATCAAGCCTACTCTTGTGGACATATACAAAACGGATCTTTAGTGTACAAGGAGCGTGGCACAATGTTCTATTGCCAAAACCCAATGCGGCCAATAGATCACTAAGCCCAACACCGATAAAAAAACTGATCAATTTCCTGACTTCTCATTAAATAACTGTTTTATTATACAACCCATATATGTATAGATATTTGCATAGATAGGAAAAGTACAGCGCAGTAAGATAATACTATTTTTTGTTGTTTACCAAGGAAACAATATATTGCTCTCACAGAAGGTTTAAGTAAACAAAAAGTTTCAACTCGACCTGTATAACCAATATTTAATTTGTAATTAATTAAACCGTGTTGAATTTTAAAGGAAAGATAAAACGCATCAATGGGAGCAACATCATGTTTACGGTTAGCTAAGAATATTCATCACCGCAGTCTATTTTCCTAATCAGCAAAAAGGTGGAATGTAAGCGGCCAGTGGAACACCAGTCAATAGAAAATTCGGGTGGTGTAGGGTTAAAACTTAATAAGTATCTTATAAAATAAAAACTACTTTACTAGTAGGTAAGAATATATTTTATGCATTTTTCTGATGTTCAAGAAGAAAAATTGTGGGTTAAATTGGTGGGATAGTATACAACTTGAGCCACGCACTGCTGAAACAGATTGTGTACATGTAATTCCGTTTTTATATTGATTCATTGGTTGCATGTTTGCTTTACGTCCAGCGAGCAGTATTTTGGATATATTCAGTAAGATTTTCAGTTTTATGAACACCGAAATAAATCAAACTACAAAAATCTGCAAAATATCTAAAATAAAATATATATGATTATATATGATTGCTTAAATGTTTGCTCACCGGCCAGTTGTTAACAGGATCGTACACAAAAGGAGCAAGTGTAAACTACAGATTTTGCAGTTTTGATGAAACCTACTTATTTCCTAGTGTACTAAACAAATATGTACATCGCACAAAACTCCTAGTTTTATGTATCATTTTCTTGAATTATGTGAGCGCACACTGAGGTAGCGGAACTCTTGATCCCGCATTGTTACCAAGGTTTCTTATGGGAATGCATATTGCAAGCTGTAAAATGTTTTAGGAAACATTTCGGTAAAGTAAATGCTCGTCATTTCTAGTCCAACACTAAATCTGAAACACTCATGATTGTCACCATTATGTATATCAGCAGTACAACAATAAAACTTATGTGTGACGAAGTGAAGTAAATGCTTCTAAAAATGGTGAATAGATGAAGGAAAGGCAAAACAAAAAATGACATTCCTTTTTATTCTTAAGCGTAGGTATTTATGGGTATATTTTAAAGCAGAAACAAAATATTTTGGCCCACGTTTAGAAGCTGGAAACAAAAAAGAAATAATTAGCAGCAGTGTCACGCAACAAGAACAAGTCGTGTGCGGAACTGATAGGTTTTCTACAAATCAGCACAGCACAACAATACTATACTCTCCAAACACTGTATCCACTGGCCCGCTTATCTTCCAATTAATCACAGATAGGGAAGCAACCTAGAAAAAAGAAAAACTGTTATGTTGTCATCAGATCATCAGATATAATTATGTTCTAAAATTAAATAGGAAAAACATCAGGAAATGTGTATTTCTTTTTAAAAATTGAAATGCAAATCTGTCCAGGACCTTATTATTACCAGGAAACTGCATTTAATCTAGATAAAAATTGGACAGTAGGAAGGGAGTATATTTATCATCATTAATAGAAAGACAAAACTATTTTTCGGCTGCCATTGAATTGAAAAAACATATATTATCTAAAGGTAAGACTTGTATAATAATGCCATTTTAATGTAAGATATTTCTATACAGTCAAATATGTATTTTAATAATACGCTCTATGCAGAAAGTACAAGTCAATCAGGAATCGGCTTACATTGATTATTCCCTTTTGTACAAATAAGGCTTATAATATAATAAATATGGCGAAATGAAAAAAAGTACCACCCTTTAAAATCCGAATGGTAATAAAATCAAATGGTGACATTATGGACTTTTCAAAATGACCTGGTATTCTGAACTAAAAATGCTTAAAGAATTTTTGATCCCTACAAACTAATGTTTTTAGTCTTTTGTCCCAAAGAAGCTTAATAAAATTCTCCATTTTGTCACACTGTTAGTTTTTTTATTGTCAATGGCCGCCATACACAGGGTTTCTCAGTAAACAAAGTAATTAGAGTAAATCAATACGAATAAATGTGTAAATTAAATGTCAGCAAAGATTCCACGGTTATAAAATTTACTACACCAGATGCGCGTTTCGTCCAAGCAAGACCCATAAGTGGCGCTCAAACCTAGAGAAGTATTTTAAATCCTCATATTTAAGATGTAGTAGAGCGGTCATCATGAAAAGTCCATCAAATCTGGCGATCTCCACCTTGCAAATAAAACCTTAAAGTTAATGATATCACTGCAAAAGTCCATAATATTCTAGTCAGGAAGGAAGTGTGAATAGTAGACTGGTGATTTACTCGGAGATTAACATTCCACCAGCATTGGTGCAAATACATTAAAATTAAATCACGTTTCAATTGGTATAGTTTATTCTTGATAAAATTAAGCAATACTGATTAATAGCTAATTATTTAATGTTAATGTGGTATTAAAGTGTTACATTTGAACGTATATTGTATTAATTCTTACTCAGAATTTTACTGCGATTCACGTGAAGCTGAAATTGGGCAGTATATTGCCTCTTGTCAATTTAGTTTACAATAATCAATTTTAAATCATTACATTAGTTTCTTGTTACTATATTTCAGAAACCCTCTATACCAGCAACTAAAATATGAATGTTTCAAATTATACAGGCGTTCCAAGTTTAGATGAAATTGAGAAGGAATATTTTCGTGAAAATGGCCTACCGGCTGTCATATATTTGTCAATACTTTATCTTGTTGGTGCTACCGGAAACATGCATATATTGATAATTTATCTTTCGAAGCAGCGATCGAAACGGGCAGCGAAGGTTTTCATTCGTTGGCTTTCGGCTGTTGATTTTATTGCCTGCGTTGCTTGTATACCATTTGAGATTTACAATATACGTAGAAGCCATATATTTGTTTCTTCGGAAACTTGTGCATTTTTCAAGTATTTAAGCCATGTTGTTTCATTATCTTCAGGTTCAATTTTAACAGCCATTGCAATCCAAAGATATAAAATGATAGCTATTCCAGGGCCAGCTGAACTTTCAAATATAGTTTTAACAAAAATTTCAGCAATTATTGTTGTAACATGCATAATCATATCAGTACCACCATTATTTATTGTTGGTGCTGAAAGTAAAACAATGATATTTCACGATATCGAACTAAATGTCACAGATTGTGTTGTTTTGTCGGAATTTAAAAAGATGTGGCTTGCCGGGGCCTATGGTGGTGTGCTGACAATAGCTAGTTTTTCTTTCTTACTAATCTGTGCAGTATGCTACGGAAAAGTGCTCTATTTTATTTATACACAACAGGAGACAAAACCACTAAGAAATCTAAAGGAAAACAATCTGAACCGGTTACCTGTTGTATCTGCAACAAACACAGAACAGCGTTCCGAGATCAGAGTCGAACTCAAAACAAATACAGACATAGTAAAGACTGACAAAACAGACAAACGCAAGGAGTACGAAAAGGGCCGACAATTAACGATTGGTTTGATTACAGCAAGCGCTGTTTCTTTCACTGGATATATAATGTTTTTATCAACTTTTCTAATTGATTTCGCTAACCCTTTTGTTAATGTTGCTGTGAAGAACCTACTTATTCGAGCTTACTTCATTAACAATGCAGCTACTCCAGTCGTGTTTTTCTTTTTAGATGACATCTTCCGAGAAGAATATTTGAATCGTTTTTGTTTGTTTTGATTGATTAGTTGACAAACATTTAAAAAAGCTTACTACTAATATGATGTCAATTTATATTTAATGTACGCCACAATACAATTTATGTTCGCTCTTCGAAATTGACCAATTAAAATGTATTCATGCTACCAAAAAGAATCACTGTCGTGAGACTTCGGATGACCTTTATCTGCAAACTTTCGAGGGTCTTCCCTTTATTTCAAACAAGCGACATGTACCCAGCCTTATTTACACAGTTTGAGCTAAAATGTCGGTCGAAATGCTTTAATTTTATTTCTATTATTGTGTACTGTCAGAGATTACAATATTGAGCAACTATTACACAGCAACAAAGCTGTTTGTTTAGACTTAAACAATGAAGAGCAATTATTATTAAGTTATATTAATTTATATTATTTTTTAACCAAAATTCCAAACTTGTTTAAAAGAAATTTCAAGTCATTTCATAATTTGATTCAATGAAGCTAACTACAAAATTGGCAAATTTTTTGCAAGCAGTACAAGGCTAGCATTTATGCTCAGACATTACATGAGAATAAATTAAATTGTTGTGTTTTAAATAACATGTTTACCCTATAACTTTCTAACTAATAAATAACCCAGGAAACTATTTAAACTCATGAATGTATGTGTTAGAAAGAGAAACAGTTTATCAACGCTTTTAAGCAAACAGCAAACAGTTCATCTTGATTAGATGCAGTATTCTGGTAAGAATGATGTCCACGAAAGATTTTATTTAAAGTGAAAAAGGAAATATAGTTTCCAGCCGCCGATGACGTATTTTCGAAGAATAGTTTTATCTGATGAAAACCTATCACTTTGCGTTCGGAGGCGTCGTTGTCGTCGGCGGCGGCTGTAAACTTTTACATTTAAATCCTTAATTGAAACCAAACATGGCCATAATGTTCATTGAATGGACCTTTACAAAGTTTGTGTTTTTTATTTGGATTGGAAAACTAATGTGGTCGCCACCGAAGGACATACTTTAACATAGGACCCGATGGGAAAACTGTTTAAAAAAGGCATCTTTTCTGAAACCGATAAACCAATCAAAACAAAACTTACTAGAATATTGCTTGGATGGTCCTTTATAAGTTTATGTTTTCTATGCCAATCGGAAATTCAAAATGGACGCCACCGCAGGATTGAGTTTAACGTAGGACCCTATGGGAAAAAGTTTTAAAAGGCTTCTTCTCTGAAACCGGTTAACCAATGGAAAGAAAACTTACTAGCAATATTGTTTCGATGGTCCTTTATAAAGCTTAATATGTTTTTATGCCAATTGGAAATTTAAAATGGCTGCCACCTAAGGACTTAGTCTTACATAAGACCCTATGGGAACAAGTTTTAAAGGCTTCATCTCTGAAACCGATTAACAAATGGTAACATACCTTACTAGCAATAATGTTTAAATGGGCCTCTTTGAATTTTATGTTTTTATACCAATAGAAAAATCAAAATGGCCACCACAGCAGGACGTAGATTAACATTGGACCCTATTGAAAAAACTTTTAAAGTCTTCATTTCTGAAACCGTTTAACCAATGGAAACAAAACTTACAATATTGTTTGGATGGTCTTCTTTAAAGTTTATGTTTGTATTGTCGATTGAAAGTTCAAAAATGGCAGCCACGCAGGACTTAGTTTATTATAGGACCTTATGTGACATGTTTTTATCTTCTTCACTGAAAGCTGTTAACCAATGGAAACAAAACTTTCTAGAAATATTGTTTGGATGGTCTTCTTTAAAGTTTATGAAAATTACAGGACAGTTTAAAATGAAGGAAATGCTATCTTCATTGCCTAAAAAAATCATGTAAGCGATACAGGCTCTTAAAAGCCTCTGGTTCTAGAATGTCCCCATAGCTGTGAATTAATCAATATTTAGATAAATGCAAGTCAAACGATTATAATATATGATATTTTATCATTCTGATTACAATTGCCGAGTCTCATACTATTTTTTCCAATCATGTTGTGGTATATTCTTACCGATTGTTTGTTTGATTGATTGATTGTTGATTGGTTTACGTTCAGCAAGCAATATATCAGCTATATTCAGGACATGCAAATTAAATAATTAGAATAATTATATAGTGATATCCCCATTTGATTTCATATCTTAATAAAGTGCAATATATTTTCATATTTTACACCTGTCTCGATATTTTATGTAATTTCCGGGAAAAGTACAGATGTGTTCCGAACATCGACTTTATATTTTTACGGTAGTTTGGTAAACAAACGTGGCCGAAAATGACATACATGATCTGCTCTCGAGGGAAGAATCAGCAGAACCGCTTGAAACTAACAAATGGAAGTGAATTCGATTGTCGATAAAAGTTAAGTTAAAGTTCATAGACCAACAAACGAAAAAATCGACTGTAAACTGTACGAAACGAAATACTGACCAAGTGAAAATATGTTAATATGGGCCTAGTAAAATATTACAAAAAAACAAAATTAATGAATAATCACTTAAAAGCATCCCAAAAATAATTACTATATAATAAAAGGGGTATTGCATGAATATTGGGAAATATAGTCTCTCGCAAGATGATCTATTGTACTCGCAAGCTTGTGCAATATAACATCTTGCTTGGGACAATATTTCCAATATTCATGCAATAAACATATATTATTATGAAAAATCACTCCTTTAATACTAAAACATGAACACATACAATAATATGAGAAACTTTTCTGATAATATTGTATTAGTTCACGTTTTAGTTAATTTGAATGTAAGGTTTTTTAATATTGAAATTTTCAACAGCAAGAAGACAAGACTGGAAATATGAGCAGACAATAAATTTGTGCTCATCTGACAAAGCAACTATTTTCATCGCAAGAAGAATAGCTCGCGTTTCTGCAGTAAATACAGACAAAGCAGACAGAAGACGACGAATTTCAACACGCTGTCCAAAGACAGCGACTGAAGCAACGTTTTCATCGTCTTTTGACCCTTCTGTTTACGGTCCGGGCAGTGCAACACGATTCCATTTCTGCAAAATATTGTATTATTATTTAAGGTTTGTATCGGACTTTCTTTGTTTTCTCCGATCATAAATACATTCCGGTTTGAAGTTTGACCAAGGTGGATTATATGGAATTTCAATTGCGGAAATGTCATCTAAATTTATACCTGTATTGTCTAAATGAGATTTGATCAGCTGGTAAAAAGTGTTAATTTTGTTCGATGTTTTTGGAAAAGATTTCTACAAAGAGGTTTAAAAACACAATCGTAGGCAGAATTTCCAGGATAGGATTTTAATTTTGTTGAATATTGCAAAGCGAGTTTTATTCGTCTTTGATAAAAATGGCTTTTTTGCCTTTACAAATAAACTATCTACAGGTCTGGTTCTATAATGTCTAAGACAAAGTAGCAATCCTCGACGGTGTCAAGGATTTTGACATTCGACTTGCGAGCAGAATCATATACATTTCATAAAACAACCGTAGTCCAATTTATTTAGAAAGAGCGATCTATATAAATTAAGTACATCCAGTCAGTGCTTGATACAACTTAAAATTATCGAGTGCTTTAAGGCAATTATTTTTAAAAATATATTTTAAAAATATTCTTACAAAAATCACAATTAAAGTAATGTCTTCAACAATTTTAATACGATTGCTATATCAGTCGGGATGCGTTTTCTTTGTGCTACAAGATGCAAACCAACACTTTTGGAAGATGAAATTTTAAATTCATTCTCCTTAACCCATTTCTCTATTATATTTAAACATAACTGTAGTTCAATATTCGTGTTTGTTACTTCATAGCATATGATAAAAAATCGTCAATTTATAGAGAACAATCGAAATTATCTTTTAAAACTTGAGCAAGATTATTTATTTTTTATACAAACAAGGTGAAAGAAAGGGTGATTTCTTGCAAAACACCCATTTCTTGTTCAAAACGGACATTGTTTAACTGATCGTAAGTTTAAATACTCTCTCAGATAAAAATGTTTGAAATAAAGATAGAAAGTCAGCTTTTCAACTCCATAGCAAAACGATGTTTTAAAATAATATTATTTCATGTTGTGTCATATGCTTTTTCTAAACCGAAACAGATAGATATAACATGTTCATTTTGGGCGAAGTCGTTTCTTATGTACGTTTCAAAACGTACTAGATGATCTAGTGTACTTTGTTTTTGTCTGAATTCAAATTCAATATTAGACATTCAAGAGATTGTTGGATTCTAGAAACCATACAAGGCAATTGTTGCTCATCCCTTCCATGGTCTTGCAGACACAACTTGTTTGGACGGTAGTTGGACACATCAGAATGGGGTTTTCCAGGCTTTGGAACATGCACTACGGTAGCCATTTTCCAAATAGATGCCAAGTTTCCGAAATACTGTTAAGTAGGTTTAAAAGACATTGTAAAGAAGATCTGGAAAATGTTTAAGGAGTAATAATAGCCACACGGTTTACCGTGTTGTTTGTTTAGAGAAATTTTGAGCTCTTTTAAAGAATATATTGTTATCTTCTTAAGTTTTGGATGGACAATTCAGTTTGGATTTTTCTTTTTAATTTTGAATCGCTGAAAATTCATTGGAGGAGTGTTTTGCTAAAGTATTGGCCAATTTATTTGGTACTCTCATTCACAAGTTTACAAGCCATTCCTATACTTTAGGTTAACCATTCGTACCTTCAATTAAACGTATCATATTCCAAACTTTATTCAAAGGTGTATGGTTATAAGGCGGACAATTTTTCTCTGTGGACTTTCGCTCGATTAATTTGAAAATTTTAATGCTTATTTTGGGTCGGGTGTTTGTTGAATCGTCGATCGGCCTATTTTCTTTATAAGCGCACTTCCAGTCTTCATCAAGCAATTGCTTAGAAGGATGTTTTAGATTTGCAGGTTGTAGGAATGGTTTCTTCAGCAATTGCAGTTAATAGTTCATTAAATATTAAAATAGGGTTGGAAATGCCATCAAAAGTCTCGGAATTGAGTTGTTCCCTACAAAGTTCTTCAAAGAAAGACGAATTGGCCTTGTTAAATTTGTATCTCGACACTCGTTCTGTTTTTAAAGGCACAAGAATAATGGGAAATAATAACTGCCACAGATATCAAGAACTTTCCATGAGAAGTCGGACAGGAGAGAAGGATATGTTATTGTTAGATCAAGTGCTGACCTCGACAATTCCATTGCATAATGTTATCCATTATCGAGGAAGACGAATGGGGAGATTATGGTCTCGTGCGATGTCCCATTCGCCTGTCTATACTGGGAGATGACTGTGACATCCCACTCTTGGCGGTAATGTATACATTTGATTGCCCGATATAGTCTCATTATTTCTGTTGTCCAAACTAAATTTTCTCTTACGGAAAAGGATTGGGTCCCTTATAGATTTTGGAGTACGTTAGATATTTTTAGATTCCTTTGTTTTGTTCTTCTCCGAGCTGAACAGAGGACAAGCCTCAGAGTAAGAAATTTTGTTTTTGGTCTTCAATTTTCCAATGTCTTTCTCTGTTTTAAATGTTGACAATATGTGCAGGTTAAGCCCACATGCCTTACTAATGCCCATCTAAAACACATCTGTGTACTTCTTCACTGTCCCACGCCTTGACCAAACGTTTTACATTTTGTTACATAATGAGCGTCAATCAGTTCGGCGAGATCATCATCTTAATAATGAATTATTTCTTGAGTTCAATGTCCTATGGGCCGAAATTTCCAATTGAACAATTTTGTTAAGTTTTAGATGATTCAAGGACTGCCGTTGTTTATTGCATTCAATGAAGAGACAATCAGATTTCATTTTTGATGCTTTCTTAACGTTTGCACAACCTTCGATAGATTTTTTTCTATAACGGCGTGTGAAACTTAACATATTGGTTTACGAGGAAATTTACTTGACAAAACAATATATCTTGGTCTTAATCTATTACTTCTTAAAGCGTAAAATCATTTTTTTGGACCTCTTTGTATAAATGGGGGTTTTTAGAGGACATGGTGAAAGAAAGGAGGTTTACCACCCTTATCCCCACCTAACACGGATTGCCAACAGGAGTGATTCTAGTACTATTAGGATCTACAGCAGAAACCATAAGCTGTTCTAAAGGTGGTGTAATCAAACAGACGTATTGTGCAATTGCCAAGGACAACCGTTCAAAATTCTACTTGATTGACCGTCATGTAATCGACATAGTCGACACATGTTGCCTCTGTTAGTAAACTCTTACTACAAGCTGAGGATGTTGCGGGCCCATTACCCGATTCCATACGGGGATATTCGTACCGATGTTCGGAGTTGTTCAATTTGTACTCCAGCGTCTTCCTAATACAAACTGAACGGAATGCAACGGTGAAAAATTGCTGACATTTGCAACATTCAAACAAAGCAGCAATCACATTGCTGTATATTTTACATTATTGCTTGACTAAATTAATAGGTAAAATCTGTTTAAAATTCAATTTTAAAAATGCTTATTGCATGCACATATGTTTGATTGACTGATTGATTGTATGTTTGCTTTACGTCCAGCGAGCATTATTTCAGTTAAATTCAGGGCGAAAACAAGTTAACAAACAATTAATCAACAAAAGGGGATGGTATATTCCACAGGGAACACAATTTAGACTGCCTTTGGAAAAGTATGGAATTTGGGTAGGGGCGGAGAATTTAGCCTATTTATCAGCTTAAATGAGCCCACTCGAAGTCTACAAAAGGTGTCTTTATCGTGCAAGGGGCGTTTTACTCTCCAAACACATTACCCACTACGGTCAGCGGCCAGACTTTCCGTATTATGACCCGATCTATGTTTCTTTCTACGAAGTAATCCAGTATCACAATGACACATAAAAAAATCGTAAAAGCGATTGCCAAATTAATAAACAAAGCAACTATAGTTGATTAAACTTTATCTGACCGCACATGGCATGTTGGCTGTTTTTTAAACAGCATATTAAAACGTCTGCCGAAGTTGTTGCCCTAAATATAAAAGACATTTCTAGGTACATATTCATAGTTCTATTAATTTGATCCCTTGAATTAAGAGTTTAAGCCTCAAAATGTACAATAAACTTAAAGAAAGTTTTTACTACAGAACATTTTTTGATGATAAACAAACAGTCTAAAATATAACTTTCCGTTTTCAACAATATGTATTTGGAACAATAATTTTATCTGATACCAAACCTATCATTGTACATCACAAATTCCGGTAATGGTATATCAGTCAAGTGGAGATATGATGTGTTTTTTGTATTTTTTGTATTTTTGTATTTCGTTATATATATTGTTTTTTAAGTACCATTTTGTAACTTCTAAAACAAGAAAAAAATCAAAATATAATAAGCTTTATTTTACTTTAACTCATGTACATCGATGACACAAAATAACAAATGTATGTTATATTACAAAATCATACAATCTCAGTCATTTTTAATAACAAATAATAAGAATATTGAATTTTTATAAGCGTTTAATTTATATGGTTTTAGGGATTATATTTTGACGGAAATAATTATACAAAATTCAAACCTAAATTGTTTTGGTGTGTAGAGAATTTTTTAAAATATAATTTATTGCAAAATACAAAATAAACAATTTTGAGGGTAAATAAACAAGTTAATGTACAATTGCTACTGCGCGAATAAACAACTTATGTAACTGTTGTGTTGGCTTTATCAGTTAGTATCGCAAACAAGGAAACATGTTTTCTCATTTTATTTTGTTTGCTAATTCAATTCTTTGCATGATTTGGAAACCTCCGAATCACGAACTATCAAATCCACTAACATTTAACTTTTCACCAATCAAATAATATCAATTATAACTCCAACTTACAGTAAATGAAATTATTCAATGACTTGAGAATTAACGATGTTTTAAATTTATCAAGGAAAGAATATATCGCTCTCACAAAAGGTTTAAGTAAACAAAGAGTTTAAACTCGACCTGTATAACAAATATTTAATTTTTAATTAATTTAACCGTGTTGAATTATTAAGCTAAGAATATTCATCACCTTTATTTTCACAATCAGGAAAATGGTTGAAGGTAAGCGGGCATTATAAAACCAGGTGTAGGGTTAAAACTAATAAATATCTTATAAAATAAAAACTACTTTACTATTATAGGATTAAACACCGTTTTCAATGGATTTATCGGTATATCAACAAGACCAACTCACTCACAAACAAATAATTAAAACTGCATTAAGGAATTAATCTATCTAACGTGTTTCTCAACTTCATATTTCTTGTGTATTTGGTAGAGGGAATGACTGAACGTATGACTATTTTGTTTATTTTTACCTACGATTATTCCATAAACCATTTTCTGATTTTAATAAACACAATTAAGTTTTATATCAATCTATAACCTTATTTTCTGTATCGAACACAATGAAAGTTTTAAATTTAACACATCATGTATGATAATTCATCAATCAAATAATTCATAAGCTGATCGCTACATTCGATATTGAAAGCCGCCATCTATGTTTACGTTGGTTACGATAAAAATAGTTCGGTAAACGTCATTTATCCAAATATAAATTAAGTCAACTTCATTTATCAAAAAATAAATTTCGTTGAAAACCTCTACCGGAAGTAATCTCAACCAATGAAATAAACGTATTTCTAAATATGCAAATCATATTAGAATTATTAGGTAAGAATATATTTTATGCATTGTACTTATGTTCTAGGTCACAAATTGTGGGTTAAAGTGCTGGGAAGAGTATTCAACTTGAACCACGCACTGCTGAACCCGATTGTATACATGTAATTCAGTTTTTAGATTGATTCGTTGGTTGCATTACGTCTGCCTAGCAGTATTTTAGATATATTCGGCACGATTATCAGTTTTATAAACACTGAAATAAACCAAACTACAAAAATCTGCAAATATCTAAAATAAAATATATATGATTATATATAATTGCTTAAATGTTGGCACAAGGTCCAGTTTTTAACAGGATCGTACACAAAAGGAGCAAGTGTAAACTATAGTTTTTGCAGTTTTGATGAAAACCTACTTATTTCCTTGTGTAAAAAAGAAATATGTACATCGCACAAAACTCCTAGTTCTATTATCATATTCTTGAATTATTTGAGCGCACAAACACAGAGGTAGCGGCACTCTTGATCCCGCATGTTCACCAAAGGTCTCATATGGGATAGCATATTGCAAGCTGTAAAATGTTTTAGGAAACATTTCGGTAAAATAAATGCTCGTCATTTCTAGTCCAACACTAAATCTGAAACACTGATGATTGTCACCATTATGTATATCAGCAGTACAACAATAAAACTTATGTGTGACGAAGTGAAGTAAATGCTTCTAAAAATGATGAATAGATGAAGGAAAGGCAAAACAAAAAATGACATTCCTTTATTCTACAGTGTAGGTATTTATGGGTATATTTTAAAGCAGATTTGTCCTACCGCAGGTCGGGGGTTCTTTCCGGGTACTCCGGCTTGCTCCCCCAATAAAAACTGGACGCCATGAAATAGCTGAAAAATTGCTGAAAGTGGCGTTAAAACACCATTCAAACAAAAAAAAATAATAAAGCAGATTTGACAGGAAAAGAAAGTTAACGCAATATTTTGCCCACGTTTAGAAGCTGGAATGAAAAAAGAAATAATTAGCAGCAGTGTCACGCAACAAGAACAAGTCGTGTGCGGAACTGATAGGATTTCAGCACAGCACAACAATACTATACTCTCCAAACACTTTATCCACTGACCCGCTTATCTTCAAATTAATCACAGATAGGGCAGCAACCTAGAAAAAAGATAAACTGTTATGTTGTCATCAGATCATCAGATATAATTATGTTCTAAAATTAAATAGGAAAAACATAAGGAAATTTGTATTTCTTTTTAAAAATTGAAATGCAAATCTGTCCAGGACCTTATTATTACCAGGAAACTGCATTTAATCTAGATAAAAATTGGACAGTAGGAAGGGAGTATATTTATCATCATTCATAGAAAGACAAACTATTTTTCGGCTGCCATTGAACTGAACAAGCATACTTAATTACCCCATACTTAAGATCTTGTAGCGATTGCGTCATGAAAATTCCAGCCAATCTGGCAATCTTCAACTTGCAAATAAAAAACCTTAATTTTTTTTTTGGAAATTCAGGGCAGTAAATTTCAACAATGACATCACTTCAATAGTCCATTTATTGTTATACTTTTCAGCAAGGAAGTGATTACTGGGCTGGTGATTTACTCGGAGATTAACACCCCGCCAGCAGTGGTTGCAAATACATTAGGATTAAATCACGTTTCAATTGTTATAGTTTGTTCTTGATCAAATTAAGGAATGCAAATTATCAAATAATTATTGAATATTCACGTGGTATTATTTCTCACATTTGAACGCATCTCGTATTAGTTTTTACTCAAAATTTTACTGCGATTCACTTAAAGCTGAAATTAGGCAGTATATTGCCCTTTAAAATTTTTTTTAAATAATCAATTTGAAACCAATACAATTAATTTATTGTTAATACATTTCAGGAAACCTACCAGCAACTAAAATATTAATGTTTCAAATTATACAGACGCTCCAAGTTTAGACGAAATTAAGAAAGAATATTTTCGTGAAAATGGAATTCCGGGTGTCATATTTTTTTCAATACTTTTTGTTGTTGGCTTACAGTAAACATTCATATATTGTTAGTTTATAAGAAATCGAAGCAGATTTCGAAACGGGCAGCAATGGTATTCATTCTTTGGCTTTCTGCTATTGATTTATTTGCCCACGTCGCTTGTAAACCATTTGCGATAATCGATATCCGGTTAAGATATACATTTGTTTTTTGTGGAGCATGCGCATTTTTCAAGTATTTGCACGTTGTTTCATTATCTTCCGGTTTCGATTTTAGGAGCCGTTGCAATCCAAAGATATAAAATGATAGCTATTCCAGGGCTAGCTGCACTTTAAAAATTTCGCAATTATTGTTGGAACATCCACAATCGTATCAGTACCAGCATTATTTATTTATAGTGTTGACACTAAAACAACGATATTTTACGAACGAAATGGCACAGACGATGTTGTTTTGTCAGAATTTAAAAAGATGAAGCTTGTCGGGGCGTAAGGTTGTGTGATGACAATAGTTAGTTTTTCTTTTTTACTAATCTGTGCAGTATGCTACGGAAAATTGCTCTATTTTATGTATACACAACATAAGACAAAACCACAAAGAAATCTAAAGGACAACAATCTAAGTCGGTTGCCTGTTGTATCTGCAACAAACACAGAACAGCGTTCTGGGATCAGAATTGAACTCAAATCAAGTAAAAACATAGTAAAGACTGACAAAACAGGCAAACGCCAGGGGTACGAAAAGGGTCGACAATTAACGATTGGTTTGATTACAGCAAAAGCAGTTTTTTCACTGAATATATTAATCATTTATCAACTGTTATAATTTCTATCGCTAACCCTTTTGTAAATGCTGCAAACAACCTCCTTTTTCGGTCTTACTTCATAAACAATGCTGCTAATCCAGTCGTGTTTTTCTTGTTAGACGGCATCTTCCGAGAAGACTGTTTGAAGTTATACAAGAAAAGAACTTCATGGAAGCCGTCAACATTGTATTTGTTTGTAAATCGTATTTTATTTTTCTTTGTGATTGGTTGACAAACATTAAAAGACGCTCACTACTAATACAATGTCAATATATATTTAATATACGTCACAACACAATTTATCTACTCTCTGCAATATTGACCAAGTTAAATGTATTTAATCTACCAAAAAAGAATCACTTTCGTGAGACTATTACACAGCGACAAAGCTGTTTGTTTAGACTTAAACAATTATGGTAGCAATTATTATTAATTTATATTATTTTTTATAGAAAACTCAGAGATAGATACTGAATAAATTCAGACGATGTACCTTTCAAAACTTATATTTTCAACTCAATCTGACTTTCTTAAGAATTTATATTAAACTGATTGTTTCTGATGCATTAATATCAATAGTCAATATTATTTTCAAGTAATTACAAATTAGTTTAAAAACATTTCATTTCATAATTTGATTCATGGAAGCTAACTGCAAAGTTAGTTAATGTTTTGCTAGCAGTACAAGCCTAGCATTTAAACTCAGTACATGAGAACAAATTAAATTGATGTGTTTTAAATAACATGTTAACCATATTTAATAGGGTAAGGATTATTTTGTACTTCATTTATTAGCTTTATAACTAACATTACCAGAGTTATTCCTACTGGCTTGCTTTTACTCATTTGAACTTTATCTAAGAAACATATTGTGGATAATTGTGCGATTTAATATTGACTTACTGCTAAATATATACCATAGTAATTTTGTGTAGTCTGAATTGTTTATCGTAGCTCAATCAACATAAATTTGTACACATACTTCCTCCACGCTTTATATTTGATATGTATTTCCACGTATAGCATTATGTTTGTTTGTTTGATGGTGTTTAACGCCACTTTCACCAATTTTTCAGCTATATCATGGCGTCCAGTTTTTATTGGAGGAGGAAGCCGGAGTACCCGGAGAAAAACCCCGACCTGCGGTAGGAAAACTGGCAATCCTTGTCAATTAAGATTGGCGTCGAATACACCCTGCAGTGAGATTCGAACCCACAATCTCATTGTTGACAGACCACGTAATCAATAGTAGACGAACTACCTTATCCACTCGGACACCGAGGCCCCACGTATAACATTAAAATGCACTGCTGTATACAAAGAAGCGTATCGTCCTCATCAACCACTAAAACTTTTGTATGAATTAACGTTAACGGGATTCATAATAAGCGATTGTAAATCGGTGTAATCTCCGTTAAAATATTTTATCTCAAACTAATTATGTCACGTGCATTCCCAGTTCATTATGAAAACTTTTTGTTGGCGGTTGTACGTTAAATTACCCCCATCCTCCCATAAATTAAAATTTAATGTTAGTAGGCGTAGGCTCATTGTAGCCTTTACATTTCCCAATTAGCTTGCGAAGATAATATTTGGTATTTCATTTCTTTACATGTAAACAATTGAAATGCAGATACGACGACCTAACTATCTCGAAAAAGATTTTTTGATTTATAAAGCATTATGCTAACGGATTGTGGGAATTCATAGGATCTAAAGTAATTGGAAGTACACAGTTCTAATCTAGTGATGTAACTTGTACTTTATTTACTTGTTTAAGTTCAACGGTCATACAAATTCATTTTTCTTTTAGTCTATAGTTTTCTGAGCATTTTGGGTGAAAACATAAAAATTAAATGTACTTGGCTATGCAAATAACTATTGTAATTTGTTTTAAATGCAGTTGTTTTTAAAAATAATTTTGCAGCTATATTCTGGTCTCCAATTTTATCGTGTGAGGAGGCAGTAGTCAGCGGTTAGAGCCCGCGTACTTCAGCAGGAAAACTGGCAGCCTATGTCCATGATGGTAGAAGTCACGTATACCTTGCCTGGAATCTGTCTCAAACCCTGATGAACAAGACAAATAAAAGATTGTTTAAACTACAAGTACCTTGTCCACGCTGCCAATTACGCGTCAGAAATTTGCATATGATGAATAACTTACGACCAACCTGTCATCTTTAAAAAAAAAATCTGACCCCTTTTCCGAAAACCCTAAAGGTGTCGGCAAGTTTGTACTATTGTGTTGACTATGCCTTGCAATGTGTCACGATAATTTCATTGTGGCTCTTGTGATATGAGGATTTTGAATACATTAACTATTTGAACTTTCTCATTAACTTATTACGGCTTGCTTCCACATTTTGTTTTAACGATTAAATGACACAAACATCTGTCTTAATATTGATAAAAATGTAACCACGCACAGTCATAATAAAATTATTATTTATTTTCTAGTCATATATTGCAATATATTTTTTATGTATTATGAAATATAATTGGTTCATGGTGTGCATAAAATTCATTATCTATTTATCGTACATAAGGCGTCTACTCTATGACTTTCCTGAATTCTTGAAATCATAATCTCAATTAAATACATTATGCATAATTTAAAAGACCCCATAGAATTCATTAAATATGGTCCATAAATTTTACGACGATTTACGTGAATGAACACCATGGCTTCTATTATCAGGCACCTCTTAATAATGTATTAAGTGTTTTTTTCGATTTCATCAGACATGATGCAAGCAAAACACTAAATCCCCATTGACAATGTCTATAGATACTTTTTGTTAGTTTTTCAAAAAACCGCTTGTAATATTTTCGGCGAAAGCAGTCAAGGATACATTCAAGTACTTTATTGTTTAAAGTTATTATCGTATTTTTCAGATGCTTATTTAACAGTTTCCTGTTACACTTAACATTTTGTTCCTAACCACAGTAATTGAGTTGTCAAGCTAGAAACTAATACACTTTTGTATGGTCAATTATAATTTACTTAGTGATAAATTCAAGCAGAACATTGGTAGAGCTCGTCACCTTGTTGATACTGACATTAAACCAACAAAGAAACAAACAATCGTGTTGTGTAATCGTTCATTCGGCATTATTGTGAATGTGTTTCAATTTAAAGGATCCATATTAGTGTTTCTGTTGATATATCTTTTATTTATTTTCATTTACATCTCCAATAAGGAAGAATTGGTTGTTCCTTTAAAGTACGCATGATTTAGTGCAGCAGCTTTAAAGGTAAGTGATAACATAACTGTAGTTGTTATGTATACTATGAAAGAAGTTATATGGTCTTGTAATTAAAATTCAAGCTGGGGATTGTAAAATGTACTTGTGAAAAGTTATTACGTTGCCACTTGGGCCAAACACTGAAGAATGAAAACTTGATAAATACTATGCATGTTATTATCTTTTAGTGTCAAAGCAACACGCGATCAACGCACATACGACAGATAACTCTTGCATGTGAATTGATTTAAGAGTAAGGGTAAAAAATATTAATGACGCGAATTGTTTGTAAATCGTCGTGTAGTTTTACAATTAAAAAACGCTGCATGGGTGAAGTTGAACTCGAATTTTATTTCCACATTCGTTTGCAAACATTATCAAATAGATGTTTTGGACTTTCTCATCGTTGTCTAAAATTTGTGATGAAATTAAGTTCGATATTCTCTACACAGTAATTTTAATTACAAACCTCGGACTATTTGTAACAAACTTACTTGTAAAGAAACAGACAGATCAAAAGGGATTTGATTTCTTCGAAAATAAACTTTTGTTTAGGAACCGAGTCTACGGTTCAGCACTTTTCTAGCCTTCCTCTAAGTGTGTTATTGTGTCTACATCGCCCACCTGAAATACGACCTGCACTAGGCCTATGAAAAGCTAGCTTTTTGACTACTGATAGTAGGACCCACTTCCAGTTTTCAGCAATTTTACTGCAGCCTTTATTGCTGATCATCTCTAACATGTCTGTAGCATAGGTCGCGTCTCACCGCTTTGTTTTCCAAGATAAAGTATGATTTCTGGTTAAAAGTACAAAAATTCAGTACATGTCATCTGATTAAAACCTCATTTTACTAACTTTATTTTATCAGTTGTGCTGCCTTGCAATACTATTCATCGATTCATAAATTAACATTCACTGCCCAAGATTGACAATTCTAAAGTTCTTCTATTTCCAGTTTCTTAGAAAAATTTAGAATTTTAGCTCAATCTTCCAATATGTTTCGACTCAAGACTGCTGATAAGACTTTGTTTATAAGAAATGTGAATCTGGCATAGTTAATTTTACCACCTTATGATCTTTGGTAGTTCTATTTACTTAATATGTTAATATTGTTGGCCCCTTTCAATTTTTTTCATAATTTCCATCTTTATTCACATTAACAAAATTTTCGTGATCAATCTGTGTAAAAATGTAATCTATGCAACTCATTTTGAGGATTCTCTACTTCTAATATTTCTAGGTTTGCTTGTGTACCCCTTGTCATTTCTCTTCTTGTGAAGAATTCAACATGACATCGGTTACTTTATCTTTTCTAACATTAAAATTTGTTCTATATGTTTAACTGGATTCAATTTTTTTAAATATCAAATATATTTATGTTTGATTGTAGTTGCACTACCAATTAAAGTCTCAAATAAATTACAAACTTTAAAGATGGAATTGTTTTATTGTTAAATCCAGACCTACTGTAACTTGTATTTTTATAGCGGAAACGTATATATTACAAACTTTCCTAGTCAAAACGGAGTTTTGATGCATTACATTAGCGGTTGAATCTAGATGTACAGTTACTTGAATTTTAATTGGAGAAGCGTATAGATTACAAACTTGCCCAGTAAAATACCGTTTTGTATATGCAATCCAGATTCATAGTACCTTGTATTATAATAGCACAAACGCTAATATTACAAACGTTTCTAGTAAACCCAAACGTTTACAGACTCAACTGTTAATGTAATAAACTGTAATTAACTTTAAAACGTGAATATGTTGTTATGTTAAGTCAAGACATGAAATAACTTGTATTTCAATAGCAGAAACGTTTAAAGTACAAAACTTTTTAATAAAATGGATTTTTTAAGCAATTGTGTTGTTGTTTTTCATTAACGGTAACAATCTCAACAGTAATGTAATAAAATACAAAATCTAAAGATAGAAATATATGGTGTTAAATACACATTAAAAGTTTCTTGTATTTTAATAGCAGAAAAGTTTTCCATCTTTTCTAGTGAAATGGAGTTCTTATGCATTTGGATGTTGTATTACATTAGCAGTTACCTTCTTAACTGTCATTAAATGTTATCTTTTCTACTGTAATTAACTGCTACCTATTCAACTGTAATAAACTTACCTTCTCAACTGTAATAAACTGTTACCTTTTCAACTGTAATAAACTGTTACATTTCCAACTGAATAAACTGTAACCTTCTCAAGTGAAATAAACTGCTACCTTCTCAACTGTAATAAAATGTTATCTTCTCAACTGTAATAAACTGTTGCCTTCTCAACCGAAATAAACTATTACCTTCTCAACGGTAATAAACTGTTACATTCTCAACTGTAATAAACTGCTACCCTCTCAACTGTAATAAAATGTTACCTTCTCAACTGTAATAGACTGTTACCTTCTCAACTCTAAAAAACTGTAACCTTCTCAACTGTAATAAACTGTTACCTTCTCAACTGTAATATACTGTTGCCTTCTCAACTGTAATAAACTGTTACCTTCTCAACTGTAATAAACTGTTACCTTCTCAACTGTAATAAACTGTTACCTTCTAAACTGTTATAAACTGTTACCTTCTAAATTTTAATAAACTGTAACCTTCTCAACTGTAATAAACTGCTACCTTCTAAACTGTAATTAACTGTTACCTTCTCAACTGTAATAAACTGTTACCTTCTCAATTGTAATAAACTGTTACCTTATCAACTGTAATAAACTGTTACCTTCTCAACTGTAACCTTCTCAACTGTAATAAACTGTTACCTTCTCAACTGTAATAAAATTTTACCTTCTTAACTGTAATAAACTGTTACCTTCTCAACTGTAATAAAATTTTACCTTCTTAACTGTAATAAACTGTTACCTTCTCACCGTAATAAAATGTTACCTTCTCAACTGTAATAAAATGTTGCCTTCTCAACTGTAATAAACTGTTACCTTCTCAACTGTAATAAACTGTTACCTTCTCAACTGTAATAAACTGGTACCTTCTCTACTGTAATAAACTGCTATCTTTCAACTGTAATAAACTATTAACTTCTTAACTTTAATAAACGGTTACATTCTCAACTGTAATAAACTGTTACCTTCTCAACTGTAATAAACAGTTTCATTCTCAACTTTAATAAACTGGTACCTTCTCAACTGTAATAAACTGGTACCTTCTCTACTGTAATAAACTGCTATCTTTTATCTGTAATAAACTATTACCTTCTCAACTGTAATAAACGGTTACATTCTCAACTGTTATAACCTGTTACCTTCTCAACTATAATAAAATGTTACCTTCTCAACTGTAATAAACTGTTACCTTCTCAACTGTATTAAACAGTTTCATTCTCAACTGTAATAAACTGCTACCTTCTAAACTGTAATAAACTGTTACCTTCTCAACTGTAATAAACAGTTTCATTCTCAACTGTAATAAAATGCTACCTTCTAAACTGTAATAAACTGTTACCTTCTCAACTGTAATAAACTGCTACCTTCTCAGCTGTAATAAAATGTTACCTTCTCAACTGTAATAAACTGTTACATTCTCAAATGTAATAAACTGTTACCTTCTCAACTGTTATAAACTGTTACACTCTCAACTGTAATAAAATGTTACCTTCTCTACTGTAATAAAATGTTACCTTCTCAACTGTAATAAACAGTTTCATTCTCAACTGTAATAAACTGCTACCGTCTAAACTGTAATAAACTGTTACCTTCTCAACTGTAATAAACTGTTACCTTCTCAACTGTAATAAACTGTTACCTTCTCAACTGTTATAAACTGTTACCGTCTCAACTGTAATAAAATGTTACCTTCTCAACTGTAATAAACTGTTTCCTTCTCAACTGTAATAAACAGTTTCATTCTCAACTGTAATAAACTGCTACCTTCTCAACTGTAATAAACTGTTACCTTATCAACTGTAATAAACTGTTACCTTCTCAACTGTAATAAACTGTTACCTTCTCAAATGTAATAAACTTTTACCTTCTTAACTGTAATAAACTGCTACCTTCTCACCGTAATAAAATGTTACCTTCTCAACTGTAATAAACTGTTACCTTCTCAACTGTATTAAACAGTTTCATTCTCAACTGTAATAAACTGCTACCTTCTAAACTGTAATAAACTGTTACCTTCTCAACTGTAATAAACAGTTTCATTCTCAACTGTAATAAAATGCTACCTTCTAAACTGTAATAAACTGTGTTACCTTCTGAACTGTAATAAACTGCTACCTTCTCAGCTGTAATAAAATGTTACCTTCTCAACTGTAATAAACTGTTACATTCTCAAATGTAATAAACTGTTACCTTCTCAACTGTTATAAACTGTTACACTCTCAACTGTAATAAACTGCTACCTTCTCAACTGTAATAAACTGTTACCTTATCAACTGTAATAAACTGTTACCTTCTCAACTGTAATAAACTGTTACCTTCTAAACTGTTATAAACTGTTACCTTCTAAATTTTAATAAACTGTAACCTTCTCAACTGTAATAAACTGCTACCTTCTAAACTGTAATTAACTGTTACCTTCTCAACTGTAATAAACTGTTACCTTCTCAACTGTAATAAACTGTTACCTTATCAACTGTAATAAACTGTTACCTTCTCAACTGTAACCTTCTCAACTGTAATAAACTGTTACCTTCTCAACTGTAATAAAATTTTACCTTCTTAACTGTAATAAACTGTTACCTTCTCACCGTAATAAAATGTTACCTTCTCAACTGTAATAAAATGTTGCCTTCTCAACTGTAATAAACTGTTACCTTCTCAACTGTAATAAACTGTTACCTTCTCAACTGTAATAAACTGGTACCTTCTCTACTGTAATAAACTGCTATCTTTCAACTGTAATAAACTATTACCTTCTTAACTTTAATAAACGGTTACATTCTCAACTGTAATAAACTGTTACCTTCTCAACTGTAATAAACAGTTTCATTCTCAACTTTAATAAACTGGTACCTTCTCAACTGTAATAAACTGGTACCTTCTCTACTGTAATAAACTGCTATCTTTTATCTGTAATAAACTATTACCTTCTCAACTGTAATAAACGGTTACATTCTCAACTGTTATAAACTGTTACCTTCTCAACTATAATAAAATGTTACCTTCTCAACTGTAATAAACTGTTACCTTCTCAACTGTATTAAACAGTTTCATTCTCAACTGTAATAAACTGCTACCTTCTAAACTGTAATAAACTGTTACCTTCTCAACTGTAATAAACAGTTTCATTCTCAACTGTAATAAAATGCTACCTTCTAAACTGTAATAAACTGTTACCTTCTCAACTGTAATAAACTGTTACCTTCTCAGCTGTAATAAAATGTTACCTTCTCAACTGTAATAAACTGTTACATTCTCAAATGTAATAAACTGTTACCTTCTCAACTGTTATAAACTGTTACACTCTCAACTGTAATAAAATGTTACCTTCTCTACTGTAATAAAATGTTACCTTCTCAACTGTAATAAACAGTTTCATTCTCAACTGTAATAAACTGCTACCGTCTAAACTGTAATAAACTGTTACCTTCTCAACTGTAATAAACTGTTACCTTCTCAACTGTAATAAACTGTTACCTTCTCAACTGTTATAAACTGTTACCGTCTCAACTGTAATAAAATGTTACCTTCTCAACTGTAATAAACTGTTTCCTTCTCAACTGTAATAAACAGTTTCATTCTCAACTGTAATAAACTGCTACCTTCTCAACTGTAATAAACTGTTACCTTATCAACTGTAATAAACTGTTACCTTCTCAACTGTAATAAACTGTTACCTTCTCAAATGTAATAAACTTTTACCTTCTTAACTGTAATAAACTGTTACCTTCTCACCGTAATAAAATGTTACCTTCTCAACTGTAATAAACTGTTACCTTCTCAACTGTATTAAACAGTTTCATTCTCAACTGTAATAAACTGCTACCTTCTAAACTGTAATAAACTGTTACCTTCTCAACTGTAATAAACAGTTTCATTCTCAACTGTAATAAAATGCTACCTTCTAAACTGTAATAAACTGTGTTACCTTCTGAACTGTAATAAACTGCTACCTTCTCAGCTGTAATAAAATGTTACCTTCTCAACTGTAATAAACTGTTACATTCTCAAATGTAATAAACTGTTACCTTCTCAACTGTTATAAACTGTTACACTCTCAACTGTAATAAACTGCTACCTTCTCAACTGTAATAAACTGTTACCTTATCAACTGTAATAAACTGTTAGCTTCTCAACTGTAACCTTCTCAACTGTAATAAACTGTTACCTTCTCAAATGTAATAAAATTTTACCTTCTTAACTGTAATAAACTGTTACCTTCTCACCGTAATAAAATGTTACCTTCTCAACTGTAAAAAACTGTTACCTTCTTAACTGTAATAAACTGTTACCTTTTCACCGTAATAAAATGTTACCTTCTTAACTGTAATAAACTGTTACCTTCTCAACTGTATTAAACAGTTTCATTCTCAACTGTAATAAACTGCTACCTTCTTAACTGTAATAAACTGTTACCTTCTCAACTGTAATAAACAGTTTCATTCTCAACTGTAATAAAATGCTACCTTCAAAACTGTAATAAACTGTTACCTTCTCAACTGTAATAAACTGCTACCTTCTCAGCTGTAATAAAATGTTACCTTCTCAACTGTAATAAACTGTTACATTCTCAAATGTAATAAACTGTTACCTTCTCAACTGTTATAAACTGTTACACTCTCAACTGTAATAAAATGTTACCTTCTCTACTGTAATAAAATGTTACCTTCTCAACTGTAATAAACAGTTTCATTCTCAACTGTAATAAACTGCTACCGTCTAAACTGTAATAAACTGTTACCTTCTCAACTGTAATAAACTGTTACCTTCTCAACTGTAATAAACTGTTACCTTCTCAACTGTTATAAACTGTAACCCTCTCAACTGTAATAAAATGTTACCTTCTCAACTGTAATAAACTGTTTCCTTCTCAACTGTAATAAACAGTTTCATTCTCAACTGTAATAAACTGCTACCGTCTAAACTGTAATAAAACTGTTACCTTCTCAACTGTAATAAACTGTTACATTCTCAAATGTAATAAACTGTTACCTTCTCAACTGTAATAAACTGTTACCTTATCAACTGTAATAAACTATTACCTTCTCAACTGTAACCTTCTCAACTGTAATTAACTGTTACCTTCTCAAATGTAATAAAATTTTACCTTCTTAACTGTAATAAACTGTTACCTTCTCACCGTAATAAAATGTTACCTTCTCAACTGTAATAAAATGTTGCCTTCTCAACTGTAATAAACTGTTACCTTCTCAACTGTAATAAACTGTTACCTTCTCAACTGTAATAAACTGGTACCTTCTCTACTGTAATAAACTGCTATCTTCCAACTGTAATAAACTATTACATTCTCAACTGTAATAAACGGTTACATTCTCAACTGTAATAAACTGTTACCTTCTCATCTGTAATAAACAGTTTCATTCTCAACTTTAATAACCTGTTACATTCTCAACTGTAATAAACTGGTACCTTCTCTACTGTAATAAACTGTTCCATTCTCAACTTTAATAAACTGTTACCTTCTCAACTGTAATAAACAGTTTCATTCTCAACTTTAATAAACTGTTACCGTCTCAACTGTAATAAAATGTTACCTTCTCAACTGTAATAAACTGTTACCTTCTCAACTGTAATAAACAGTTTCTTTCTCAACTTTAATAAACTGTTACCTTCTCAACTGTAATAAACAGTTTCATTCTCAACTTTAATAAACTGTTACTTTCTCAACTGTAATAAAATGTTACCTTCTCAACTGTAATAAACTGTTACCTTCTCAACTGTAATAAACAGTTTCAATATCAACTTTAATAAAATGTTACCTTCTCAACTGTAATAAACTGGTACCTTCTCTACTGTAATAAACTGCTATCTTTCAACTGTAATAAACTATTACCTTCTCAACTGTAATAAACGGTTACATTCTCAACTGTTATAAACTGTTACCTTCTCAACTGTAATAAAATGTTACCTTCTTAACTGTAATAAACTGTTACCTTCTCAACTGTAATAAACAGTTTCATTCTCAACTGTAATAAACTGCTACCTTCTAAACTGTAATAAACTGTTACCTTCTCAACTGTAATAAATAGTTTCATTCTCAACTGTAATAAAATGCTACCTTCTAAACTGTAATAAACTGTTACATTCTCAACTGTAATAAACTGCTTCCTTCTCAGCTGTAGTAAAATGTTACCTTCTCAACTGTAATAAACTGTTACATTCTCAAATGTAATAAACTGTTTCCTTCTCAACTGTTATAAACTGTTACACTCTCAACTGTAATAAACTGCTACCGTCTAAACTGTAATAAACTGTTACCTTCTCAACTGTAATAAGCTGTTACCTTCTCAACTGTAAAAAACTGTTACCTTCTCAACTGTTATAAACTGTTACCCTCTCAACTGTAATAAAATGTTACCTTCTCAACTGTAATAAACTGTTTCCTTCTCAACTGTAATAAACAGTTTCATTCTCAACTGTAATAAACTGCTACCGTCTAAACTGTAATAAGCTGTTACCTTCTCAACTGTAATAAACTGTTACCTTCTCAACTGTAATAAACTGTTACATTCTCAAATGTAATAAACTGTTACCTTCTCAACTGTTATAAAATGTTACCCTCTCAACTATAATAAAATGTTACCTTCTCTACTGTAATAAAATGCTACCTTCTCAACTGTAATAAACTGTTACATTCTCAAATGTAATAAACTGTTACCTTCTCAACTGTTATAAACTGTTACCCTCTCAACTGTAATAAACTGTTACCTTCTCAACTGTAATAAACAGTTTCATTCTCAACTGTAATAAACTGCTACCTTCTAAACTGTAATAAACTGTTACCTTCTCAACTGTAATATAATGTTGCCTTCTCAACTGTAATAAACTGTTACCTTCTCAACTGTAATAAACTGTTACCTCCTCAACTGTAATAAACTGTTACCTTCTCAACTGTTATAAACTGTTACCCTCTCAACTATAATAAAATGTTACCTTCTCCACTGTAATAAAATGCTACCTTCTCAACTGTAATAAACAGTTTCATTCTCAACTGTAATAAAATGCTACCTTCTAAACTGTAATAAACTGTTACATTCTCAAATGTAATAAACTGTACCTTCTCAACTGTAATAAACTGTTACCTTCTAAACTGTAATAAACTGTTACCTTCTCAACTGTAATGAACTGTGACATTCTCAACTGTAATAAACTATTACCTTCTCAACTGTAATAAACTGTTACCTTCTCAACTGTAATAAACTGCTTCCTTCTCAGCTGTAATAAACTGCTACCGTCTAAACTGTAATAAAATGTTACCTTCTCAACTGTAATAAACTGTTACATTCTCAAATGTTATAAACTGTTACCCTCTCAACTGTAATAAACTGTTACCTTCTCAACTGTAATAAACTGCTACCGTCTAAACTGTAATAAACTGTTACCTTCTCAACTGTAATAAGCTGTTACCTTCTCAACTGTAATAAACTGTTACCTTCTCAACTGTTATAAACTGTTACCCTCTCAACTGTAATAAAATGTTACCTTCTCAACTGTAATAAACTGTTTCCTTCTTAACTGTAATAAACAGTTTCATTCTCAACTGTAATAAACTGCTACCGTCTAAACTGTAATAAGCTGTTACCTTCTCAACTGTAATAAACTGTTACCTTCTCAACTGTAATAAACTGTTACATTCTCAAATGTAATAAACTGTTACCTTCTCAACTGTTATAAACTGTTACCCTCTCAACTATAATAAAATGTTACCTTCTCTACTGTAATAAAATGCTACCTTCTCAACTGTAATAAACTGTTACATTCTCAAATGTAATAAACTGTTACCTTCTCAACTGTTATAAACTGTTACCCTCTCAACTGTAATAAACTGTTACCTTCTCAACTGTAATAAACAGTTTCATTCTCAACTGTAATAAACTGCTACCTTCTAAACTGTAATAAACTGTTACCTTCTCAACTGTAATATAATGTTGCCTTCTCAACTGTAATAAACTGTTACCTTCTCAACTGTAATAAACTGTTACCTTCTCAACTGTAATAAACTGTTACCTTCTCAACTGTTATAAACTGTTACCCTCTCAACTATAATAAAATGTTACCTTCTCCACTGTAATAAAATGCTACCTTCTCAACTGTAATAAACAGTTTCATTCTCAACTGTAATAAAATGCTACCTTCTAAACTGTAATAAACTGTTACATTCTCAAATGTAATAAACTGTAACCTTCTCAACTGTAATAAACTGTTACCTTCTCAACTGTAATAAACTGTTACCTTCTAAACTGTAATAAACTGTTACCTTCTCAACTGTAATAAACTGTGACCTTCTCAACTGGAATAAACTGTTACCTTCTCAACTGTAATAAACTGTTACCTTCTCAACTGTAATAAACTGTTACCTTCTCAACTGTAATAAACTGTGACCTTCTCAACTATAATAAACTGTTACTTTCTAAACAGTAATAAACTGTGACCTTCTCAACTGTAATAAACTGTTACCTTCTCAACTGTAATTAACTGTTACTTCTCAACTGTAATAAACTGTTACCTTCTCAACTGTAATAAACTGTGACCTTCTCAACTATAATAAACTGTTACTTTCTCAACTGTAATAAACTGTTACCTTCTAAACTGTAATAAACTGCTACCTTCTCAACTGTAATAAACTGTTACCTTCTCAACTGTAATAAACTGTTACCTTCTCAATTGTAATAAACTGTTAGCTTCTCAACTGTAATAAACTATTACTTTATCAGCTGTAATAAACTGCTACCTTCTCAACTTTAATAAACTGCTACCTTCTCAAGTGTAATTCACTGTTGCATTCTTTACTGTAATAAACTATTAACTTCTCAACTGTAATAAACTGTTACCTTCTCAACTGTAATAAACTGTTACCTTCTCAACTATTATAAACTGTTACCCTCTCAACTGTAATCAAATGTTACCTTCTCAACTGTAATAAACTGTTACCTTCTCAACTGTAATAAACTGCTACCTTCTCGACTTAATAAACTGTTACCTTCTCAACTGTAATAAACTGTCACCTTCTCAACTGCAATAAACTGTTTCCTTCTCAACTGTAATACACTTTTACCTTCTCAACTTTAATAAACTGCTACCTTCTCAACTGTGATAAACTGTTGAATTCGGAATTGGTTTACCTTAAATTCAATTTATAGGTACTTCTATTGCAACATTACCATACAAATGAAGTTTTGATCCACATTAGTGTTAAAGTTAAGTTAATTGCATAATCTACACAATTAAAAGATTACAATGTTATTTTATTAAATACAGACAAACAGTATTTATATCTTGATTTATTGCAAACCTTCTTCGTAACACAAAGATTTGACGCATTAGGGTTTTGTATTACACTATAACAAACAGTCCATCGTTAATGTAACCAAATGTCACGGATTTTTACTGGGTACTCGGGGTTAAAATCCTATTCAAACAGGCCTAGCTAACACATGACTTTAAGAATAATTTGATAAAATATTCCATGATTCATATATACCAAGTTAAGGAAATTGAAAACCGTCTGATCAAAATAAACACATACGCGGACGGAAAATGTATTTCCTTTAAACAAATATATAAATTCTGACTAAACCTACGTTGTTTGCATACAGTATGTTTTGATGTTTAGATTTTGTTTTACTTTGAGCTTCCTCAAAACATAAAGCGCATGGGTAGATCTATTCGAATTTTAGGGATATTAGTGTTTTACATAAATCTGGGAGCAAACGCATTATGTATAGGTCATTCTTGATTTTAGGAATGCATAAGAATAATACGATTATAATAGCTGGCATGGCGTTTTGTGCGCATTTTAGAAAAATATTATAAACAGGTATGTTCTTTAATAAATATAACAAATGTATTTAGTCATATTACTTTCCGACGCGTGCCATTAATATATAGACAGTTTTAAAAAGAGAACTCCCAATTTCAAGTGCCTGTTGTACTTTATGAAAAAATCATTTTTTCCAAAAAATAATAAATGCATTAATGCAACTTATTTAACTTGAAAAGAATTGAGGTATATTTTCTACTTACTTACAAAACTGCAGTCTAAGTTTTTGGTTCAGTGTACAGGTTTGACTCTTACTGTTTTAAATTGAAACCTATATTTTACTTCTGACAGAATTGATGATAACAGCATGAAACAGTAACCCCAACTTTTTTGGAAGTGGGTGAAAATAATTGACTTGGGAAGGTGGTGTTGATTAATATAACTGAATAATAACTACATTGTGTCAGTATCGTTATAATTTAGCCCAACTCTATATGAAGTCTCGATGTTGCAATGAAAATAGCTGATGTAGTGTTTAACAGCATAAAACATACTTTAATTTAGACACCATACTAGGTAAAATGAATTGCAATTTAGGATATAACGTGCATGAATGTGTCGTCAAAATACAAAGCACAATTGAACACATAGAAAGCTCTCATTATACTGGTGCACGTTTTTACATGCGCAAAACAATATTCGGTTTGCTTGATAATTGCCAGTTATAACCAAGGTACATATAGATGCATTAATCTGTTCATGTATAACATTACTAGAAGGAAATTTTTTGTTTTCATATGCACGTCGGATGTATTCTTACGAGAGGGAACTAATTATTTCTGTCGCATACTTAGTAAATCAGTGAATCTGACTTGTTGTTTCAACAGTTTTTTGTTAGTGTTACTAATTGTTGAATGTTAATGTAACGGTAAAATAAAGTTTTTATCTTATAAATTGATCGTACGTATTGTTTTTACTTTTCAGGTTTGTTAGATATGGAATCGTGGAATAAAGTAAGTTAGTTTCATTGTGAAGTAAATATGTCTTAATATAAAAATGCAAATTCGCAGTTTGTACTCTCTCGTAATGGACTGTTTGATCTATATTACAAATACGTAAACAACCAAATATGTATTAAATATATGTCTGAACGCACACTGTGTTAGTTGTGTTTGAAGATTGACATGCAAAACAATTATCTTGATGCATGTTAGACAGAGTTCCAATCAATCAATGTATTGCACAAAAATGAAAATTTGAAATTTCAATGCCAGGACAGAATTTGATGTGTCGTAGAATGAAGAATAAAAAATGAAATATGTCGGAATTATTATAATAAATTCATAATGATTTATTCAGCAGGACTCCATTAAGAAATATTTAAACTGACAATGTACAGTTTATATGAAATCGGTGGTGGTTAAAAAGACATATGCTTGAAATTTACCATGAAAAGAAGGAGAACGTGTGATAAAGATTTTATTTTATTTGCTTGTACATGAATCTTCTGAAAATAGAGACCTAATTAGTTGCAGTTTAGGTATTAAGTCATCTAGATTGTAACTTCAAGCCTTTTGGCGGGCAGGATTGTCTGATTCAAAGATACCGAACTTAGGGGGATTTCACCGGGCACTCCACCTTTCTGCCGAAATAACAACTTAGCAATATAATAGAGCTGAACAATTCTGAAAATGGCATAACAGCGATATAAACAGACACTATTTTATAAAAGATATTTACTTGAACCTGTTGTTACTAAGTCGTGTGCATGCATGTGTACATTCATGGGTATTTACAGTTACAATGGCATCTACATGCTGCTACTGTCGCAAGGACCTGTTTATTTACATATATTATTAATTTCTTTTACAATGGTTTGACTATAATTATATCATTTTAGAAATTGTGGTCTGCTGCAGGGGATGGCAACAACACGTCTGTTGAAGAATGCTTGGCCAATGGGGTCGCAGTTAACTGTCAAGATGGCTGGGTGAGTTACTTATGTTGTGTATATATTTAAATATGGGCACTATCATTTAAGACCAGTGTTTACTGTTATCTATTCCATAGTCAAAGAAATATTATATAACAATACTCTAGTTTTTTTCAATGTAACACAAATCTCTATGTTAATGATTTATTTCCATTTAGCGGTCATTTCAAATTTGTAATCAAACTATATTAAATATGACATAAATCACCAAATATGTCACCATGGGTTGCTGTTTACTCATAACTGGGTAACTATATTCCAATAGAAAAAATCGATTTAAACAGTGTTTGATTCGATTCACAATTTATTATTAGATATTTCACACAACAAAATATTAACGCATGGGCCATATATATTTACATGTACATGTCTTTTTGTTATGTTCATTATTTATTTACTATTTAGCATTCCTTTAAGTTGCATATTTGTATTCAAACAAACTATTTAGTTTGAAAAAAACTGAAGATGTCATGTTGGGCAGCTGTTTAATCGTATCTAAGTTCCAAATTTGAAAACTTAATTTAAACAGCGTTTGATGTAACAAAAATAATCACTAAGATATCATAGTTGACATGAAATTGTTTTTCTCACCAAAATATTACACCATAAGTTTGTTGATTAGTTACTCCTCTCTTGTTCTGTATACAAAATTGTTAGATGTGATGTAAACTTTTTTTTAACGTGGCTGCATTACTGACCTTGAGCAGATTTGATGACAACATATTTGTTGCGTTAAAAACATTGTTTCATGTTAATTGTTCTAGGGACAAACAGCACTTCACTTTGCAGCAATGAACGGCCACAAGGAAACGGTAGACCTGCTCATGTCACTCGGGGGAGATATCGAAAGCAAGGATTGGGAGGTGTCTAATTACATAACTGATTTAATTATGTCTTAAATATTGATCCATTAAGAATCAAGGCTATTGTTTATATGTTATTTGACAAATTCAGTATATCTTGGTTGCTTATTGGATGGAATCACTCCCACCTCTATTCGTATTCTTATTCACATCTTTTTTAAGTAAAAAGATGGGTTTTCATCATCCAAATTGCATTGTATAATATAATATAACCTGCTGTTACTGTTACGATCTGATGTGGTTGTCTAGTTACCATAGCACCGTTGATAATCTTTAAAATTGTTGTGATGCCCAATGCACAACTGTCTGTTAACATCATATATATAGTTTATTTTTACATTTTGCTGATCTTAAGTAAATTTTTTTGTACAAATAAATCTATATTTCTTTGGGATGCAATAAGAGTTTTAATAGTTTCATACACACAGTAGCAGCAGGTGATTTGGCTCTGATCGGTTTTTATGGACGATAGGAACTTCGTATAGACGATTTTATCATATGTGTGGGAATCGTTAACGTGTCAAGTGTTTCATCCGTGTGTGACTGATTATACTCCTTTATTTGAAGATACATTCTAAAAGATTAATTTGAATATACTTGAAATGTTTCTTGCTGACTGATACACTGCCAAAAGTCATTTGAAATGATTGTTTTAATCTTTTCCGACATTCGGGAAACAATCGCTTGTTGTTCTCCATAAAATTCACACTATTTGCAAAAGAACATGACAAAAATTAACCAAGAAAATAGAAAAAAAACCAAAAACAAAAACAAACACACAAACAACAACCATTGACATTGTGTGTAACATACTTACATGTAAAGACAAGTTACGTTAGGTTGATGTGTGAGAAACATATAATATAACTTCTCACCTTTCTTTGTTCTATTTATTTTTCATACAGTTTGAACATTCATAATTAATTTCAGGGACAAACACCATATGACTACACAAAAAATAAAGGGATGAAGAAATTGCTCAAGGTAATATTGAAAATGTTAAATGTAAAAATCACATTTTTAAAAATTTATGAAACAACAAACTGTAATCGTGTTTATTTTGGCGGTTACTTATTTTTACGGATGTTGCAATGCTTTCTATTTCGTGGGTGCTACCTTTCGCGGTTGAAACTTAGTATCATAAGAAATAATATAATTTGTGCAAATTAACGGTCACTATTTTTCGGCCTTTTATGGACCGCGAAAATAAGTAAGTTTTCAGTAAATTTGTTTATAAGTCATAACCCGATATATCTTTATTGTTTTGGTATTTCGATAAACTGATAACTTAGAAAGAGTTGCTTGAAAAATAGCTTTAATTAATTATGAATAGATATGTTAATGAAATATGATTTGTATCTTTACTGAAGTCCTAAATATCCAAACATCCAAATAAATCTAAGTGTTATATAGGAGATCAAACTGCAACGTCTTATGGAGAGTTAATACATGTTGGGAGTTAATAAAGCATTGATGAAGCGGGTCCAAGAACAGTTGTGATAATAGTTATGGGCAGTTATATTTTGTCAGCCTAACAATAATCCAAATCACATATTTTAAATGATATATTATATTAGGTATACTGTGTTTTCATTACTTCATTTTGTTTCTTGAATTGAATCAAATGTAAACTAAAACGTCTCACAATGGCGTTATATTCCAAAGTAACATGTTAATACCAGAAACTATGCATGCAAGTTAAATATCAATAATCATTGTTTTCATTAAAAATCTTGATTTTTTGTTAGATTACTGATAAAGAAAAACACAAGTTTGAATGTAAAGATAGTAACAAAATCGGAAACATATGTTTTACTTGGACCTGATTTATTAAGGATAATAAGGGTTTAGATCTGTGTTGTTGTAGGTTTCTAAATATACTCCCATAAAATTATTCTCAAAGAAAGTTCTGTGAAAACTAAACATATGTGAGGTTAAGACAAGTTTTGTATCATATAGTATCACAGTTTTATGTAACTTACATTATAGTACGTAAAACCATTAAATATGTTTATTGTAGTGGGCATAGAATACAAATGCATTTTTATTTTACAGGCTGCTCGAGATAAGGCTATTTTAGGTATGTTTGAGTGTTATAAAGTCATCAATTAAATTAATATTTTTTATGTAAAATATGAAAAAACCTGTTTGACATACAGGGCAACTAACATGTGGCTGAGCAACATAATTAATTTGTCAATATAAACATGTGGCGTATTTTAGTATTTTAGCATACAAGTAGACACGATTTAATTATTATACTGCATATACGAAAATTAGAGTCATGCACGTTAGAGAGGTTTCTTTGTCAAGAAGAGATTTATCCTATTTTGTTGCTTCTGATGTAGCATACCGTTGGTACATAAAGACGGTTTAAGTTTTAAATGAGTAGATAGCGCAATTATTTGAATATACTTTGTTCTCTGTGTTTAGACTACAATTAAATCGAATTTCAACTGTACAACAATTATCAGTATCGAGCCAAGTTTGCGCATATATAAAGTTTAAATGAGTTATGGTCCATCGTCATATATCTCGAATATTCTTAACATTTCGATTATTACTGTTAGCAAGTAAGGCAGTATCAGGGATATTCATCATCTTCCATGATAGCTAATGTTACATTTTTATTCAGGATTACCAGTAGAACTATATCAGCTAGACAAAGAGTCTGCCAATGTGTTCACGGATTTACTTAAAGAAGATAGTTATGAACTTTTTGAGCTACGATCAATGCTGCAAGGGGAACAGGGAACTGGCAAATCCACTATTGCTAGGTTCCTTGTTGGAAAGGGTCCAACAGAATCTAGAATTTCTACTAATGGTATTGATCTTTTTACTGGTTTGTCATTCTTCGATGATGAATCCGAGCAGTGGATTTCCGGGAAACAAGGTAATGCCATAACCTTTTTCTTGACTTGGATCGCCATTATACGATCAATAAAACTTGTGTCGGAGAAAATCTCTATTGAATTATACGGGTAAAGATAAGCTTAGGAAACCATGAAGCAAGCTGTTATTGTATTTACTGTAACACTTATCATTTTATTGTTGCAGACGCAAGTGTAAACTGTTGATTTTACAACCAATAAAACCAATCTTGGAATAGTGAATCAAATGGCATACAGTTTTAAAAGTGACTGTTAAAGTATTAAGTATGGGATCAAATTTAGCCTTTGCAGAGACTACATCGAAGCTTACCTTTATCTGCCTTCCAGTATTAAAATAAATACAAACAAGAGGGCATTCCTTATCTTCCACCTGGGTTGTGCTGGGCAGCTCTTTGAGCATTATGGTCCCGGAAGACAAAAATGATATAAGTATTCAAATATTGGTGTTGTCTAATGATCCTTTTACCTATTACAGGTTATGAAATGGAGGACATAACAGTAAGTAGATCTATTAAATCTTTCAAAGCGGAAGAACCTTCTCCTCAAAAACTGACAGAAGAGACAAAAACAGAAATGACGGAACAGATAAAATCAGAATCTATGACGCCAAATGAAATTCCTGAAGAGAATTGTGACAATGAATCATTTGTAAAACCTAAAACTACTAAAACCCTTGAACGTTTCGAGAGATTTAAGGCATTCTTTCATGTAAAGAGAAAGGTTCAACAAATAAACAATTCTGTAAAAAGGACAGAATTTTTTAAAAAATCAATAGAGGTTGCTGAAAAGGAATTTCATAAAAGGAAAGTAGTACCTGTTACAATTTGGGATTTTGGAGGACAGGATGTGTTTTACAGTACTCACCAAACTTTTTTGACATACCGTGCTGTTTATATGCTTGTTTTGGATGGAAGTCGCACACTAAATGAACCATGCACATATAAACAGTTCCTAACTGGCACATATAGAGCTAAGACTCAAAAAGGTTTGAAAAATATTTGTGAATTATCCCGTGTCACAGGCAAACTAATAAAACACAATTACGTTTGTTTGACTGTTTCAATTTTTTTGCTATTTGTTTTAGAAACTGAAATACATAGAAAGTATTAACAGCATTTCTCATGACAAACGATAAGCATACCATAAGTCAATCCCTGTTTGTTAAGGCTTTCTCAAATTATAAAAAAAAAAAAAAAAGGAAACAAATACTAACAAATAAGTAACAATATGGACATCCAATACATCGAAAACATCGAAATGGTTGTACAGCCAACTCCGTTTTACCTCATGTATGCATGTCATAAACGTTCAAATGAGACCTTTTTGGCTTGATCGTATGCTGTCTATAATAATGGCATGAACTCAATCATTGTTAAAAGTTTCTGATTTCGAAGAAGACTTCTAAAATTATATTCACTGCTCAAGCTTTGCTTCATCTCATTACTTAAACCAGGTGAAGACGTTTTTGACCATGTTAACATTAAATTTTATTTAAATGCACTAGCAGACCTTTGCAAAATATATTCCTTAAAAATTATAATGGTATGACAATGAAGATAACGTCTTTCTATAATTTGAAATAATAACTTTGAATTTTTATTTTGCAGACTATGTCAGATTTTGGATCAATACTATAATTACATACTGCAAAGGGGAGATTCCTGGATTTCCTAAAATCATGATAATTCTAACCCACAAAGATAAAGTCGAAGTGGTAAGTCAACTGCAATATACAATTTGTATCTCAGTTAAGTGTGGCAACAACTAGAATAATAAATCTCAAATCTCATATGCAGATGTGAATGTTAGTAGGATGTTCAGGTCTTTTTAGGCGACGACTTGTGGGGCTTTAATAGTGTTTAGCAATTTTGCCTCTGAAACCGTGGCCTCAATAATACTTAAAAGGAGTTTTAAGAAAGTAACGACATTATTTTGACATGTGGTTTTGATAATTGTATTCAATTTAGTTAATGTTAGTCTACAATTGTGTAGGCAATATCTGAACATTGTTTTTCAGGACATTGAAAAAAGAAGAAATGAAATGTTTGGAGAAATTGAAGAAATGTTCAATAATTGTCCGATCAGAAACCATTTGGCAATTGAAGATAGAATATTTGTCAATGCAAAGAACAGCAATGACTCAGAAATGGGAAAGATTAAAAAATCTTTGATTAATCTAACAAGAATTCAACCCACATGGGGTCAGAAATTGCCAAAGTGCTTCCTAACACTAGAATTAGAAATTCTCAACCTTGTCAAAAAAGGTCACACATTGATATCTTTTGAAGATATCAAGAAAATAAATATACAGCAGCCGATCCGTCCATTAACAGATTCTGAGCTCAAAGTGTTTTTAAAATTCCAACACTCTGTAGGCAAAATAATTTACTTTGATGAGCCACACTTGGACCAGCATATCGTAATCTCCCCTACATATCTTATCGATGCTTTCAAATCCATTATTACTGACGAGCAGTTCTGCAAAGGAGACAAGAAACAAACCAAAGCCTGGCAGTTGATGAATAACAGAGGAATTATTTTGAAGCAAGATATTGAGGCAATGTGGAAACAAAAGAAGTATGCACATTTTTATAAGTCTAGTAGATATCTTTTGGAAGTGATGTCTCGTCTTGACATCTTGGTAGAGCCCAGGCGTTATGATTCGCGTCGCAAACGAATACCAACAGAGTTCTACTATGTGGCGAGCATGGTACATAAACAAGATACCACTGCATATCTTCAGTCTCCCACATTCAGTCAAAGAAATATTGCCATATCATTTGACTCATCAAACTCAATTATACCCCCAGCTTTGTTCTTCAGATTTGTCAGTTACTGCTTGAGTATTTGGAGCGTGAAGATACACGGAGGCAATGACGACATGCTATTCCACAGGTCAGCTGTTTTTGCATTTAATGCTTCTATTGATATACACGTTCAATGTGAAGACGAACGGATTATTGTCCGTCTAGTTCATGAACAAAGTCATTTCTTGATCGAAAGGCATCTCGCTTCAAGTATACGGGAATGCTTATTAGCTGCTCTTAGTAGAATTAGCCAGCTGTATATCAAAATAAGCAGTGAAGGTACAGCCAATATACGGTCTTTTGATGTGAATGTCTGCTGCACCTCTCCAACTAATCCATGCACCATTGCAAAAAATGATATAGGTGATATCTGGAACTGTCCCCGACATCAAATAGAGCATAAGAAAGGCCTGGTTCTGTTATGGTTTATGGAACAGGTAATGAAATATAATTAACCTAAAAGGCATACAGTATACTTTTGGAAAATAAAATGTGAATGTAACAATAATTTGGTTTAAAAACATGATATATCAAGTAAGAATCACTTTTAAATATAAAAAACATTTATTTGCGTTGTTCATCTGAAACTGGCCTGTTTCCTACTTAGAACAGTTATACTTTTCAAATAAATCGAACAACCATTCGTTTGCAAACGTACCACGCGAGGTATTTTTTAGTGTTGTTACTTTACTGTTTATCATTCAAGAAAAATGGTCGCCATGACACCCTTTGTGTATCTGCTTAGCTTAACTAAAAAACTTTCCAAAATTATTTATTTCAGGAAACTGAAACCTGTGATTCTTCATGCCCAGGTATGGCAATTTAAAAACAACATTTATAATGGTACATTGAAATTGGTAATGGTGGCAATAAAACTGCGCAAAACTGTATTCATAATCGATTAACGAGTTGATTTAACTGTTTTACTTAAATTATAAGGTTGATTGCTACGGAATGTCAATCTCAAAGATGACTAAGGGTTTGTTTGCATTTTTAAATTTCTTTCTACATTAAATGGACTGGGACCATACTGTGAGGGTTCATAGAGCTACCCACCGCGTCCCCGAGTGTAGGATAAGGGGACCATGTCGTTGGGGTTGTCCGGTCATAATGCGGAAAGCCTTGGCGCGGACTGTAGTAAATGACGTGTTTGGAGAGTGCCAAGCTCCTTGCACGATAAAGACCCCTTTTGTATATTTCAAAAAAGAAATTTGTAGTCGCAACACAAATCTAAATTTTCCGCCCTACTTAATATTCCATACTTTTCCAGTGCCAGTCAAAAATGTGTTTCCTATGTACCACCCATTTTTCGCGCTGAGTAATTGTTTGATAACATTTTCTCGTCCTGAATATAGCTGAAATACTGCTCGCTGGAAGTAAATCAAACATCTAATCAATCATTACTTGGATACTTTAGCATGGTGCAATGTATTTTGCAGACATTATTATTAGAACGTGACATATAGTACCCTAAACTGTAAGACTTAAAACAAAAAATAGTATACAAATCTGGAAAGAATTTTTGTGTTATTTAAGGAAATGAAAACGTTTTTAAACACCAAAATGTTTGAAGTCAGCGTATCCAGTATAGCACAAGTAACTCAGACATCTTTTTTATTTTGATGGAAGTACACTGTATTTAGATGAGTAAATCTGATTGTATCATTGTCAGAGCACTAATGTGACTTGAATGTTTAAACTCCTACCTCTGCAGTCAAAACAATTAAATATTTTTTATTAAAAGATTGATATTGTAAGCTTAAAGTCTTCCAACTTTGCGATGCACTCGTTGTCAGCGTTTACTAAACATGAGCATTTAATCAATGCAGAATCTGGACAGAAAAAAAATCAGTTATGGCATGTATATAAAACTTTAATTAGTGGTACAATGAACTTGATATATATTTTGTTTAGTCACAGACGAGAACTTTTTACAAACAAGACCTACGGATCGTCATTTAAAAAGACTTGTTCAACAATATGATATGAATGAAGTTAGAGAATTGGTGATAGAGTTGGGGTTACTACGCACGGAATTTGAGCTTTGTACCAGCACACTAGATGAGAAATTTAGAGCCCTTCATAAATGTTACACCAAGACGTGTTTTAAATTTCATGACCTTAAAAATGCTGCTGAGAAAAGACAAATACAAAACGTACACACTATTTGCAAGGTAGAGTTTAATTTTTTGAAGATACACCTCTTTTGCTTAAATCGAGTCCGCTTTTTAGCAAGCAGAAAATATTCTTTTTAATGTTAGTATACTGGCCCATTCAATTGTCAACACTGAAACGTTTATTTCTAAAACAATTTTGTTAATATGTTTACAGCATGCGTAATAAATACATTATTTTCAAAGGATGTAGATTTCAAAAATCATGTAGATTGAAGGGATGGCCAAATGTTTTTACAGTATGTTACATTTCATCTCTACAGATATGTCTTTGCTGTATTTTTATATTCATATATCTAAATCAAGGTACTAAATTACTAAATTTGTAAAGATTATTCCTGGAAAACAAATTTTACAAAAGGTTCAAATATAGGTTTCATGGTTAATTAACTATATTTTAGATGCATACATTGCACACACTTTGACACCACATTGTTTAATCGTAATACGATAACAATTACACGTGTATTTTAAGAAGGGAAGTAAATTCCGCTGTCCATTATTAGAAAATGTTATGCTATCTGTATGTAACTAATCACAAGTAGCAAGATTTTAATGCATTTGATTATTTCTTGATTTTTATTCTTATCATATGTCAATTAAATTTTTTCATTTAACTCGCCCATCTATAAAAAACTTAAATTTTTATTATTCATTGCAGTATTTCATATTAAAACTAGTACATTAAGAACGTATTAAATACAAATTTTATTTATCAATCCTGTTTGCCATATTTAGGTTGCAAGAGAAAGAAACATAGATTTTGGTGAGTAACAGTTATAAAACCTTTTTAATACTCACATACATTTACACTCCTCAATGTGTTCTCATCTAAAACAACATATACATCATCTGTATTTATGGCACTAGCCCTATAAAACTCGCACCCAATCACCCTGACAACAGAGGCTTTGGTTGGATGAAACTTATTCAGCTATATATGGATCAGAATTATTTTTGCGATCATGTAATACGTTTATGACGGTCACATGGTTGGTTGCCTTTGATTTTATATTTTTATGTTATTTAGGTATCTTCTACTTTTATATTTAATACACAAATAAATTTTAAAACGACCACGAGCAACTTGGTCAATAGGCAACTACAAATCGGAAGATTTTTGTTAAGAAAATTTACAGCAGAAAATTCAAAAGCAACGCAAACATTATTCTATCTCTTTTTAGTTATATTTTTGTTTTTTAGTAGTATTATATTGCAGGCGTGTATTAATACTTAGATGCTGTTTTATAATAGTTAGTATACAATCTTTATTGATGAAAGATATTCAATTAATTTATCTCAGATATTGTTGGGCCTAAAATAATAAACACGACATTTATTAATAAATGATGTTTCTAACTATGCAGATAAAGAACCAGAAAAGTGGGACTTGACTCTAACTGATGAAGATATTGACAAACTAGCAACTGTAGTTGGAAGTTATTCCTTGGCTTTCCTTGTGGAGCTTGGTTTGACATTTCAGGATTGGGAACAGATCGAGCATTGTCAAAAGCAACAACCTGACTTGTTGAAGTTAAACCGGAAGATAATGGAAGTTTGGAGGGACAACTGCACAAAACGCAAGATAAAGCCTTCCCTTAGGATAATTGGAAGGGCCTTTGAAAATAGTGGAATTAACATCAAGGTTATGGAAGACGCCTTGTTTAAGTAACTACACAAATATATAATAATTCACATTTGTGTCTATTTTGTAACTATTACAGTTATCAGTTAAAGAATAAATAACAGCTGATGCTACCTATACCGACAAATTGATCAGTCTGTGTTCTCTGAATTAAGTTATAAAATTAACGTAGATCAACACAATCGACAGAACAAATACACTAAACACACTGTAAATATTGTAAATATTTATTATTATTACTAAATGGAAACATACGTTCTATTTAATAATATATTTAATTGGAGAAATTTGATATTTGTCGATATTGTGTACTTTACAGAAGTGATTGTTAAGAACTTTATTCAATTAAATGAATTATTAGATTGGCAATGTATTATTATAACTTGTTTATTAAAAAGCTTTAATAAATGTATTTCCTTTCCCTTCGTTTAACAGAATGAATGCTGATCAAGCTTTTTACATACTCGCCGAAACTAATTTGATGTGATAGATTATCTAGTAGTATAAACGATAGGTAAAGCCATAAAATTCGTATTGATACTTTCCTTCATAGCTCGGGCAGGGGTTGGACAGCAATGAGTCATCATGTATCGCAGTTTTGCAACATGCATGACTATACGCAATTACTCTTATTTTTCTTGCACTATAAAATTAAGCCGCAAATAAGCGTATGATCTCTTCAAAACACAAATGCGTGAGGTAGCCATTATATAACAATCAACATCCCCATTTAGCGTAACAATATAAACTCAAACTGTTGTTTTATCTGTTATGAAGGCGATAATACAATACCCAATTCTGTACACCTCTTTAGTATACAGACTGTCTAGGTTTGTGAAATAAAAGCTGGTTTCTTATGCACAGACACAATTTAATATTGATCGGAATGTGGATACCGCAGATTTCGTCTACTTGGGATAATGCAACGCCACAGAAACAGTCACAAGCATACAAGTTGTCTTCGGAGTGCAATGAAGAAATTAATTTTTGTGTGTCTCCATAATTACAAAATTTAGCTTTGTTCCCAAAAGACACAACGGCTTATTTTTAAAAAGATATTAACCAGAAGAGCAATATAGGCTCAAAAGACCTTCCAGTTAATTAATCTCACAATATGGTCAGATATTTTATCTGGTAAAGAATTAAATTAGACGTTTAAGCATAAATGTGATACTGAGCCCACTTAATTATTTGACGATTAATTTACATCTAGAGAGCAGTATTTTAGCTATTTTCAGGACCGGAACAGGTAAATAATAAAAAATCAATAAGAAAACGGGATGACCTATCAGGAACACATATTTCACTGCCACCGGAAAAGTATTTAGTATTGAGTAGAGACAGAGAATTCATCCTATTGTAGCTGCTACAGTGAGCCTACTCTTCTTCGAAATCTTCAAAAAGGATCTTGTTATTACAAGGAGCGTGAAACCCTCTAAGCAAGTAACCAGCTACGGTCCATGGCCAGGCGTTCTGTATTGTGACTTGAACCCCTTCCCCCATTGTTATTGTATGTTGATTTCGTACACTTTTACCTCATTCATATGGGTCATTTGCTATCCATGATACCAGGTGAGAGATAGATCATTCATTGCGTCTGGTATGATATCATCGATATAAACATATGAAAACACCGATAGATTAATACATGATGACATTTGTTTGCATAGTGCATTGTTCGTTTTCTAATTCTCAATACATTGGTTCATCTCTAAATGTTCGTTAAATTATATCTGATTAAATCGAATATATGTCACTTCCCGCCATTTAGAATATTACCATTATGCCAAGAGTGTTAACAAACGAGGCGAAACATATGGAAAGAACGGGTATTATGTCAACGAAATTGCAAAAACTGTAGTCGTGGGAGTCACTACAACTTGTACGCTAAGCGTGCTATTGTGTTTTGTACAATCCTTTAAAAATAATTTTAGGATACAGATTGGCATCAGATGAATAATTTTTTTAAAAATTTTATCCTCTACATAACATTCTTCCTCATAAATAACTATTGAAACTCAGGAATGTATGTGTTAGAAAGAGAAACAGCTTATCCACGCTTTTAAGCAAAAAACAAATAGTTTATGTTAGTTAGATGCAGTTTTCTGGTAAAAATTATGTCCAGGAAAGGTTTTATTCAAAGTGAAAAAGGAAATATTATTTCCTGATGTAATGATTACTTATTTTCGAAGAATAGTTTTACATGATGAAAACCTATGTCTTCCCATAAATGAGTATCCATTGTTTAGCTTGTCTTCTAGCTGTGAATTAATCAATTTTTAGATAATTACATGTCATAAGAATGCAGCAAATGCAGTGAAGAGAGAAGCTCTTTACCAACAATTTAAAGAATTTATACATGGTAATAAAACATTGTAAAAAAAGTCAAATTATACGTCATCTGGATAGTGACATATAATATATTATATTCTGTGAATATTGTATAATTATAGGGTTTGTATGGGACTTTTTGTTTTCTTCGATCTTGAATAAATACCGATATGGAGTATGACCAAGGTGGATTATATGGAATTTCAATTGCGGAAATTTGATTTAAATGTATACCTCTATTGTCTAAATGAGGTTTAATCAGTTGGCAGGAAGTTTGAATTTTGTTTGGATGCTTTTGGAAAAGATTTCTATAGAGAGGTTTAAAAACACAATCGTAGGCAGGATTGCCAGGATAGGATTTAAATTTTGTTACATATTGCTTGGCGAGCTTTATTCATCTTTGATACAAAAATGCTCGTTTGCTTCAACAAACAAACTATCTACTGGCGTGGTTCTCAAAGGTCCAAGACAAAGTTGCAACCTTGACGGTGAACAGTATCAAGGATTTTTTACTTTTCACTTGTAAGCTGAACCATATACATTTTATAAAACAACCGTAGTCCGATTCATTTAGAACCAGCGATCTATATAAATAAGTGCATCCAATCAGTGCTGGATACAACTTTAAAATATCGAGTGCTTTAAGGCAATTACTTTTTAAAATATATTTTGTAAATGTTCTTTAAAAAATCAATTAAAGTACTATCTTAAACAATATTAATAAGATTGCTATATAAGTTGGGATGCATTTTCTTTTTTCTAAAAAATGCAAACAGACACTTTTGGAAGATGAAATTTGAAATTCATTCTCCCTAACCAATTTCTCTATTCTATTTAAACATAACTGTAGTTCAATATTCATGTTTTTCCTTCATGACATATGATAAAATTGTCAATATATAGAGGGCAATAGATATTATCTTTTAAAACTTGAGGAAGACTATTTATTTTTTTACTAAATAACGTGATAGAACGGATGCGTTCTTGCGAAACACTCATTACTTGTTCAAAACGGACATTGTTTAACTTATCGTAACTTTAAATACTCACTCAGATACAAATGTTTGAAATAAAGATAGAAAGTCAACTTTTCAAAGCCATATCAAAACGATGTAAGTTTAAAAATTATATATTTCCATGTTGTATCATATAATTTTCTTAAATCAAAAGAGATAGACATATCATGTTCATTTTAGGAGAAGCTGTTTCTAATGTACGTTTCAAAACATACAAGATGATCTAGTGTACTTCGTCTTTGTCTAAATCCAAATTCAGTATAAGACATTCAAGAGATTGTTGGATTCTAGAAAACATACAAGGCGATCGTTTCTCATCCTTTCCATGGTGTGGCAGACACAACTTGTTAGGGCTACTGGATGGTAGTTGGACACATCAGAATGGGGTTTTCAAGGTTTAGAATATGCACTACGGTAGTCATTTTCCAAATATATGGCAAGTTTTCAAAATACAGTTAAGACGAAAAGACATTTTTTATGTTTCGTTACTCTGCGGGCTTTCTCTCGAACAAATCGAAAAAAATTAATGATTTAATGATCGGCCTTTATAAGCGCCTTACCGGTCGTCATCAAGCAAGAAGAATTATTTATAAGAACAATTGCTTAGTAGGATGCTTTAGATTTGCAAGTTGTAGGAATGGTCTCGTCAGCAATGGAAGTTAAAAATTCATTAAATATTAAAATAGGGTTGGAATTGCTATCGAAAGTGTCGGAATTGAGTTGTTCCCTACAGTCTTCTAAGAAAGACAAATTGGCCAGGTTAAATTTGTATCTCGACACTCGTTCTGTTTTTTACAAGAATGTAAAATAACTAGAATAATGGGAAACAATAACTGTCAGATATAATTTAGAACTCGCCATGAGAAGTCGGACAGGAGAGAATGTTATGTTAAATCAAATGCTGAATATTATCCGTATCCATTATGTACATATATATTGGTATCATCGTTAAAATGTACAAGTCTGCCTGAGTCATTAGGTTTTTTTTATAATACGACCTTTTTCGGTAATTGTTTTACTACCCATAGAGGGTTGTATGCGTTGAAGTCCTCAAGTAATATATATCGGGACATTAGGTGATCAGTAAGGTGATTCAGTCAACTGATTTAAATTTAAAGAATACTTTAGACGAATATAAGAGCATAAATAATCATTTTCTCTAAAGATATAACAGCAACCGCCTTAAAACAGTGTTGAGATCTACAGGGCTATGTAAAATTTGATGTTTTATAAGAGAAAGATAGCTGTTTATAGAGGTTTTAAAGATGCATTATGATTTATTATGAGATATTCTTGGAGGCAAACTACAACATGAAGAAAATTTTGATTTGGTAATGAAATCTTAAGATAATTAATCTTGGGACCTCTACATTCCATTGTATAATGTTATTTATTATCGGGAGGACGAAGTGGAGATCATGGTCTCGTGCGATGTTACATCCCGCCTATCGACACCGGGAGACCGACTGTGAGATCCCCTACCTGACCGTAATGTATCAATTTGATTGCCGAAATAGTCTTATTATTACTGTTGCCCAAACTACCTAATCTCTTACGGACATGGATTGGGTCCCTATAGATTTTGGAGTACATAAGATATTTCTAGATTCATTTGTTTTGTGGTGGTGAGTTTTATTGAAATTATGGAATTAGTATTTTTTGTTTTTGGGGCTGCTTGAAGAAGTTGTTTTTTATTAGTTAGATAACGGGGACGTGGTCTTTTTTACCAATATGCCAGGTGGTCATTGTTTGTGTTTCAGATTTTGCATTAACGCAGTTTGTCACACGGGCATATGCAATGCAGGCGATGGGAATTCTTCGCCGAGCTGAACAGAGGACGAGCCTCAGAGTAAGTAATGCTGTTTTCGGTCTTCAATTTTTCAGTGTTTTTCTCTGCTTTAACGTTGGCAATCTTTTAAATTGGAGATGCAGGCTTCACCACATTTGTTCAAATTTGCATTATTTGTACAGGTGAAGCCCACATGCCCTACTAATACACATCTAAAGCACATCAGTGCACTTCTACACTGTCCCTTGCCTTGACCAAACGTTTTACATTGAAACCAGCTCACCGGGTTTGGAATGTTTGTGCTGACTATAACATTGTACAGACCTATCTTGATATACTACGGAGTGTTAAAGCTCTACAGAAAGATGTTCAGTTTAACATGAACGTTCTGTATGTGGGCAATACATCCGTTTACCTTTTTAACATAATGAAGTTTAACTTGTAATTCCTTACAGATTTGATCGTCTGTAAGTTCTTTGATATCATCATCATCTTGATAATGAATTATTTCTTCAGGTTTTTATTGCATTCAATGAAGAAACAATCAGATTTCATTTTTGATTCTTTCTTGACGTTTGCAGAACCTTCGATAGATTTTTTCGATAACGGTGTGCGAAACTTGACTTTGCTTGACAAAAAATATATCTCGGCTTAATCTATTACCTGTATGGGATCGAAACATCGCACATCGTATGTGCGAAAAGATAACGGTGTGCGAAACTTGACATATTGGTTTACTAGGATCTTTACTTGACAAAAAATATATTTCGGTCTTAATCTATTACGTCTTTAAGCGTAAAATCCTTTTTAGACTTCTTTGTATAAAATGGGTTTTTTTAGAGGACATGGTGAGAGAAAGGAGGTTAATAACCCTTATCACCATCCAACACGGATTGCCAACAGGAGCGAATCTAGTACCCTTGGGATCTACAGCAGAAAACATAATGTGTTCTAAGGGTGAAAAATATCGGACAGATTTCGCAATTGCCATGGACAACCTCTGACTATAGGCCTAGGAATTTGCGGGCCCATTCGCCGATCCCATACAGGTTTATTCGTATCGATGTACTAAATTAATAGGTAAAAAAATTTTAAATTTGATTTTAAAAAACCCTTATTGCATGCACATATGATAATTGTTTGATTGTATGTTTGCTTTACGTCCAGCGAGCAGTATTTCAGCTATATTCTGGACGAGAACAACAAAAAGGGGGCTGGGATTTCCCACGGGGAACATAATTTAGACTGCCGTTGGAAACGTATGGAGTTTAGGTAAGGGCGGGGAATTTAGCCTTTTGTAGCAGCTACAATGAGCCTACTCGAAGTCTACAAAAGGGGTCTTTATCGTGCAAGGAGCGTTTCACTCTCCAAACAGGTTACCCGCTACGGTCAGCGGCCAGACTTTCGGTATTATGACCCGTTCAATATTTCATGCTGCGAAGTAATGTAAATAATCCGTTATCTGATGTCATGTTAAATTGGGCTAATGATATGTTAACAGGTTGGCGTCTCGAAAATGTATACGTTGTGTACGAAAATGTATAAGTTGATTATTCTTTATCTGACTGCAAGTTCCAGTGGCAGTCAAAACTGTGTTCCCTGTGGCTCATCCCGCCCCCTTTTCAATTGATGTATTGTATGTTAACTTGTTCCCGTCCTGAATATAGCTGAAATACTGCTCGCTGGACGTAAAGCAAAAATCCAATCAATCAATCAATCAGAATGCACACGACATTTTTAAACAGCATATTTAAAATAAAAAATAAAGTTGTCGCCCTAATATTAAAAGACATTTCCAGGTACCTGTTCATAGTTCTATTAATCTCCGCAATTAAGAGTTTAAACTTCAAAATGTACAAGAAACCTAATAAAAGTTTATACTACAGAAATTTTTTATGATATAAACAAACAATTAAAATATTCTAACTGAGGCTAACAAAAGAAGCAGTTTACCTGCAACACTTTTAAGCTCGAAAAATTAAACACTAGATAATATACAATTTTCTGTTAAAAAGTATGTCATGGCAATGTTTTTATAAAGTTCAAAAGGAAATATAACTTCCTGTTTTCAACAATAATTATTTAGAACAATAATGTATCTGATATCAAATCTACATGTATAATTATCCATTATAAATTCCGGTAATGGTATATCAGTCAAGTGGAAATATGAAATGTCCTTGTAGTTATTGAAATGTAATATATATTGTTTTTGAAGTACCATTTTGTTACTTCTAAACAAGAAACAATATAAAATATTATAGGCTAAATTTTTTTCACTCATGTGCATCTATGATACAAAATAACAAATGAATGTACAGTGTAACATGATACAAAAATTAGGTTAACTATTAATAATTGTGATTAAATGCCAACACAAACAAACCTCCATTGCCACTTTAATCTTTTGTATGCATAACACAGAGCAAATACAAATTTGTTCCAAGATAATGCAATGTATCATATAATGATACTGTTTATATGGAAACGGCAGCCGTTTTGAAAATTCCAGAAATGGATTGCACAACGTGCTCCAATACATCTTAGAGAAACTGTGCAAACCAGAACGTAAAGAAAAAGAAGAATAAAACTAAAAAAGCAATCGATTGGGAGACATAATAAATGAAACCTTTTCACAGCGGTAGTTACCCTTGGGATTACATGGTTTAAGATTACAAAATCCTACATTATCAGTCGTTTTTATGGCAAATAATTAAACAATATTGATTTTTATAAGCATTTAATGTGTATGGTGTTTAGGCTCATATTCTGACGGAAATAATTTAAAAAAAAAAACAAAACTACATTTTTCGGTGTGTAGAGAATTATTTAAAATATAATTAATTTCAAAATACAAAATGAACAATTTTGACGGTAAATGCAAATGTTAATATACAATTGTTACTGCGCGCTTAAGCAAATAATGTAATTGTTGTGTTTGATCTATCAATTATTGTTGCAAACAAGGAAATGTGTTTTCTCATTTTATTTTTAATTCAATTCTTTGCATTATTTTGAAACCACCGAATAACGAACTAACAAATCCACTTACATGTAACTATTTACCAAATAGCAAAAATTACTCCAACTTACAGTAAATTATGAAATCGCTTGAGATTTAACCATGTTTTCAATGATAATTGCCAATTACTAAAATAATGTGAAAATAGGAATAAATTAATTAGAAATCAAGTCAGATTAGTAAGTATTGTCTCATAAAGAAATTTTATTCGTCATAATTTATTGAAATATTTATATTAATGATTATTCAGTCTCTATCCACCCAAGTTTTCTAATAAACAACATCGATTTATATTGATTACAAAAAAGTGACGAATAAATCTAACAAAAAAGGTTTGTCACTTTCTAATATGTGCTCTTCATAATATTAAATGTTTTGGTAAAACATGTTCCATAGACATACATTCTGACTCTGTAGTTGTGAATTGTATGATTTAAATGGTTAGAATGAGCGCGTGCCGTTTTTTAATAACACTTGAGAGTGCTATTTAACTTTAGTCTTTCAGCTATGTCAATGAGTCGTTTTTATTTTAGGAGGAAGCGGAAGCATTCGGAGAAAACCCTCACGATCGGTAGGTTGATTGGTTGATTAAATGTGTGCTTAACGTCTTAACGTGTAGCGAGCAATATTTCAGGTATCATGAGGTCGGGAACAAATTTACACAAAAAATCGTAGAGTGACCTGACATCCTTCACCCCAACGAGATGTCCTCCCCTATCCGCAAACTGTGAAGATACTGGCCAGCTCAATGCACTGAGAATCCTCCCATTCGAAAAACTGCCATTCCTTGGCAACCAAGACAGGTTCTAAACAGGTTCAATTCTTAACTTTCAATATAAAAGATAATATAAATTTCATTAAAACAAATGCAACACAAATATACCACTTTTGTATATTTTGTTATTTGAATCTTGTCATTTTGTCAACTAATCTAAAGTAAACAAAACAAATCAATCAGGTTTTGTTGTCTTCTTTCCTTAAGTTCGTTTTTTGTATAACCTTAAACATCCTTCTCGGAAAATGCCATCTAAAGAGAAGAAGACGACTGAATTAGCTGCATAGTTAATGAAGAAAGCCCGAGCAATTATATTGTCTGCAGGACTCGATAAAGCAGGGTAAGCGTCACCAACCACATTAAATAACACAAATATTAAAAATCCAGTGAAAGAAATTGCCGTTGCTGTAATCAAACCAATCGTGAGTTGTCGGCCCTTTTCGTACCCCTTGCGTTTGCCCAATTTTTCTGTCTGTGCTTTGTTCGTATTTGATTTGGAATCGACTCTGATCTCGGAAAGGTCTTCTGCATTTGTTGAGAATAGAACTGACGACTCTTTCTGCGTTTTCGTTTTCTGTTTTGTATGCATAACATAGAGCAATTTTCCGTACATGTAGCAAACTGAACATATTATTAAAAAAGAAAACCCAACTAAAATCACCACAACTCCATATGCAGCGTATTATGCCATGCTTTGATACTTCGACAAAGCAACACAATCTGTACCAATTAGTTCTACAAAATTCGTTCTTTTTCTATCTACACCATAAAAAAATAATGTAGGTACTGATATTGCTGTACATATTCCAAATATTATTAAGGAAATTTTGTTTAAACTAATATTTGGTCGTGCAGTGTGTCCTGGAATGTTCATCATTCTGTATCTTTGGATAGCTATGGCTGCTAAAAAAGCATTTGAAGATAACGAAACGTCATGGCTTAAAAACCGGAAAAATGTGCAAGCTTCTGATGAACTAAATGTATATGTAAACCAGATATCCACAATCTCAAATGGCATACAAGCTACGCAAGCAATCAAATCAATAGCAGAAAGCCAAAGAATGAACACTCTTTCAGCCCGTTTTTTCATTTGTTGCGATACTTTATAAACTAGTAATATATGAATGTTTCCTATAGTACCAACACATATAAGTATACACAAAAATACGACACCAGGAATACCCTTTTCACGAAAATATTCCTTCTCAATTTCATCTAAACTTGGAATATCTGTATTATTTGAAATATTCATTCTTGAGTTGCAGGCTGTTGTTCTGAAATTTAGTAACAAAAAAAAGTTTATTATGTTTAAAATTGACCATTATCATTTTACTCGAAAAGCGACAAGTAAATTTCCCTTTATCAGATTTACTCTAATCAACTAGCATTCTATAAAATTTTATCAAAATTCAAATTTCAGTAAGTATTTGATAATTATTATAAGTTAAATAAATCAATAATAATTTATAATAATTTATATGCGAATTCCTCTTTATTTAAACCATTTACTCGTATTTAATGTCTCGAACAATGACATTCTTTAACAATAAAATAATACTATCAATAATATTATAAAATGTCTTACCTTCAGTTATTCAAATGTGCTTGTTAGGTCTAATGACGCAAAGACTAGTTCGAGGCTGTTTATCGTAACTGATAAACATACTTCATGGTAATTTCCGTATTACATTAATTTCATCCTTTTTAAAAGTTGTTAATATTAAAACTAAAAACCTACAAGAATGCTAGTTTATACTTAGTAACTTCAAGCTGCTATTATGGGCCATTAATTTTCTTTCCTATCTGGGAAACAATGGAATGGGTGAAAATGGGATCAACCTGGAGGCAAAATATAATTCTGTAGCATTGCAATAAGTGGATGTATTAATTTAACCTCTAAGCAACACTGATACGGGTTCAGCTGTACATAAGTTTATATGAAGATCTAATGAACTTGGTTTTTATTATACATGTAGTATAATAACAGAACAATAATTATTCAACAACATAGATAGTAACAGCTAATTGCATTACTAAGATCTACAAAAATACACCACTAAAACACATTTTGTTCACCCGGTCATCACTTATTGATTATCGTTGTAAAAGACAGGTTTAACACTACCTCCTGCTTTCGTGTTCCATTTGAATATTTATAACTTGCTCCTCTGATAACATTTCACTATTCGTAGTCCATCTATTATATCCAAGAAATTATATAACACTAGTGACATGAGCTCTCCTACTCATAATTTGAATATGCAGAACCTTTTAGTATTGTAGATAACATATTTTGTACAAAAATGCTTTGACATCAGTTATTTTTCTAACAATATTTGTTCGATCTTAAAATCTTTAATTGAATTCAAATTAAACTACTGATAATTTACCTGGTTTTCATTTATTTTTGGGTTTTAAATTAATTTCTTTATTTGCTACAGATTCCCAGTAAACCTTTTTTTTAAATAACATCAATGAATCTGCGTCTCTATTTTACGAAAACACTCGAAATGTTCTCGAAAATCTTTTTTCTCTTATTCGATTTGCATTCTCTCCTAGCAAGATGCTTCATTTTCCCAAAATTGCTGATAAATGATCAATATTCTTTTTAACATTGTCTAGGTAATTGCTTCAATAACCCAGTGGTAATGTGCGTTATTGAGGTAAGAAAAAAGTACCCAAAACGGGAACAAAAAGTTAAGAAGACAATAAAAACAAATTCCACTAGTAAAAGTATGGGGTATGGGTGTGGGCGGGAAAATTAAGCCTTGTAGCAGCTGCAGCGAGAGTGCTCTATCCACATCTACAAAAGGGGTCTTTATTTTTGCAGGTGGCAGGGAATTCTCCTAACACGTTACCCACTGTTGTGCACTGTCAGCATAATTACACGTGTTTACAACGTTTTTTACTCGTCATATATGTCATGCAATAATAGTTCCCCACGCGAGTAATTTTATATCAGCACTTTCCAAATATTGTTAAGATATGTATTGTATATTTTCACACACAGGGATGTGGAACTATGTTCATAATACTACGATATTATCATGTCTCATCGTCATGTTTTCACACACCGGAAATACCTTTAAAACTCATTATTCCATTGTTTTCATGGTTAAAAATATTGTAAATACTTAACTTATACTCAACATAAACATTTTTAATAATTTTAATTACGTTCTTAGCATTCTTTCAAAGTACAGTACAGGTGTCGCGAATTCATTTTTTTACACAGGCCCCACATGTGCGTTCACAAAAATACAGTACCGCTCAGTTGCATTTTCTGCTATTTCCAGCGATGTTCTATTAATGATATTTTGATGTATTCTCGTTTGTTTACGAAATTATGCATTGTGTTGTTGACAGTTTCTTTGAATATAGATGTTTGCATTGGGTTAAGTTCAATTTAATTCATTTAGAATATTGTTACTTATCATTGCTCATTTATATTTTGCAATTTTTCAACCTCTCAGAAGGTGCTGTGCATTGGTGTTTTATCTGGAGACTTCTCAAAATAAACATCAATAAAAAAAAACCTTCATGTAACAGCACAGTTAAAAATCCTCGTAAACTATGTACATTTTTGTAACCATGGCATATGGACTGAGAGGTAACAGTCCAACGACTTGTTACGGAACGGAACGTTTTTCCGATATGTCAGAACAACATTTATTCAAGATACTTAACTGTAGAGAGACATTGACAGCCTTATAATAGACATGGATGAGTACCCAGTGTTTGCCTTCTTTGATGTGTATCGACATAGAGAGACTCTATCGAAACTATCGAAACTTTTGTTTGAATCTCATTATGTATATTATGAACTTCGAGATCCCAATCACTCAGCCATAAATTAAAAAATACATTTAAAAATATTCGATTTAAAATCGGAAAAAGGATATAGGGAGTAATTTCACCATTTAAGCCCTTCTTGGTGCACCGGTCCGCGACTGTGAAGATTATATGGTACTTCACAGGTGCAAGTTCGTCTAAATTTATACATGAACTTTTCAAATGATATTTATTTCTAAGGCCAAACGGTTGCATTTTATTAGAATACTTTCCAAAAATGTTTTTGTCAAAATTTTTAAATACAGAGTCGTGGGCAGGATTGCTTCGGTATGCTTTTAATTAAGTTGCGAATTAAAACTTTGTGCAGGTATGTATCTGTACGCTCCAATGAAACCAAAAATAAAGCATCCACATTCTAATTTAGATCGATCGATTTTTATAAATTTAGTTAATTTTCACGATCCGCAACCCAGTCAGCGTTGGATACAATTTATTTTTCTTTATCATGCATTCTCCCAACACATTATCCACTATGGTCCGCCCCAGGCTTTCCGTACTTTGATCCGACAACCTTCATCGAGAGGTTTCCCCTATCCGCCACACTGGTAGTGAGTCTATGTAAATCGAGCACTGGGAACCCCCAGTATGGTCCCAAACATACATAAGGAAATAGATGATACTCCAGTATAAATACAAATTTGTGTGGTATTATTCAAATATATTTCCTTTTAACTGAGTCACATAAATGTATCTATATAAGATACTTATTTTAAGTGGACATTATATTGCTCAACTTTCAAATTTTCATCCCTCATAGGATTATTGTGAAATTTGCATATAAATTAAGGTACTTAATTAATTTATTTTCCCTTAAAGGAAATGTGTGTGGAAAGTACAGTCCTCCATTATAAAGATGGAACTTGTCTATGCCAGAGGTAGTTATGTTGGCCTTAACATAGGGTTACGTACCTACCTAGCAACCAGATATTTTAGTTGTACTGTGTGCGGCAATCAAACTGCTAACTAAAAGTAAGAATACTATGAGTGCATTAATACGATTATTGTGTGCCACTAAGGAGATTATGACATGTTCTGTACAGATGGAGTTCATCTATCAGACATGTCTAGTTGAATTGTTCTGCATAGATTGCAACAATCCCTTTTGAATTTTATCACGTGATTAGTGAATCATGTTTAATTTTAGAAATATCAAGGGTCAGAATCATGGTTTTTGCAAGTTTGTTTTATTCTGTAAACCAGTTGTAGCCGATACAATAATGCAATTTTGGTAATTGTATATAATGTGTTATATAATTGCTTCTTCTGTTAAGACATTGCTTCGCTCTTAGTTATGTTATATGTCGGCTATGTTGCTCTGTTATTGAATATCCTATCCAGTCATGTGGCAAATATGCGACATAACACCAACCTTAAGATTTTTAATATCAATAATCGAGCTTCTGTTACCCATGGCATGCCGCGAGATGATCATATTGTAATGAGAATTATTTCTTCATGATGATGAAAGTAAAAATCATTTATTATGAAAAGAACGTGAATTTAAAATGTTCATCGTGATTATTCGGTGAATCATGATTTTGCTAAATATATGTCCTGCAATTGACCCTTCGAATTGCAGTGCATCTTATCTTAAGAGATGACCTTTATTTCAACAATGAACAATTGAATTTCTGTAGTCTTTTAAATTATCAAGTAGGAATGAAAACATTTTCATTATGTGGTAAGCGTCTTACCGATGTATTTCATTATTTATAAACAAATAAAGAAACAAGAAAAAGAGTCACTAGTCGGAGTTGATAAACAAAACTTGAGTACGTAATAAGTACGTCCTGGTCAAGATCGCTGCCATGAAGGGAACAGGTGTTTTGCTTATCAAGTTGATTATAGTGAATCCAAAGCTAGTCATTTCTTATAATGCCACATTTATGTCAATTGTGTGAATATGTAGATTAAAATTAATTTAGCCTCTATCCATCAAAAGGCTATCCGCAGTTTTCCAATATAAAGTAATAATGATTGCAATATATTGCTGCTTCTATCTAAACGAACAGCTTTGGAATAATAATGCTTTGACAAGTCATGACATACATTCTGACTCCGAGTGTGGAATTGTAAATGATACTGTACCTTAAAATGGATACATATCGTTTTTTACTATGATAAACAAAAAAAAAGTTGCCGGAGAAATGATGTCGTCCCGTGTATCTCATATATCTCAGAAGCGCTTTTGTAGCTTAAACAAAACAACTCACTCAATATACAAAAAAATAACATAAATTATATGACAAAATATATTTAAAAAATGACATTTTTATATGTATTTCCTTTTGGTTCTTTGCTTTGTCAACACAAAAAGAAAAAAAAAGAATTCCATTTGTTAACAAATAAACGAAAAAATCAGGGTTTAGTTGCCTTCTTCATGTACGTTGATTTTTTATACAACTTCAAACATTCCTCTCGGAAGATACCATCCAATGAGAAAAACACGACTGGATTCGCTGCATTGTTTATAAAGAAAGCCCGAAGAAGTATGTTCTCACCAGGAATAAACAAAACAGGGTTAGTAAGCATAACCAGGTTGGTTGCCACAAATATTATATATCCAGTAAACGAAATTGCGGTTGCCGTAATCAAACCAATCGTAAGTTGTCGACCTTTATCGAACCCCTTTCGTTTGTCTAATTTATCCGATCGCACTTTGTTTGTATTTGAGTTGAATTCGACTCTGATCTCAGAAAGCTCTTCTGTATTTGTTGACGATACAACAGGCGACTTGCTCAGATTGTTGCCCTTTTGACTTCTATGTGATTTTGTTTCCGTTTGTTTATACATAATATAAAGCAAATGTCCGTAGCATCTTGCACAAATTATTAGGAAAACTAAACTTAATAGAATCATTACACTTCCATAAGCCCCGTAATTTTTGATGTTTTTATGCTGCGACAAAACAACACAATCCGTACCATTGATTTCGGAAAAAATTAGTTCTTTTTTATCAACACCATAGAAAAAAAAGGCAGGTACTGATGTCGTTGTGAGTGTTAGAACAATAATTGCGGAAATTGCGTTCAAAACACGGGTCGGGTTTGCAGTTGGTCCTGGAGTGTAGGTCATTCTAAATCTCTGGATAGCTATGGCTGCTAAAATCGCACCTGATGATAACGAAACAACATGGCTTAAAAACCGGAAAAATTTGCAAGCTTCTGAAGATTTAAATGTATATGTTAACCGGATATCGACGATCTCAAATGGCATACAAGCCATGCAGGCAATTAAATCAATTGCAGAAAGCCAAAGGATGAAAGTTCTAACTGCCCGTTTCGCCATCTGCTTAGATACTTTATAAACTATTAATATATGAATGTTTCCAATAACTCCAAATATAGAGAGTATAGACAAAAATATGACGCCCGGAATACCCTTTTCCAGAAAATATTCCTCCTCAACTTCATCTAAACTTGGAATTTCTGTATAATTTGAAACATTCATATTTTTGTTGCTGGTAGGTATTCTGAAATTTAGTGACTAAAACAATTGAGTTGGTTTAAAATCCATTTTTAACAACTACTTAAAAAAACATCCAGTATCTTGGCCACAATACGTTGACTTTAACCATTGCTAACATCAGCTTAATATTTTTTGCGTTCTTATGTTAGCACTCTATTGAATAATTAGCTTAAGATCAGTATTGGTTTATTGAGATTAAATACAAACTATAACAATTTAAACTTGATTTCAATTACAACATTTACGTGTATTGATAATTCAATAACAATAAAAATATTCTGAAATAGGCCTTACATTTAGTTATTCATGTGCGTTTATTCAGTCCGATGGCAGACAAAAACTAACCTGTAGATTTTTCAGCTTTGTCCATAAATATACTTCCTGGTAATATTGATTTTTTTCAACTCCATCATTTGAGGTTGTTTTCCGAGAAAAAAATCAATATTAACTTGTATCACAGATAGATATCTCAACGATCATTGCTAAACAAAATAGAAATATTTGTAAAACGTATATGTTTTGCGACCATATGAGAAGTAAAACTGGGCCGACAATATTTGCAGAGGACTGAATGAATTCATTGTTTGTCTTGACATTCGACACCTGGAAACGTCGCTGAATGTTTTTTTAACTTCATTGATTGATTGATTGATTGATTGATTGATTTCGCGGCTGTTAACGTCCTTAAACTTTATATCACCGAATTAGGAATTAAGAATTTGAAAAAAAATAATGCACCGGTCTGCAAAAAAGAATAGTAAAGATAAGCGTGACAAAAATAAGAATAGTGTTATCAACACTGCTTAGGATTATAACGAGGCTAAAGAGTAACACATAGCTTATTAGGGAGTCGTGCAAGAATTGTTCTGTACTTCCTGACCTTTTTAATATATCTCCCAGTATCAATTAAAAACTCCATGCGAGTAATTACATTTTTAAAATTCATCTTCTCCTTTATTTACAGGTACATCTAAATCTTTAAAAAGAATTTCTTACGCTTATATACCTAAGTATTTCAAATAATTCTGAAATGTTTGGGTTACTAAAAACCATGATCTTCAATGATTTCAACAGAAAGCAAATTTTGTATCTAGATGATATGCATTTCCGGGTAAAAATAAGGTCTTGGAAAAGTTTTTATTTTTAATTTTTGAAAGAAATGTAATTTCCTGATGTTAATGATATTTTATTTCAAAACAAAACTTTATCTGATAAAATCGTAATCTCGTTCAAAACAAATTATATTTGTTCTAGGATTCTCCCATATCTAAGATCAGTCAGAGGATACACACGTGTTTATCATGTTTCAATTTTCACTTACTAACAAATTTATCAATATTGATTTTTGTTAAATGCATCTACACGGAAAACATAGCGTCGAGCGAGCAGAATTTCAACTATTTTCATGACGAGAACAAGTTAAACAATAATAAATTCTTAAAAGATAGACCTAATGGCAACTATTTTGACTCCCACTGGAAAAGTCTGGGGTATGGAAAGTGGCAGAAAATGTAGACTTTAGTAGCACCAACAACTATCTTACTCTTATCGACATCTATAAAAGGGTCTTTCTCAATACACGATACCCACTGTGGTTCGCAGTAATGCTTTCCGTATTATAACCTGACAACCTCTATAGAAAGTGCATGTTTTATCTGTAATTTGGTCAGCTTCGGGAACCCTTACAGTATGGTCCCAGTACATAAATGTCAGAATAACATATTTTCAATATAACAAGAACTATCAGTAAATGTGATTTAGAAATCAAATTAATCTACTCTATGTACCTTTTTAGAATAATTTGGTAACATACAGGCAAGCGAAAACATCCGTGAAATATTTACACACCATTTTCACGACTATGATATTCAGGATATACATCGAGACCGGTCTGCACTCTTATGCAAAATATTTAGTATGCAAGCACGAAGAAAGGGCAGTAACTCTGATACACTTTGACATTCAGTAAGCATGCAGTAAGTTTACAACATTATCCAACATTCTAATTTCTTAAATATGGGAAGATAAGTGAGAAAAGGGGGATGGTTTAGCCCCTTCTTCTTCGGCTACTTTATAAGTGATATTAATGAAAAATTTGATAAAATCTGATATATAAAGAAAAAAATTACAAGCTTAAGCTTTGCTGCTGATTTAGGTGTTCTCTCAAACTCACATTCTGGTAACAAAAATCTTAAAATAAACTTGAGAAATATTGTAAGTGACAGTCTATATTAAACAAAATAAAACAAAACGAAAATAATGTCTTCTCTGCAACCCTATATTTTTAAAACAATACTAACATTTCTGTGATTTGCATACATTTTTAACATTGATCAGCATTCACGGATAGTTAACAAACTTTCATGTATCATCTAAAATATGTGCCATTTATATTTGCGACCAATTCGTTTATTCAATATTTAATACATTTTGAGACGCTTCCACTTTTTCATCCACTTTCTAATGAAGTAAAAAATACTTAATTGGTAAAAAGATTACCGAAATTTTATCATGTAAGATCTAAGAGATTTTCCAAGTAAGTAAGATGTCATTTCCCTTATGTGAAACTAAGTCCTGTAATTTGCAATCTTCTACTGGCATAAATTACATTAACTTTGTTTTGGAAATCCAATGAATAGCGCAGTCTAGTTTCAACTGGTTCAATATTTTTAGAAAAGAAGTTGTTTTAGAGAAGTTTTTAAAACTTTTTCCCATATTGTTCCCATGTTGAAATCGGCCCTGCTGTGGTTGCCATTTTGAAATTCCGATCATGATAAAAATCATAAACATTATAGAATGTCATCGAAACAATATTGCCAGTAAGGTTTATTTCCATTAGTAAACCGGAGAAAGAAGTCTTTTAAAACTTTTTCCTATAGGGTCTTACGTTGAACTAAATCCTGCGTTGGCGGCCATTTTAAATTTCCAACTGGCATAAAAACATAAACGTTAAAGAGGACAATCCAAACAATACTACTAGTAAGTTTTGTTTCAATTGGTTAACCGGTTTCAGAGAAAAAGCCTTTTTAAGCTTTTTTACATAGGGTCATATGTTAAACTAATTCCTGCATAAGCGACCATTTTAAATTTCTGATTCGCATAAAAAAACCAAACTTTTTTACCTTGAAAAACACAAAACACCTTAAAAGAATCATCTGACGGCTACGGTCCAATGGAGACTTCCGTAGAGTTTAATAACCTTAATATGTAAACAAGCAAATAGATTTTCTCTATCTGCAATAGTGTTCATACAAGAAGCAGAAAACATGATTTTTGAACTTAGATAAAGTGGCAGAACTCCTGAAAGTGGTAATCTGATAACTACGGTCCAAAAGAGATTTTTGTAGAGTTTTTTTAGCTTGACATTTAAGCAAGCAACAACTTTTTTCTTTCTGAAATAGTTTTCATTCAATAAGCAAAAAAACACGATTTTTGACCTTTAAGGGACAAAACTCTTAAAAGGGGTTATCCGACAACTACGGCCCAATAGAGACTTTTGTAGAGCTTCTTGAGCTAAACATTTTAGCAAGCAACAGCTTTTCTATATCTGCATTAGTTTTCATTTTAAGAGGCAACCATATTAAAAAAACCTTTATTTTCGACTTTTAAAGGGCATAACCTTTGAAAGGGTCATCTGACAACTTCGACATAATGGAGACTTTTACAGATCTTTAGCTTCTGAAGAGCCTAAGATCCATCAGAATTTTCCTAGCTGTTATTGCTTTGGGTTAGGTCATTTTAAGGGATTTTGCCATATGTTCTATTTTTAGCAACATCTATTGGATCCATTCAACATGAGGATTGTTAGTTGCTAACATGCTATATATCATTCTTGCAAATTTTAAGTCAAATTGGTTCAGTAGATTTCAGAGGAGAAGATTTTTTAAATTGTTTACGGACGAAAGACGGCGACGGACGACGATGAACGCATATTGATTTTAAATGATATATATATGTTTAAAATTTGATATTATTTTCTTCGTAATGTGTCGTCACAATTTTAGTTAAGATACCCGTCAATTTAGATCATTATGCGATCTATTAGTCCGTTATTGCACAAATTTCATAGCATCTATGTGTAAATAGAGCTCTCAAATTTTATTATTTGATACTGTCTAGAATCGGAATAAATCGAAAAAATTAATTGTGGGCGGGGGTTGACACCGGTGCATTTTCAAATTATCATTTATAAAAAGGCTATGTCCTATCTTCTTAAAATAGGAAAAAATGCTGTTCTATATCTAGTGAATAATTTTATGGTTACATTCCAAATGTATGTGTGTTTAACAAATTATGCGATTACAGTATGTTGGTTTGTAATTAAACGTCACAAAACAAATTTATTCATTCATGATATTTTATAGGAAAAAAAATATTGTCCTATCCTGAAAATAACAAAACTGGTACTCCCATGCATATGTCAGCACAAGAAAGTATGTGTCCTATTGCATTTTGCACCTGTCCCAACACCTCAATAAATATTGACCATTCCCTAAATGTTTTGGCCATTGCATAACCCTCAATATTGATCAGCTAGCTAGGACATTGATAAGCTTTCATTCAACATTAAAACATATATATGCCATATATCCCTTTTCACTAGTTTTTGAGACTTTCCACTTTTATATCCGATTAAAATGCAGTGAATGTAAAATACTAAATTGCTTTAAAATTACCAAAATTGTATCTTGCAAGGTCTGAGATAAATTTTACCACTTTTTAAAACTTAATTTATGTAGGAGATGACAGACAAAAAATTGCACATGAAACCACTATTGACACAATCAAAACACAACATACATGTAGTATGTAATATTCAGTGTTGTACTTAATGTTTGTAACCTGTTACTAGTACATATATATAGTTCGTTGTAACAGTTGTTTTTAATTTAAACTCTCTGTAATATCCAAACTAAATCCTAGGGATATATTTTCCTGTTTTTGCTGGTTGTAGTTTTGTGTACAGCCTTTTTGTCTTCTTTTCTCGAATTGCGTTTTTGTTTTATATGCTACAAAGAATAGCTAATCTTGAGTTGACTTCTTTATAAACATTTAACATTGTCTGAGCTATTTATTGTTTTCCCAAAATGTTCTGACATTAACGGCTTGTATTTAATATCTTATAAATGGTCTAGTGCAGCTCGTGATGTTTTCTGCTCTAAGATTGTGGCCTTCTGGTGTATTTCTTCTTGTTCCATCGTCTTGAAAAATTAGGAAAACAATAAATAGATGTATTATAGATTATTATATAATTTAGAACTTTTAGGCTGTTCTGTGTATTGGAACTTTCTACATTCAATGGGACTTTGCTGTTTGGACATACGCATATGCATGTAAAAAATCGATTCTCATTTTTCGGAGAGACTTATCTTATTCTGTATTCATTTGGATTGGACATATCTAAATAGTTACTGACATATTATAAGACATAACATGTTAAATAATGTTCATGATTTTGTTATAAATGTAAGGGTTTTCATCGGGTACCCCGGCTTCCTCTACCAAATAAAAACTGGACGCCATGATATATATGAAATTTTTTAAAAGTGTATTAAATACAAAACAAAGAAACAATTTGATGTATTACCCCTGATTGACATTATCTACTGATTACAAGATCTCTGTCCTTATAACAGTAATTTACCAGTTTCTTTTAGCTTTCTTTCGGAACCTCGCAGCATTGGTTTTGACCATAAGTTACACGTTAGTGAAGCAGGATATGTTTACTATTCCAGCACACGTAAAATCCGATTTTTTTGTTTAAGAATTATTCGTGGTGCTTATTTGTTTATTGCATGTTTTGTGTGTTTGTGTCTTTCTGAGTTTTCTGTTTCTATGGCTTTCAATTTAATTACTTGGTTTTGATTTTAAATTACGCTGCAGTATTGTATGCTTTACTTCTCTAAAGCTGTTTTTTTTAAATACTTTGGATGTGTTCAAATAATTTGAAACGTTACAGAATTGTTAGATTATTATTGTCATCATTAAATTTTAGACATAATTGTCACAGCGCCTCCACGGAGTGATGTGATGTACTTATGACAATTGCTTAAATTTTTAGACATATAGAAACCTCGCAGCATTGGTTTTGACCCTAAGTTACACGTTAGTGAAGCAGGATATGCTTACTATTCTAGCACACGTAAAATCCGATTTTTTTGTTTAAGAATTATTCGTGATGCTTATTTTTTTCTTGCATGTTTTGTGTGTTTGTGTCTTTCTGAGTTTTCTGTTTCTATGGCTTTCAATTTAATTACTTGGTTTTGATTTTAAATTACGCTGCAGTATTGTATGCTTTACTTCTCTAAAGCTGTTTTTTTTAAATACTTTGGATGTGTTCAAATAATTTGAAACGTTACAGAATTGTTAGATTATTATTGTCATCATTAAATTTTAGACATAATTGTCACAGCGCCTCCACGGAGTGATGTGCTGTACTTATAACAATTGCTTAAATTTTTAGACATATAGAAAGCACTACAGCATCTGAATTATTTGAATTGAAAATATGTTAAGGTTTTAGCGACACAGATAAGGATAAGTGATAATTAAACGAAACGCGCGTCTAACAGTAAAGTTTATAACCTGGATATTGTTGATGAAATTTTATTATATACCTGTCAGATCCAAATTTAAACAAATATGAAAATATGTTGACTATGCCGAATAAATATTTTATGTTAATTGCAGTTATAAAATATTTACTGTGTTCCATTTCAGAGTCAGTATATAAAAATAAATATATCTACATTAAAATGATAAAGATCTCTGTGATGTAGCCTACTAAAATTTAGTACTTAAATTAAAAAAAAAAATAAAAACGGATAAAATATTCTATTAATGTAAAAATAAAATAATAATATGTTAATGTAAAATAATTTGTTTAATTATGACGTTTTTATCAGTATTTCTTAATTTTAAATACAAATCAGAGGTTGACATTCCGTGATACATGGCTAATTAACCTTACTTTAAAAGTGCGGTTTTGTTTTTAATATACAGTTAGAAAAACATATTGTCGGAGAACGTCCGCTCAACACTAACAATTAAAATACAAATTATGTTCGGAAAGATATTTTTGACTTGGATCCATTTGTATATCTCAATACAATTTATTATCAGTGCAATAGTACACGAAGGTAAGAAAAGACAACAGTTACATTTTTTGAAAGCATTATATTGAAGTTCACGAAATGTCACATTTGCATTCTAGCTTTTATTGACTATCAACAGTATAAAACTACCATTACAATACGGAATAACAAAGTAGGGCCAATATAACATTTACCCTAAGCCGTATTGACTATTCAATATGACAAAATGGTATTGAAAGTCAAAAAAGTTATAATCACGTCTAGGTTTTTAATCCCATAATGGCCGATACACGTTCAATACGTCTTATTGATTGACATCCGATATTGCATTGTTAAGTCCAGAAAGTATAAATGTAATTACGTCAGGTTTTAATATTAGCAGCGTTATGAGTCCTAATCAGCTACATATATGTAGCTATATAATATACAATTTTTCTGCAATTCTGTTGTAAGACGAATTTCGGGGAACTTTTAGAGCAAATTACATGCAACGTGGATTTTAGTATATTTATGTATGTGGCATAAATAATTTATTCATTTACAAACAAGAGAAAAAAATTCACTCTGTTATTTTACCACAAAATAAAACATTTAGTACATTGTTACAGAAGCGTTCTATACTTTGCACTATGACATAAAATGGGCAAAAAAATTAATATATAATTTGGCATAAAAGACACTAGAACGAAATAATTACGAGTGTTGAATTCTAAGTTTCAGGAAAACCACTTGTTTGAAAAAAAAAAAATAAAAAAACCCAAGATAATCAGATGGCAAATTTTACGACAAAATATTTTTTTGCGTTTAAACGCAAAACTTATTGGGATCGTGTATCGTCATGTTTGTCGATCCGATACTTAATAAGCTTGCTGGTTGGTAGACTCTTTAGACTTTTATATAATATTTTGAACTACCTGTATTGTGTTTTTACACGATCCCAGTGGACTTATATTATTACAGCACCGATTGAAAAAATTCTTTAAGCATTTAGAGTTAAACGCCACTGATGAGTGTTAAGTAGACGAAACGCGCGTCTGGCGTCATGAATTTGTCACCTTGGTAATTTGATTACATCTTGTTGGAATATTTGAGCAAAGCAAAGTAACAGCACGGCACGTCCGCGGCTGGCGGACTTGTGAAGCAACTATTTTGGGTTAAGTTGGAAATGAGAAATTTCAAGATCAATATGTTATGACTTGATTACGTCATTTATTTATATTGACATTAAATGACTAAGGCCATTCGTTGGTCAGTCTTTGTCTAAACTTTTGACAAGAAACACCGTCATGTGTATCGTTGCAAAATCTTCTAGGCTTGTATATATATATATATATATATATATATATATATATATGTAAACTTTCAATATGTTTGTTTCTTACGCAATAACAATATTGTTAGGACAAAAATATGAATCTTGTGGTTTCTTTTTTTGGATTTAAAGAGTATAATTAATTGATACAAATATTAAAACTTCATAAATATGACTTTAGTAAATCAATTTGTGAATTCTTTTCCAGATTGCAATCCTGACCCATGTAATCGTCACGGTACCTGTGCAAACAGTTTGACCGGATATCTTTGTCATTGTAATACTGGATACACCGGAGCCACATGTCATGACAGTAATTACACATAAATATATATAACGCGCAATTAAGGTTTCGATACATATGCAGTACATGTAACAAATTATGCCCTCTTTTATAGACTACGTTTTCGTATCATTATACTGTCACAAATATTTTGGTATGCGGAAATATAAACTTATTAATAGCCGTGAAATTTAATTGAAGTAAAGTTAAATAGAAATGTTATTATATAACAATGTTTATATAAATACAAGTATAAAATGAATATGATAATTATCTGGAATATAGTGATTTCTTTAACTTTAATTGCACGCTTCATAAACCTTAAGACATAAGACTTTTTCTTATACTCATATTAAAGTTGTCTTTTCTGCATTGAATTCATTCAAATACGATGTCTTGAGGAATGAAAAGTGTGCACGAGTATACATAAAATAAGGTTCTTTATTAAAGTTATTGTGACTAATTTAGAGCTTGAATTTTTTCACAGAAATGTAATTTTAAGTTTCCTTTTCGTTTCAGTAATTAACCGTAAGTAAATCTAATTAAAATTACTAAGATATCATAAAACAGCATTTTCCTTAGTCACAATGTCATTAAAATGGTCAGTAATAATTAAACACTATTTTCTTTTCATTGTTACTAGCATTATGTGATTCAATTATAATGTACCAAATGAGAAAACTCGTATAACATGCTACATCATTATTGTAAAACTGTACTTTTCATAAGTAGATTTGCATAAAATTTTGCCACAGTTGTCTTTCTGGTCCACCGACTTTTTCATTCAGTGTCAAAATGTTGACAATATGGCGCAATCGCCGGTTCGCCCCGGTAAATACAGAGGATTATGCAACGATGTCGGAGAATATAAATGAACCAAATTGGAAAAGAACAACTATGAAGGCAGTAAAACGTTTCAAAACGTATTTAAATGCAAAAATTAATATGCTGCTTAAAAAATTGTAAATTAAAAATGTTTGTAAAGTCAAATTTAGAAAGATAATAATAATGCAAATGTAGCATTGTGATTAAGTCGATTCATGATTTTATCGCTCCAATAAAGAATAAGATTATTGATTTCGTCTGTGGTAAATATTTTTTTTTGGTAGTCTTGGTTGGTGCGATAAAATCATGGATCGACATCATCACAACGCTATAATTATATTATATTGATTTTTACTTGTGTTTAAAATGATTGTGTCATTTTGGCTGATTGTTATCGTTTTTGAATAAATTCAATAGTTATATACACTATGTTCCTTTTAAACAAGGTTAAAGTTTTAGTGAAAGCTCTCATTATGCAAAGTCCAGCTTATAGCATCTACATATTGCAAATAGAAACCTGAAAATTTAATATGATTTAGGGCTGAAAATTAATACTTAGACTATATCAGTGAATTACGCGATATCAATCTTGTAGGCAGGAAACTACGACTCCTCTGTTAGACATACCATTATCATAAACTAATTGGCGCCAATTAAATGACTAGTTGCAAGGTATTAAAACAGCAGAAAATGCACTTTAAAATAAGTTACTAATACTTTTTTCAGATTGTAATCCTGACCCATGTAATCGTCACGGTAGCTGTGTGAACAGTTTGACCGGATATATTTGTCATTGTTATACTGGATACACAGGAACCACGTGTCATGACAGTAATTACATATATATATATATAAATAGAATGCTCAAATTAAGAAATAAATACATATACTGAAGTAAGAAATTATGCACTCCTCTATAGACTACGTTTTTTGTATAATTATACTCTCACAAATATTATGGTGTGCGGAAATATAAACTGATTAAGAGAATATTCAACAAAATATACATTTATGTGAAATAAAACTGACGTAAAGTTAAATAGAAATGTAATAATATAACAATGATAAATCTAGTAATTATAAGAAAATTACCATATCTGGAATATAAAGATTTCGTCAACTTCTGAGTACAGCCTTCATAAATCTTAAGACACAAGACTTTATCTTATACTCATATTAAAGTTGTCGTTTTGCATTTATAAAATTCAAGTACGACTTCTTTAGGAAGAAAAAGTGTGCACAAGCATGCATTAAATAAGATAATTTATTAAAGCTAGTTTGCTAAATTTAGAGCTTGAATGTTTTCACAGAAATTTAATTTTTTTCTTTTCGTTTCAGTAATTAACCGTAAGTTAATCGAATTTTGTTTTTTAATTAAGAATTTATACAAGAGCTGTTTCTTTAGTCACAACGTCATTAAACACACAGTAATACTTATACTTATATTTATTTTTCATTGTAACTAGCATTATGCCATGGTGTTATTATGTAGCCTGGAACCCCGCTGTATCGATCTACTTATTTTCATTAACCATTTATAACATTAATAAAAATACTTATTTAGGTTTCCTTCTTTGTTTACATTCACTGATATTCCTAGTCTCTGTTTATCTTGCTAATTTCTATTGGTAATCATATTTTATACTGTTAAAAGTCAAATTTATTCACCCATGTTGAAAACTGTGTATTCTGACGTCACTCCATTATATCGATAAATTCTCGAGATATTAATAAATAGGTTAAACAAAATTGGTTAAACATGTCTTAATATTATTGTAAAACTGTACTTTCACACAAAATGTTTGCATCCTTTAATAAGAATGAGAAAGACATTTTATTTTTATCTTTTTATTTATATCAACAATTTTATGTGATAAATTAAAATACAGCAAAATTATCAATGAAATAATATAAAAACTACAGCCATTCTTATTGTCAATTGTTATATATATCGACCTCGAGTTGTATTAACGAAGAGAAAGGCTGTTTTTGTATTTGAACAATGTAAACGGAGAGGATTATATGCAACCATGTTTAAGAAAATAAATGAACAAGTACATAAAAACAACAATAACGACAGTAAAACGTTAAAAAACGTACTTAAAATGCAAAAAGTACTCTACTGCCTTTGAAAAATTTGGGAAATTAAAATTTTTTTTAAATGTTAAAGTAAGAAATATAATAATAAAGCAATTGTAGCACAGTGAATCAGTTGATCCATGATGTTATCGCTCCAATCAGGAATAAGACTATTGACTTATGTGGTTAACTTTCTTATTCTTGAAGTCTTAGTTGCGATAAAATCATGGATAGACCTCATCTCCATACTATAATTTTATAATATTGGTTTTACTTGTTGTGTTTAAGTAATGATTTTATCTTGGCTGATTGTTTTCTTACTTCCATAAATCTAATAGTTATAAATTACACAGTATGTTTCTTTTAAACAAGGTTAAAAAGTTGCAGTGAAGGCTCATATTATGCAAAATTCAGTTAATAACATCTACACTTTGCAAATTGAAACGTTAAAATTTAAAATGTTTTAGGGCAGTAAATTTAGACAAAGACAATATCAGTGAATTACGCAATAAAAATCTTGTAAGCACGAAACCCTTAACATTTGCGCCAGTTAAATTAATAGTTGAAAAGTATCAAAACGGCATAAAATGGACTTTAAAATCAGTTGCTAATACTTTTTTCAGATTGTAATCCTGACCCATGTAACCGTCACGGTAGCTGTGTGAACAGTTTGACCGGATATATTTGTCATTGTAGTACTGGATACACTGGAACGACATGTCACGACAGTAATTCCATATAAATTTCTATATATTTAATGCTTAATTAAGGTTATAATACATATACTGAAGTAACAAATTATGCACACCTATAGACAACGTTATTGTAGTATTATTCGAACACAAATATAGTATAGTATGCGGAAATATGAAAGGATTTATAGAACAATCAACAAGAGATATAGTTCTGTGAAATAAAGTTAAAGAGGTATGTAATAATAAAATAATATTATATATCAATCTTATTAGTATTTACATAAGACATCTAATATATAATGTGTTCTTCAACATTGATGGCACCTTCATAAACCTTAAGGCACAAGACTGTATGTAATACTTATATTAAAGATAAATAATTCAATTACATGTCTTTAAGAACGCAAAAGTATGCACGAGCATGAATAAAAAGATACTTTATTGAATGTAGTGTGCTAACTTTAGAGTTTGAATTATTCACAAAAAAGTAATTTTAATTTTCCATTGTGTTTCAGTGATTGACCGTAAGTAAATTCAATTATGTTTCGTTATCTAAAAATTCATTTAATATCAGTTTGTTTAGTCAAAAAGTTATTGAAACGATCAGTTATGATTTTATTTATATTTATTATTTTACATTGAAATTAGCATTCTTCGATTGGATTATTATCTACAAAATAGCATGCTACAATATTAGTAAACCTAAAGTTCCATAAACAGATTTGCTTCAAATATTCTTGCAATATTTGGTCGGTTTCCTTCCTGTTTCACTAATTTTATCATTTAGTTTCAGATGTTAACAATATAGCTGAATCGACGGTTCGCACAATTAAAGGGAGAGGACTGTGGCACGATTTTGGAGAATAATAAAAAACCAAATACGAAAAGAAAAACTATGTTTGCAGTAAAACTTTTTAAAATGTGCTGAACATTCAAAAGTTACTCTGCTGCTTTCGGAAATTTGGGAATTTTCAAAATTTTTAAATGTGAAAGTAAGAAAAATGAAGCTATTGTAGCATGCTGATTCAGTCGATCGCTCTAATATTTATATGTATATTCATTATGTCTGTAATTTGAAATTGAAAAAGGAGAAATTGAAAAAAAAAAATTTTAATGTGAAAGTTAGAAAAACAATAAAGCCAATGAGCAAGATGATTTGGTCGACACATAATTTAATCGCTTCAGCCAAGAATAAGACAATTGACTCCGTGCATGGTCAGCATTCTTATTGAAGATTCTTCACTGGTGCGATAAAGTCATAGATGACGTCATCACCATGCTTTAAATTGTATAAATTGATTTTTATTGTGTTAAATTGATCATTTAGTCATTTCGACAGTTTGTTTACTTGCTAAATTTAGACTTAGACTTTATCAGTGAATTACGCAATGATAATCATGTAATCACGAAACTAAGACTCCTCTGTTAGACACACTCTTAACATAAACTCTTTGGGTGAAAATTAAATAAACAGTAAAAAACTATTGAAAGAGTATAACATGGACTAAAATCTGTCACTTATGATATTTATAGATTGTAATCCTGACCCATGTAATCGTCACGGTACCTGTGCGAACAGTTTGACCGGATATCGTTGTCATTGTAATACTGGATACACGGGAACCACATGTCATGACAGTAATTACATATAAATATATTGATATAATGCTCAAATAAAGAGTTAGATGCATTTACAGAAGTGAGAAAGTATGAACGCCTTTATAGACAACGTTTTCGTATAATTATACTTACAGAAATATTATGGCATGCTGAAATATAAAGGGATTAATATGGTAATAGAATATTCAACAAGAAATTCGTAACATTTCTGTAAATTAAAATTGAAATAAAGTCAAATAGATATGAAAAATAAAATAATGCTAATACAGAGCTAATTAGAATATAATAAATCAGATGTCTGGAGGATAATTATTTCTTCAACATTAAGTGCAACCTTTATAAACCTACAGACAAAAAACGTAATGTAATATGTATATTTAAGTTGTCTTTATTGCATTGAATTATTCAAGTAACTACTTATTTTAGAATGGGAAAATTATGAAAGATTATGCATAAGGATGCATAAAATAAGATATTAAATTTAAGTCAGTGTGCTAAATTTAGAGTTGAATGTTTTTGTCAAAAATTTAATTTTAGAGTTTGAATTTTTTTTAACCAAAAATGTAATTTTAATTTGACTTTGCTTTTCAGTAATTGACCGTAAGTAAATCAGATTATGTTTTGTTATCTAAAATTCATAAAATAGCAGTGTCATTAGTCAGAAGTTCATTAAAACGACCAGTAATAATTATGTTTAGATTTATTGAAACTAGCATTTTGCGATTGGATTATTGAAGGCTTTAATTGTATAATATTGATGTTTAGTTGTTGTGTTTAATTTATTAATGATTTTGTCATTTTATCAGTTTGCTTACTTGCATGAAAACAAAAGCTATTCATAACAATATCTTCATTGATAACAAGGTTAAAAAGTTACCGACTAACGCTCGTATTAAGCGAAATACAGCTAATAGCATATCATCAAAACCTTTAAATCTTAAACATTTTAGGGCAATAGTATCAAACTTAGACTATATCAGTGAATAAAACAATGAAAATCTTGAAAGCAAGGAACTACGACTACTCTTTTAGACACACCCTTAACATTAAACCCACACACAGTATTAAAACAGCATAAAATGAGCATTAATAAATTCAATTTTAATACTTTTACAGATTGTAATCCCAACCCATGTAAAAGTCACGGTAGCTGTGACAACAGTTTGACCGGATATCTTTGTCATTGTAATACTGGATACACAGGAACCACATGTCATGACAGTAATTACATATTAACATATATTTAACATATACTTACCGTAAATAGCTTATATTTTTACTGTATCATAACAGGAATAAATCGGCAAAAAATTGATATTTCATCAGATTGTAAAGGCTGACTGATATCAAAAGGTTATTAACTGCTTCCGAAAGTTATTAAACGTTTTTTACTGCCTTTCCGTAAATGATAGAAAATTACGGGAACAGTTTACAAATATGGCGTCCTGTGATAATGCAGACGACATGCATGGCAAGAATGCATCGAAGTTAAACAATACTTTTGGATAATATTAAGTCAATGAAAAATTAAATACAAAATACCGTGAGTAATCTGAAAATATTATCTAAATGACATGAAACTAATTCGGAGCGCAGGAATAGTGAAGATATTTCGGTACCAGAACTAGATATGATTTTGATATATCCAAGTCTATATCATTTTACCCTGCTGAAGCATGAGACCAAAGACCATTACATGTTATTTTTGATATCATATGCATAATTAGCCCTCGGTTGATATTGGTCCTCGAGCCTGCGGATCTTGGGCGGATATCCAATCTTGCCCTAATAATACCAATGACATCAAATGTATCATGTAATAATCTGATAATATATAATGCTCAAATTAATAATTAATAAAATAAACATCATATCTCGAAAGTAATGACTTTTTCAACATTGATTGCACCCTTTATATACCCTAAAACACGAGACTTCATTTAATATTCATATTAAAGTTGGATTTTTTGCATTAAATGCATTCAAGTGCTACTTCTTTACGAATGCGAAGATATGAACAATTATGCATAAAATACGATACATTATTACAGTCCCTGGAACGTATAAGTTAACAAAACGCACGATGCACGAACGATGTACGAACGATGAACGGACGATATACGCACGATGTACGCACGATATACGAACGATGTACGCACGATGCACGAAACGATATACGATACGATATACGATAGAAACGGTGAGACGGCGTTTATCGTTTTAATATATTGTTTCGTCTATCGTATGGTATATCGTATCGTGCAACGTTTCGTTTATCGCATGGTTTATCGTATGGTGCATCGTTTCTTAAGTCGTCATTGCAGGGTTGAATGATTGTTCTTGGTATAAATGGTTTATTTTTCAGTATTTTCTTCAGTATTGAAGGCATTTACTAGTTTTACTAGATACATAATAATTTAAAAGGTACTTAATTGATAACGGAGCACAATCATGTATTTTGTTATGGAACTTCGTTGATTAATAACATTACTTTGATTTCTGTTTTAAATAAATTGAAAAAAAATAACTTAAACCTTATCTACATTTCTTAATAAAAGCGTTTACATTCATTCGATTGAAAAAGCCGACAAAGTTAAACAATTCTGTCTATATGTTTTAAAAGCAGTAACTCTTATACATGTACCTTTCATTAAGTTCCTACCTTACTAAACGCACCAGTCATTTACAAATTGTAACATTGTTGCGGTTTAAAAAATTTGATTAAACTTTTTCTGTTGCCGTATGTTATGTATGTGTACTTGAAAATTTCCTTTTGTGCTGAGGGTAAATTGATTCAACATAAATCTTAGTTCCCTAACATTAAATATGTACTTTGTTTATATGTTAATTCAAATATTCGTAATTCCCCAAAAATAAGCTAAAATATTGCTTGCTGGAAGTCAAGCAATCCATCAATCAATCAATCAATCAATCAATCAATCAATCAATCAATCAAATTCATGCATTCAGCTATAATTGTTTATTCTTTAAACTATATTCTTATTCATTAATATTACTGACACCTCTTTCTAAAATTTAAAACGATTGTTAACTATATTCACAGACGCGTTTTTTGTACAGTAGTACTAAGTGTTAAACTATAAAATTGTTGTCACTGCATGTTCTTTGTTTTAGATAGAACTATTTTTGTTTTCTTATCTACATCTACTGGTTGTTTATCAAGTACGAAAAAATACGTATGCATTTGTAACATAGAGAATTCAGTTAGATAACATATGAGCTAATCAATCAACCTTAAAAAAATAACAGTAATGTACTGACAAAATTTTTTTAAAGATTGTAATTAGCTCTGAATCAACAAAACCCAAGACATATTTCCAAACAATTCCAATCGCCAATGTCTTTTAACAGTTTAATGAGTTGTTAATACACTTTAAAGTTCAAAATATTTGCACTAAAGTTTACCATGAGTTTAGGTTTTTGATTACCTGAAAAATAATTTGATTTCTTGTTTGAAGTTATAAGCCACTTTCAGCACTTTTCAGCATGGGGGGGCCTCGAATTTTTAATGGAGCAGGAATAGCGAGGACCTGGTGGAAGCCCTTAACTTTTCGGCAAGGAAAGTGGGATGAAGTCGAGCACACACTTTTTAGTTAGTTTTTAGTCGCACAGTTTTTGAATATTTATTCACAACACTTTAATAATGCAAGTTCATATATGCATTTTGTGTTCCAATCATTCGTTTATTTTAATAAATTTCAATTTATAAAATAAAATTTTAAAAATAAGCACGAGACGCGTGATTCGTCATGCACAATAAAGTTAGTTGAAAATTCGAAAACGTAATTTTATTGTAATGATTGTTACTATGTAGAAAAGGTGTTATTTATTTAATGTATATGTGTCATTTACGTGTAGCTACCTGGGGTGCAAAGGTGCACAAGTAAGATAGGTTAATTGTTAATATGTTAATGGGGCAATCACCACAGGTAATAGAGGATAACCTGTCCCTTTGAAGTGATTTTATTACAGTGTAATTTATATAACCTTTTGATAAGTACTCTAATTTTGAAGTAACGATGTCATACGGCCGACATCATATTTAGTTGATGGAAAGGTGGAGATACGTGTATTTATTTTAGATATCTCGTAAACTAACTGTTAGGGAAGACAAAGAAAAAACTCTTCATTGTCGGTATTTATATTTCATCGTTTTGACAGAATGTTATTAGACATACGAGTAAATATTGTGGATTAATGTTATAATTTAAAATCAACTCGGATGCAAGCGGTCATATTCAAAGTTCGAACAAATACATCCAGTTTTCTTTCAATTACAAACTAACATAGGTACTTATGAAAAATCCTTATATTTTAACAAACATAATATACTAGTCCCCCTTGTTACATGCGTCTGCAAAACCATGCTCCTACATATATGTACAAATACGCATCAATAAGACAGCTCAAAATTAAATATAGAAAAAATATAAAAAAATGTATAAAATCATTTTGAAATAGGAGTGTCTCATACATGCAATAACGCACAAAAGGAGCATTAATTAACTCCTTTGAACATTGTTTTATGTCGGCGGAGCTACATTACTGTAGCTATTGTACACAAGTGTAACGGTTACTGCTATCTGTAGCATCTACTATAAATATTTTATTTATAATTAATCAATGAATTTATTAATTACTTGTATCATTTAAGTGCATATATAAACTACACATAGATGGTCATGTTCCCTAAGACAATGTCGGTTAAACAGCTCATGAGATAGCTGGTGTTCTTAAACCATATTGACTTTAAATAAAACTTTGTTGTATGTTCCGATGTATTCGTATCGACTTAAAGAATATTTATTTATTTATTTATTTATTTATTTATTTATTTATTTATTTATTTATTTATTTATTTATTTATTTATTTATTTATTTATTTATTTATTTATTTATTCCGATGTATTCGTATCGACTTAAAGAATATTTATTTATTTATTTATTCATTTATTTATTTATTTATTTATTTATTTATTTATTTATTTATTTATTTATTTAAGACAACTTAATTGCAGTTTATATTATGGAAAAAGAAAATTCAGATCCTGTTTAATGCAATTAACTTTTTTACATCAATGATTCAAAGTTATTTAAAAACTACTAATGCACAGTTATTATCCCTAGAGCAGAAATATGTTATTTAATGTTGCAGTTTACTAAACGTAAATAACGATGTACATGTAAAATCAAATTACCCAAGCATTATACAATGTACGCAAACGATAAACCATACGATGTACTATAAACCATACGATGTACGCTAAAATAAACGGAAAACCATACGATAAACGATAGGACAAACGATCCACCATACGATGCACGCTGGTGAAAACGATGGTGAAAACGATGGTGAAAACGATGCACGATATACTATACGTTATACGGTACCATATACGAACGATATACGCACGATGTACGAACGATGTACGGACGTTGCACGAACGATAAACGCACGATGTACGAACGATAAAATCGTTAACTTATACGTTCCAGGGACTGTAGTGTGCTAAATATGGAGTTTAAACTTTCTTTATAAAAATGTAAATTTTTTATTTCCGTTTCAGAAATTGACCGTAAGTAAATTCCATTATGTTTTGTTGTCTACTTATTGATTAAATAGCAGTGTCTTTGGGAACAAGGGCATTAAAACGATCAGTAATAATTATATTTATTGTTACATTTCTAACTGGCTTTCTGCAATTTGGTTATTCAGTACCAGATTAGAAAACTCGTTTCGCATGCTACAATATTGTTGTAAATTTGTACTTTCCACAAGTAGATTTGAATCGATTATTCCCGCCAGTGTGTCTCTGTTGTCTTCCTGCTCATCAGTATGTTTCTTCAGTTTGAAAGGTTAACAATATGGCGGAATCGCCGATTCGGAAAAATAAAGGAAGAAGATTGTGTCATGATTTCGGTAAATCCAATTACGAAAAGAACAGCTATAATGACAGTAATACTTTTCAAAACGTACTTAACTTCAAAAATTACTGCTGTCTTTGAAAATTTGGAAAATTCAAAAAAAATTAAAGTGTATGTTAGAAAAATAATAAAGCAATTGTAGCATGGTGATTCAGTCGATCCACGATTTAATAAGACTATCGACTTCATCCGTCGTCAGTATTCTTATACTTGTACTCTTAAAATCATTGATCGTCCACATCACTATGCTATAATTGCATAATATTGATTTTAGATGTGTTTTAATAATAAATTTTGTCATTTTGGCAGTTTTCGTTCTTGCATAAAGAGCAATAATAATCCATTATAATATGGTTCTTGATAACAAGGTTAAAAAGTTAGTAGTGAAGGCGAGTATTACGCAAAAATCAAGCTAATAACATTTACACCTTGCAAATTGATTCCATGAAATCCACGCAGTAAATTACGACTAAGACTATATCAGTGAATTACGCCGTGACAATCTTGTAAGCACGTTACTACGACTCTGTTAAAAATACCGTTTCATTGGCTTAAATTTAAAAATATAGTGCAAAAGTATTTAATAAGCAGTTCATCATGGAATGATGATATATTTGTAGTGATTGATGATGATATTTGTAGTGATTGCTCATATAGTAGTGATGATATATTACCGTCCGACCAAGGGCATTAAGTTGTCGGTGTAGGACGTAAAAAACTCCCCAAGTCAAGTGGAATTTAACAAATCTGTTACTAATACTTTTTTCAGTTTGACCGGATATATTTGTAATTGCAATACTGGATACACGGGAACTACATGTCATGACAGTAATTATTATATACATATAATACAAAAATAAGTGTTCAATACAAAAAGAGAAGTTGGAAATAAGGCATGCGTTTTTATATTTTTTTCTTATTTTTATAATATCGGTCAGGCAAAAAGTTTGTAGTGCTCATTTTTACGCTAATAGACACGAAGTCTTCCATCACGTCGTTTAAATAAAAGCCTTAACTCATTATCACCATATTTGTTCGACGCCAATTTCTTTATCAAAACCCTTAATGTTTACACCCGCAAACAGTTTAAAACTCGAATCTTCACGAATTATGTGTCGTCTTCAGTGCTCAGAAAAGTCGTGCGCCATGCACATTTGACGCATTTGATCAGAAAACAGCGCAGAGAGGCATTGAACCCATGCGCTTCCATGGCGCAGTCTATTTCACTCTTCACTGTACTACAGTGTTTGTTTCATCACTCCCTCTAAAACTTTGATTGTGAAAATTAAGCACAAATTTGTTTTTACTTGAATAACATCGATTTTCTTTCTACATCCCGCGTATTTTCCTTGTTACTAAATATAGTTATGACCGATTGGGTTATTTTTGTAATCAATCAAATTGTCGCATTTTCCGGAATTCCCCCTTCTTTCCGCATCTGGTTTATTATAATTTAGAGGTGAATGGCCGACAAGACAATATGCAGCAAAAAAAAAAGGATTCAGGAGCCTTACACAAGAACAGATATCATTATTTTCTAATCCTTCGTTTGGGGGCCGAAATGAAAAAAATAATAACTGAGATGCGACGATGATCAATGGTGATGTTGATTCGAATGATCCTATGATTGATAGCATTGAGAACACCAAATCACCAATTTCCCTACCTGAGTATGAGCGTTTCTGAACCATCGAAACCAACAGCTACAGGAGACCATATTAATTTTCATATTTCATACAAGAACAATTAAAAGTCTTGGTAATTGGAAGGCTTAAGTATATTTAGAAATACTGCACTGTTATGAAACAGATTTCTACTGAAGTGAAATATTCATTATTATGATGTATTAAACAGTCATTATAAGATGTACATCAATATCAAAATGGCTGAAGTGAGAGGGACACGCATAAAAACATTGAGTAATGAAAATTAATTATGCAAATGAACATTAACTGCCACAATAGACTGCTTTTATACGTCAATCATATTAAGTTTGTGTCATGATCATGGTGAGAATTGAAATTATTTCATAAACAAATGGCCCATTCATTTTAATTTTAAGGGGCCATGTGCCCATTCTGAAAAGATCTTTTAAGATCACTTAGTCTTGGACTGTCCGTTGACTCAAACCGGAATATTAGCAGCAGTTTTTGTCGTCGTGGCAGTTCGATATCGTCGGTGGAATAACCGAATATAGCGATTGTCATTCGATGTGGTTATTTGTGGCCTACTTGTAGGACAAACTGGTGAAAGCTAAAATCTTGTCGTAAAATTGAACTATGGAATGCCTTAAATTTACAAGCAACCTCAATTTGTGAGTGGCAGGCTGGATAATTATGTAATTTTAATATCTATCATACTTTAATGTTTTTTACATAAATACTACCTAAAACTGGAATCATTATTAAAAAGTTTGTAAAACCTGTTCGTATCTTTTCTGGCAGAGTGCACTTCAAATAAAATATTGCAATTTTTAGTCTTCTTCAAATTTTCTTTTAATATTTGATCTGTAACTATGAAACACATAAGCATGTTTTGTTTTTAAAACTGTTAATGTTTATTTCAGATGTTAAAATATATTTAATTCTTAATTATTTTACATAATGAAACTGCAACCAAATTACAAATTAAAACAAGTAAGCAAATGTTTTTTGCTATACTGTGTGCTAAAATATTTACAGTATTTGGTCATTGACATGAGCAAAACAAAGTTGACCAGTTAATCTTGTTGAAATATGACTTCATAAGCAAATATCGGGAATTTGTTCAGATTTATTTACTTACAGCAAAAATAACGATTGCAGGTACATTCAGGTTTATATTTTTTCCTTGTTTTTGCTTTTGCAGTGATTAACCGTAAGTATTTGTCTTTATATATACTTTCTTTATGACATCATACAATATAAATTACGGCTTTGAACACTTGACACTTGTGCCTTGTTTTCTTACCATCTTTTTAACCCGTATATAAAATGATACATTGCTTTAAATAGGTAAAGCTGATACTTTTCTTCGTTCCTATTCAATAGTGTGCAGGAAAAACCTCACAATTGTCTCAAAATAAAACTCAGTGTTAAAATAAAGTTAATTTTAACAAATGAAATTTAAGACGTCTATGCAGAAATTACAAGTGATGTCTTATTTATGTTTTGTTTTTTAAATGTGCTAAAGAAAACACAATGAACACATGATAGGAGCTAAGGTAACTTCCTCTTTCTTTTTACCTGTCTGTACCTGTGTTAATTAAAGCTTTTCAAATTAGTCCTGTCCGCCTTTAATTCTATTAAGTGTATAATAAGAAAAATTTCCCTCAAAAAATTCTTGGGTTGTTCCCTATTCTAATTTATCAGATGTATTGTTAACATTGCAGTACATATTGCATTGTTCATAACAGTATATACTATGATCAATTATTTAATTTATTTGGAGCAGTGCAGGGTATACATATATGATTAAACTTGCATTGGTCATATCGCGTATTCCTAAGATATTGAATTTCAAAGAAATCTTGATGCCGTCGATGTTGACGTTATAATTAACTCATATGCATTATTTCTAATTTCTTTACAGGTTTTTTGTGTATAACCTGTTTAGAAATGCTAAATATTTCTTAATTATTTTCATATATTTAATATAATTGAATGGAATGTTGCCATAGAATGTACTTAAAAGCATGTCGAAAACTCATCTCAATAAGGCGAATTTTAACAGTGTACAAATTTTGAACAAACATCACTACGATGTAATAGCATTTTGTGTGTTAAATATTTGTTTAAGAATTGAATGCATATGAAGTTTTATTGACGAGTAAATGAAACTTCGAAAGAATGCATTCCATTCTTATATTTATATTTTATTTCATTAAAAATTTCGTGGCACTGATTTAAATAATGTGCAATGTATTTTTGTTGATTTAAGTTTCTCCGTGTTTTTTTTTACTGTGGACGTCGTGAAGAAAGTGCATGCGATTAATTGCTACCGGTTTCATTGAGAAATGCAAAGAATTATTTTATAATAAAAGAATAAAGGTTTAAACCGATAGAAATCCAGAATAGCGATGACGTAATGTAAATATTAATTTTTGAAATATTTGAAAAATAAATAATGTCGAATAAAAATATTAGCGTAAACTTAACACTTGCAATTTGATACAGATTGTCAACCTGACCCTTGTAATGGCCATGGCATCTGTATCAATGGATTGACAGAGTATCAATGTAAATGTAATACAGAATACACAGGACAGAAATGTGATAAAGGTAACTATTCATTTCATCACGCGAAATTGCTGTAACATAAAGTACATTTGTTTAACTTTTAGTAATTTGTGTTTAAGTAATTTTTAGAAAATAATATTATCACAATTACTAATTGTAACGTGTTAATAACAACCTGTTGATAGATAGATAGAAAGAGAGAGAGAGAGAGAGAGAGACGACCGGTAATACTAATATCTATATTTATTTTCTTGTTCATTGTAATTTAAATTTTGAGATTGGATTATAATGTACCAAATGACAAATCTCCTTCACGATGCAACAATATTATTGTAAACCTGTACCTTTCAAAATGTGTATCCTATATGTAGCCTATATATAAAATACATGTCACGATAGTCTCATTTTTGTTTTGTATATTTAAATATACTAAAGGGAACACCATACACACAAAGAAAGATCTAGGCACCTGTATTTTTTACCTGTGTGGTCCTGCGTTATTTACAACTTTTCAATTAGTACTGTTCTAAATTAGTTCAGTATATTATAACATTGGTTCCTTTAAAAAATGTTGGGTGATTTCTATACTAATTTATCTCAGGTATTGATAACATTGCAGAACATATTGTATTGTTTAAGATAGTCTATACTTTGACAAACTATTTGATTTATATTGAGCATAGCATGGTTTACACGTATGCTTAAAATTTCATTTGTCACGTTGCGTATTCCTAAGAACTTAATTTCAAAAGCTTCATTGATGTCATTAATGTTTTAAGGTTAAAATTGCATGACGTTAGAATTAAATCATACGCATTATTTCTAATTTCTTACCAGGTTTATATTGTATACCCTGTTTAGATATGTTAAATCCTTCCTAATTATTATCATATATTTAATATACATGAATGTTTCTATAAAATGTACTTATCAGAATGTCGAAAACTCAATTAGGCGAATTTTAACAGTTTACAAATTTGTAACAAACATCTCTACAATGGAATAGCATTTTGTGTCCTATATATTTTTTTAAGGAATTGAAATAAAAGTGTTATTGACATATTGAGGCGTTGACCGAAACAGATTTTCAATGAAGCGTGGTAGCGCTTTATGAACCGCGCTTCATTTTGAAAATTTGCTGCGCTCAACGCTGTCATCCGTCAATGAAATTTCGAAAGATTTCTTTCAGTTCTATTATTTACATTTTACTTCATTAAAAAATGTCTGGCTCGTGATTTACATCATGCACAATGTATTTTTGTTGATTTAAGTTTCTGCGTTTTTGTTTACTCTGGACGTCGTCAAGAAAGTGATGCTCTAAATGGCTTCTATTTTCATTGAGAAATGCATAGAATTATTCTACGTCATCTTTAAAGGGTTAAACTAATAGAAATCTAGCTTAGTGATGATGTAATGTAAATATTAACAGTTGAAACATTTGAAAAAATAAATAGTGTCGACTTAACGTATTAGCGTAAACTGAACAGTTACAATTTAACATAGATTGTCAACCTGACCCTTGTAATGGCCATGGTATATGTAGCAATGGATTGACAGAGTATCAATGTAAATGTAATACAGGATACACAGGACAGAAATGTGATAAAGGTACATGTAACTATTCATTTCTTCGCGCGAAAATTGCTGTAATATAAAGTACATTTGTTTAACTTTTAGTAATTTTTTGTTTTTTGTAAACTAGAAATTAATATTCTCAAAAGTACTAATTGTAACGTATAAATAACAAACCTGTTGATAGATATATTTATAGATAGATTAGATAGATAGAAAGATAGATAGATAGATAGATAGATAGATAGATAGATAGATAGATAGATAGATAGATAGATAGATAGATAGATAGATAGATAGATAGATAGATAGATAGATAGATAGATAGATAGATAGATAGATAGATAGATAGATAGATTGTTTGTTTGATGTTTAACAACACTTTCAGCCATTTCTCAGCAATTACATGGCGTCCAGTTTTTATTGGGGGAGGAAGCCGGAGTACCTGGAGAAAATCCCCGACATGTGGTAGGTAAACTGGCAACCTTCTGAATTGAGATTAGAGTCGAGTATACCCTGCCCACAGCGAGAATCGAATCCGCAATCTCAGTATTGACAGACCACGTGATCAATAATAGACGAACTACCTTAACCACTCGGCCACTAGATAGATAGATGGATCTTAAAAACAAAACGGAAATAAACAAAAATTCCACCATGCATATCAAGTATTTCATTCAGTAACACGGTTGTGATATATGTATATAATAATTGTGGAAAATTTTCTAATTGCAGTGATAAACCGTAAGTTATTTTTCTCATCTTCAACTATCTTAAAAGACATATCAAAATAGATAGTTATGCAATTATTATTCTTTGTAATATCGCAGAAGTTTACATGACTTTTGAAAGGCCCGTGTTTCGTGTTTTAGTAAATATTATGGTCAAATGTCGTATGTTAGGCTTTTAAATTTTTTAGGAAAAAATTATTATAGATTATTATATATACGAGACACCAATATCAACCTTAGACGGAGCCGAGGGCTTGTATGGGTCGAAGGGATAATACCCAAGCCGATATGGATTAGCCCATATATTAATCTGTTTATCGTTGCTTCCGACAATAAGGATAATAACTAAAATGAGTACAAATAACGAATTTTGTTTAAATTTGCAACAAACAATAAATGTAAGATTTCCAACGAATTTCGTTGTGCTTCCAACGTCTAAAAACAGCTCAGGCTCGGTCATTGTTGATCTTGATGCAGATGTACCGGAAGTAAAGCGCAGGAGATACGAGATGCTCCTAATACGGGCTTACCAGACCGGGATGTTCAAGAACGGGTTGGTCATTTCCAGTCGTATATAATTTGCAAACTTCCTATTATTTAACCATAGGTAAATGATAATATCCATTAATCAACCCTTTTCATTAACTGTTTAAGTTCTGTCACAAAAAATCTTCTGAAAACTAAGGCAGTTGTACGCCTAGTACAATGGCAGTGACAAAAAATACATCTTTTTATCAATATAAGAGTTTGTATTCAGCTTATACTTACCTATGAGGCATAACATAGTGATTCTGCTTTGTGCAGCTTTTCTTTTTGCAATGTTTTATATAAACAATTATGTTACTTAGTGGTGTCGCATTTTAAACCATTCTTGGGTTCGTATTATTGATTGAAGTTATTTTTAAATGCTCATTTTCAATATCAACCATGAGTGATACAACACGGTCGTTTAAAATTGTAACTATTTTACGCCCGTCTTGGTGTTTAAATGCAATGATAAATTAATGCGAACAAGATCGTCGTGTGAAGGGAATTATAAAAAAGAATATGAATCATATGAAAGAAACAATTTACTATAGGCAATTTCAGTCCAAATTATTCAGCGTATATTGAAAGAATTTTAAACCATATCATAGATTGAATTTGTTATGTCATGGTTCTATGTCATTGATTCACAATTTGGTTTGCTTGTGATAAATTAGTGTATGTATTTATTTATTTATTTTACATGTATATGCCCTGTCTCACTTCTAAGCAAAGCATTTGATGAAATTTCACCAACACATGTGTATTTTTTTCTTAAATGCACGTCTTTTTGATAATTGTGTTGTAAGTAATAACCTTCATTTTAATAATGTTCAAAATCGTATGTTTGTAAGATATTTTATAACGTACTATTCATACTTTCCATATGCTTGTGTGCTTTGTCCAAATTATAGAAATTTTGTGGAATTAATACTTAATTGATGTATTACTTTAGTTCTACCAACAGAGTCTTGTAAGTAAATAGTCAACATTTGTTCTATTTATATGAATTTATTGTTCTGTATCATAAATGTATGCAAATCCTAGACAGTATGTCTACGGGGTATGTGAAACTGCCTATGGTTTTTAGCCATTAATTATCATATCAGTGATGGTGGAACTGTTCATTATAAGCTTAATAATGTCGGCATTATTGTTGTGCTGCATCCTGCTTTCAAGCCTGTCTGTTCTTTAGCAATGATATTTTCTGTTTGGGGCTTTCGTCTATTTAATAGAATGTTCAACATAATTGTGAATGTGTGACAAAAATGCTAACAGAACTAAAAGTCTGACAGTTTAGTAGGTTTAAATTCTTTGTGAGGGTTATTATCAAGTGTCCTTCATATGGGCCACTTCACTGTCTTCATATCTTGTTACAGATTTTTCTTAACATGGCTTCTCATCCTGCTTCGACTAGTTTTCCTGTGATGTTGTCTACCCTTACTGACTTCTCTTTTTCAGTGACTTTTATGCTCTTCAGATAATTTAATAGCTGTTGGTGTTGGTGTTATTGGTAAGATGTTTAAGGTATTGAAGCTCCTTCTGATGTTTGGTTATGCAAGTTTAAATTGTACTTTGGTCATCGTTTGAAAATATTTCGTGCACAGATTGTGATTTTCCTGTGTTGATGTTTACAGTTTCAGTTGTATCTTTTTATCTTATGATGTAATTGTTCTGTCTTGACGGGCATCCTCAATGTCTGCACATTTTATGTAGCGAAAGTGATGTTTGTCTAGCTGATCGTCGTAATTGGTGCTCCTGCCACATATACAACACCTAAAATATGCTTAACGTTTCAGCGCTCTAGTCTTTGTTTACCCATAAACTAGCCTTCAAATTAGCTCGTATAATGCGGACTCGACTAAGTCACGTGCAGATCTGTCAATTGCTCCGAATCCACTTTGACTGCCTTATCATATGATTTGCGTATATTGAATAAAATTTTCTACTTTCGCCCATATCACCCTAGAAGTCATTAACTTGATCTATTATGAAAAGCATACCTTGTAACGTATACGATTAACCCTTTATATCATATCTCCTAGTATCGCATAGAAAATCATTGTCGTATATAGCGCAGCCTAGCCCCTACTTTAGAACGGTTCGGATTAATAAAGTTCAATAATATAATAAACAATACAATACAGGGCTGAATCCATATCGCATCTCTAATCGACCGAAATTAGCTTTCAAGGGTTAGTGAAGTATACATGAGTATGATATTACGTTTTGGTAGTTTTACTATCGATTGCATACATTTTCTACTTATTACAATTTAATTTGTCGCACATATGTACAAACCTGGTGACATCTGAAAAATATGCGTCTGGATAATTTTTCAATTGTTAATTCATTGTTGTATTTCAGCTGGTACCCGTAAGTAAAACTCACGTATCTATTTTAAATATTATTCTCTTTATTTATAAACATGACTTGTATTTTTTAAATTGTGTTTTCATTGAGTTTTTTGTTCGTTTTAAATGAATTATTTGAAATAGTACTCTGTTTAGGTTCTTTTAAATTGTAAGACCTTATTGTTTTTTTCTTCGAATTATTATTATACATCTTTTTGCCATCTTTTAAAATCACGAGGCAAACCATCATACGACTCAACATTTTTGTTGTTTTACGACTTGTATTGCGACATATAACTTACAGTTGCAAATTATTAGGTTCGTATATGTTTTTATGTTTTAAAACTAAGTTCTTAGTTAAAGGTACATGAAATAAATATTTATGTATGTGTACATGAATCTTCTCAGGTTTAAATTATAATTCGTTGGTTCTTTCAGTTGATACCGGTAAGTAAAGCAAATAAATCTATATTTATTTTACACAACATTACTTAAATATTATATATTATATTAATATGACGTCGTTCAAAAGCTTTGGAAACAATCCCCTATTTAAATATTCAGTAAAGTATGGCAGTTCTAGCAATTTCAAAATTACACCCCGAGGGCTTATGCAGTTTTTGCTTGTCTTTTTTTATTATTCCATACCTTTGTATTACGAAAATCCAATTGAAAAAATGTTATCACGATAACTACGTTGTGTGTTTTTAAAGTACCTTGCGTTGCTTACAACTATTTTCGTGATGTTCAGTGGTAATCGGACAAACCGCGGGACTTTTACCGCCTTCACCGCAAACGATTTTTTACTCTATGCACAACTGAATTCATTTCAAAATGGTTAATGTTGATAAACTGTTGAAAATTATTTTAATTTGGAGCATTTTGGATCTACAACAGGAGCATAAGCTCGACTAAACAGCAGCTCAAAGTCAGGCACGGTGACTGTTGCAACAAAGCATTCAATTTTGTGATTTTTTCTTATTTTTTTTCTTAAAATTATATTGTTGATGTAATTAAATATGTAAGTTTGCTTTTAATTATAGTTTCTTCATTTTTTATACCAAATGTTACACGAGAAAAAAAAATTATTTTTTAACAAGGGACAATCTCGGACATTGGAACAGCCAAAATAAACCTAGACGCGAAATATAAATTTATAACACTCGTAGCAAAATATTATTAATATATTGCCTACCCATATTTGAATAATCAATTAAATTAGGACAGCCTTGAATTATTTCTTAAATCTTTCCGCCACTTTAGCAAAATTTCAAGGCATTTTAGTTTATTGTTGTCTTTCGACATGTACATGTATTGAGTCCCCATAGTCTATTCGAAGTCGACATTGCGAAACTAAATCGTGTTTCCTTAACGTATTAAAAAGCTTGATCTTGAAATAAGTCCAGACACATAATAGAAACAGTTAAAATAGAAGGTTTGAAAAATTAAAGAACCTGTGGAACGACTTTGGGAAATTTGCCCAAATATGTCTGGGGAAAATTACACGTTACGCTACTTGGAATATTTCATGACTACGTAAAAATGTATGAATAACAAACCTAGGGTCTGTAGCATTGTTCATCTTGTGTTATGACATGGAAAATTATCTTAATGTTAATTTAACTTGACTTTTTATTTTAAAATACATTGAAATCAGGAAGGATAGGTTAAAAGTCAAATCACGCAAAGTGTCTGTCGCCTAAAGATGGAACATTGTTGTATTTGAACGGTCAAATTTGACGACTCCTTAAAGTGTATAAATTCCGTTCGCAGTTATGGCATAGTTATGATGGACAAAAACATTAAATAATAAGTGATATTGACTATAAAAAGCGGACATCTCCATTTTGCAACAAAATACAAAAATGTTATAATGTAGTTAAAAGCGGACATCTCCATTTTTGCAACAAAATACAAAAATGTTTTAATGTAGTTTGTCTTTTAACATTTGTGTATTTTGTTGCAAAAATGGAGATGTCCGCTTTTTAAAGTCAAAATGTAGTTTGTCTTTTAAACGACAAACTATATTATAACATTTTTGTATTTGGTTGCAAAAATGGAGATGTCCGCTTTTTAAAATCAAAAGTTCTTCAGCCACAGTTCTTGAGGATTTTTAAAAGTCAATAGTGGCATGTACAAAGGTCCTAACAAACATATATTTTTGAGTTCAGGTCATAATAATCCAACATAATAGCAAGTTTTGTTATAAAATAGTTCTAAGCAACCATATCTGTTTGTGCTGTCAGAAATAATCAGTCTGCCACCAAAGTCGATTGCGGTTAAAAAATTCAAAGAAACCCTTTTTTATTGAGACATAATCGATACCATACCGAGTTAAACAACATATTTGAAGACATATTGAAACCAATTTAATTCTTGTTAAAATTTGAACGGGCATGTCAAAAAAACCCTTTAATTGTTCTCTAAGCCCTTGCCAGTTTATTAAATTCTTTCTGAATACTGTGTTCTTAAGGTACACACTGCGAATGTCATAGTCTAAATATCTTAATAAACGCTGCGTTTTCACGAAAAACGAAATGAGACGATATCAGTACATGGGAATTAGCCATGAAAGACTTTATTACATCATCAATTAATCTAAATCAAATAATAAATATACTAAAGACCAAATCTGTCCAAATTAAGATTTTATGATCGACAAGAATCGTCTGCAAGCACTGGTGAATAGAAATACAAATCTATCACTGATAAAACTGTGAGATCATGAACATGGTGCATTTGTGGTATATTCATTTCATGACGAAAATTAAATCTATATATCTGTTCTGTAACATGTAAACAATTTTATTTAAATGTTTTCTATTTGTATGAATTGTGATATTTTTACCTATAATGACTGTTACTACTAAAACATCTGCCCATCAATGTAAGTAAATACTCAAAAAAATAATCGGCATATACAAAAAATAAGTTTTTGTATATTTACAAAGTCATGGTGTTATAATTGTTTCTAATATTATTACAGTTCGACCAGATAATCGTAAGTACCCATATTTATGTTTGGAAATCGGTAAATAGAAAGCAAAATTGACATTTAATAGTTCCCGAGCAAATTTTACTTTTAATCTAGTGCAAAAGATAGGACATTTGAGAGTACGGTTCTTATTAATATATGGTGGCATATATCTGCCACAACATATCACTTAATTAAGTTGACATATTTTCGGAAATATGTCAACATGCTACATAATTATCAGATTTAAAAAAAAGAGGGAAAATTCGCTGTTTGAACAGAATGTGCCATCTACTTTTCCACTTATTCATCGTGCAAGTAGACATAATTATGAATTAAGTGGACATAACTTTCTGTTTAAGTCGACATAGGTTTTTGATTATGTCGACATAATTAAGTCCACATAATCTGTCTGATTATTAAGTCGACATAATTATCTACCATTTAACTTGAAGGGGTGGGGCTTGGTTTAGAAGTAAAAATTCTAAGACCTCAATGAGAAAATCATGGCAAAAATGAGACCCGAGCCAGCAGTATGTCGTGGCTCGTATATAGGTTAAGCCCTCTTAAATTATGTTTCATGAAAATCCATTGAGGGGCTTAGGAGGAGTTGCGGACATTATTATAGAATAATCCTATGCACACACTTTGCATCCGTCGTCATATTGCGTCCATGGTGAACTAGGTGCTTTGCCTAATTGAAGTTTGTTTGTTTGATATTGTTTAATGCCACTTTCAGCAATTGTTCAGCTGTATGATCGGACCAAGATATTGACCATCAATTTAAAAGGTATAGTCACAATGAACAAAATGCAAATTAACCTTTATATATGTCAAAAATAAATGATATGAAAACATTAACCATTCAAAAATAAAGCGAAAATGAAATAAATTAAATACTCTGAACCAAAATAATAATTATCATAAATAGTTAAACAGGGGGACATAATCATACCTACTACAGAAGAAAAAATATTCTGAAGAAAACTTGCTGCCATACAAAATAATGCTAATTTTGAAAAAAATATTTTGTCGCGACGCATTAAAAAATTATATTTTATATCGCTACGTGTCATAAAAATAAAGATTTTTTCTTGACTGTTGCTATTTTGCCGTAATAGCCTGCCATGCTATTTTGCCGGAACTGATTAAATTTCACCTGTATTAGCCGTTAATTAGCATGATTAGGTGAAACATAAGTTTTGTATTGTATGGTAACCGTACACGAGTTACCTATACGTGGAGTTAGATTTTAACACAAATAAGACCTCTTTAAACTACGGGAAACTAAACTGAGAAAAAAAGAAAACATATATAAGTAGTAATCCTGTGATTGGGATGCCCAACACAAGAGAAGTCCCCTCCCGTTACTGCACATAAATTTAAAAATAAACTAAAAGAAACCCTTATATAAATCGGACCAAATTGTGATTATTAATTATTTTTTTCACAAGTGTTTTGGCAAGTTTTTTTAATATGATTCTCAGGCTTTTACGAATCCTATGGTGGTTTTAGCCTTGGGTTAACACCAATGATTTACTAAAAAGCGTCCGATTAATTATTTAAAGGGTTCAAAATCATTTAAAATTTAACGATTACTTCATGAATTCAATGCTGGGGATCTCATTATAACTGATCGTGCGCTAAATCCTGGCTCGGTCACTCTTTAGTAAATCAGGAATGAAAAGTTTGAGAGCTTAAGAGTAATGTACATGCAAAATGCCATTTTTCAACCACCGAATAAATACTTAAGTACTAACTTTAAAAAAAAATAATCGACGCTGTCTGACAGTAGTTGAATATTAAAATAAAAAAATAGGAATTGTACCTTAACAAATATAAACTTGGAAGATAACCTCCTATTTAAATGCATATTAGTTATAACATAAGATTGGTCACCACTCTGATCAATTAATATTGTATGAAGCTATTTACAATTAGAGACGCAGCTTGTTCACCATGGACGCAATATGACGACGGATGTAAAGTGTGTGCATAGGATTATTCTATAATACAAAAATATAGTCTTAAGTTCCCTTTTTATACTTTTATACCCCCGCTTGAAAATTGGAGGGTATATAGTGAAAGGGGTGTCTGTCCGTCCGTGCGTCCGTCAGTCCTTCCGTTACACCTAAGGGTACCCATCTCTTGTCCGCAACTCCTCCTAAACCCCTCAATGGATTTTCATGAAACATGATTTAAGAGGGCTTAACCTCTATGCGAGCCACGACATACTGCTGGCTCGGATCTCATTTCTGCCATGATTCTCTCATTTAGGTCTTGAAATTTCTACTTCTTAACCAGGCTCCCCACTTCAAGTTAAATGGAAGATAATTATGACTTAATAATCAGACAGATTATGTGGACTTAATTATGTCTACATAATCAAGAGCTTTTTTTCGACTTAAACAGAAAATTAAGTTGACTTAATCATAAAATTATGTCGACTTAATCAGAAAATTATGTCCACTTAATTCATAATTATGTCTGCTTGCACGATAAATAAGTGGAAAAGTAGATGGCACATATGGTGGCATATATCTGCCACCACATATCACTTAATTAAGTTGACATATTTTCGGAAATGATGACTTAATTCAGTATTATGTTGACTTAATTATGTAGCATGTTGACATATTTCCGAAATATGTCGACTTAATTAAGTGACATGTGGTGGCAGATATATGCCACCATATTACTATTATGGTCAAATGTAAGTCTTTTGACCTTTGAGAGAAAAACATTATGTATAACAGATCTTAAATGACAGGTTTGTATATATTTTCTGCTTTTTATTTACATATTTGTATGGTGTAGATCTATGCACAAAAGTCTCTTGTTGTACAATTGATATAACAGTAATTTTCATTTAACAAACTACCGCAGGTCGGTGGTTTTCTCCGGGTACTCCGGCTTCCTCCCCCAATAAAAACTGGACGCCATGATATAGCTGAAAAATTGCTAAAAGTGGGGTTAAACACCATAAAACAAACAAACAAAAACATTTAACAAACTAGTGTACCGTATTGTGTGGAAATATGATATTTTTGCAAATATGTATTTTGTCGAAGAATTGCGCTTTTGACATTTTTATTATTACATGTTTCGTTTAATCAAGAACAACATACTCTAATGCACTAATGTCTCCATGTCTCTGAATATAATTTATATCTGCCATTGAAACAAATAAATGAATCATGTTTATTTTAATTTGAAAAGATTGTATCCCGGACCCTTGTCATGGACACGGAATCTGTTGGAACGGATTGTTCGGTTATCAGTGTGATTGTAATGCAGGATATTCAGGAAATTCATGTGAAACAGGTAAAATGACTTCCTAGCATAAAGGTATAAGCATACAGGTTTTCTTTAAGTCATATAAAATAAAGAGAAAACATAAGCTCGTAGAGATTTTAGCCGACTATTAACAAATAAAATACACATACATGCAGACAGACAAGATAATAAAATACATTCACATCCTGATAGTTAAACAAGCAATCAACACATAACATGACACATACCAAGGTACATTTACTAAACATTTCCTATCAACTGCTAAAAGGAAGTCAAATCAATTACTAAAATCAGAAATGAAACACTACAGCATATAAAAGTACACATATCATTTGTGTGGAACTAGACGCGACATTTGGCATAGGCTTAGACACAGGGAACATTTAAAAAAAGAATCAATAGCGAAAATACAAGGGAGATAAGTACAACTGAAAATTTCTTTATAGTAATAATAATGCACTGGCCACTCTTACACATCGGACCACGTATAACGTTGTCCGAGCACTGGCCGATTTAGAGAGGTTTATTTTTATAGTAATTAAGTATATTAAGCGAACAGATATAATAGTCAAGCGGTACTAGTGGTCATTGAATTTCAACGTTTACTTAAAACGTTGAAATTCAATGATAGTAACGTTTACTTAAAACGTTGAAATTCAATGACCGTAAATTGTTTGACATTTTACAGTATTCAGACCTCTTGATTGTGCACGAGTGAAAACTTCGGGAATTGTTGACACATCATTTAAAAAATCAAGAAAATAAATATCAATTAGGTTTAAGTATTTCAAGTCATGTCATGGATTAGTTTTGTTGATTAATGCTTTTCTATGTCATTCAACTTATCTTTTTGCTCAATATGAAACTATTGTTGATAAATATGATTATAAACATTTTAAATATGCCACGTCCCACTTCAAATTTTCTTAATTGTACGTACACCCTTTGTGTTGTAAGTATTATTTTATTAGGCTGACTTCTCATTTATTCCTACGCTAATAAGCATCTTGAATCAAGCTACATGGTCTAGAATTATGAATTATGATATATTTTGTTGACTTGGAATTTTACAAATAATTAATACTTAAACTGCTTATGTTTCCGGTATATTTTATTTTTCTGTTGGATTTCGATAGAACTAGAAGCTCATTATTAGCAAGGGTCATTGAAATTCTAGTAGCAGTTTTACAAATATTGTTGAGTCTTACACAACAAAAAATCGCTCTCACAGACTGTTTCTCCTTAAATGTGTTTGTTTACGTAAAGAGATGTAGTTACCTTCGATAATATTTCAGGTAGATAATAAAATCAAGCCGTTATTCTGAGATAAGTCCGAGTTCCCGGTAAAAACCCCCCATCTTCAATGTATTTGGCGCAACTTGTTCGTAGTCAGTCATAAGGATCGTTATTTGTAAACTTCTGCTGCTTCTTCTTTTCAGGAGGAGGTCATAAATTAATATACAGATGTCAACACTTTCTGAATATTATAACTCATATCAAAGCATAAATTAAGTCGGAATATCAGACAAGTTTAAAACGTCGTTCACTTAAAATGTACATTGTTAACAAGAGTGTTGACTGTTGTAGGGCTTGGAACAATCGGTAAGACATATTCATTTATTTTACTCTTATTAAACTCTGACACATGTCATAAAATTGTATTATTTTGTAGACTTTATGTCCAGTATTATACATTATAATTATCATAACGAATATTTACTTTATAGTAATATATAATTACAAATGTGGAAATGATGTGATTTTCTGTTAGGATTCAAGCCACTAAGATTTTGTTTATTACAACGGACCGTTAACATTATTTACACCAATGTATCAAAAGCAACAGACAAATTTCCAATATCTTTTATATATAGTTCAAACCGGATTTGCAAGATGTCGTTAGAATGAGACTATTTATGTACGTTTGAATTACGTTTTTCATCTGAATTTTAAACTACTATGAAACAATCCAGGAAACTATCAAGCTATAATAAAAGAAAAAAATATATGATTTGAGTATTTTAATAAGTAATGAAGTATATATTCCTTGTATGTATAGTTGGAAGACATACATGTAAGTAAAATGTAAACTACGTCTATCTTTCAGGTTCTTTTCGAGAATACTTCATAAATATAAATTATGCTGGTCTTATATTTTCATATAAAAACTATAATTTTACTTATTGTGCAAATATTTCATTCGCAGTGTTTCCTGAAGGAACTGGGTTGGGAAGACGAAGAACCCAATAAAAATAACAACTTCGAAAATAAACAACATCGAAACGTTGATCTAATTGCAAAAGACATAGTTGTGTCCGCACTTTCGATTGAACTTACAATTGTCTTCTGTGTGCTTTTTGAATTAATATAAAGGCTGTCTATTTTAAAAAGGGAAAATCCATTTTATTCCCTTTTCCCTTGTAAACCTCAACTGTAAGCATTTATTTTATAATACTGCAAAAACTGTAGCCATTTTTAACTTTTATTCAACAAACAAATATATATACAACAAAATTTCACATCATAAACACTAAATACAAGCTCACTTTATAAAATGTGTACATTTGCACAATTTCGGGAAAGTTCCCGAAACAAATAAAAATCTAACAGTTTGCTTACTCTTGAGAATCATACAATTTAAAATGTTTCGGGAAAAATCCCGAACAATCTTTTCAAATATATCGCTACATTTCTACAAAATTTTAAGAATAAAATATTTCGGGAAAAATCCCGAAACAAGTCCAAATCCTACAGTTTGCTTACTCTTGACAATAATACTATTTAAAATGTTTCGGGAAAAATCCCGAACAATCTTTTCAAATATATCGCTACATTTCTACAAAATTTTAAGAATAAAACATTTCGGGAAAAATCCCGAAACATGTAAAAATCAAACAGTTTGCTTACTCTTCACAATCATACCATTTAAAATGTTTCGGGAAAATTCCCGAAAACATCCTAACAAATATATCACTACATGTACATTTCTACAAAATATTAAGGAGAACAAAATGTTTTCAGAAAGTTCCCGAAACAAGTCAAAATCTAACACTTTTCTAACTCTTGACAATCATACCATTTAAAAGGTTTCAGGAAATATCCCGAAAAATCTTATCAAATATATCACTATTTTTCTACAACATTTTTAAGGAAAAAATCGTTTTTAAGAATGTTCCCGAAGCAAGTCAAAATCCAAGGCTTTGCTGACTCTTGACAATCAAAACATTTAAAACACTTTCGGAAAGTACATGAAATTAATCTTTTCAAATGTATCAATACATTTCTACAAATTTTGAAAAAAAGTGGTTTCAGAATGGTTCTGACTCATATGTTTCTTGCATAACCTTAAAAACTTAGCATATAGAATTTCAGAAAAATTAGAAAAAAAAAGGCTACTTTATTTCATTATGTTTCTTACAGACTTACAATAGGTAGGGAAATGCAAAATAATAACTTTCATACATTTTCTTTTGAAGATGCAATTTTTGTCATACAATACATATGATTGTTGAAAATAACACAACTGTCACAATGTTAGGTAAAAATTGTCTGAAACATTGAAACAAATTCACAAATCACTCAACAAGTATTTTACTCAGTTTTAAAATAGTTTAGTATGGAAGCCCAAAGGAGCATTTCTTTTATATTATAAAAATCTATGTACAGAATTTGTGATGAAGAATAAAATAAAATACCTAAAACTTAAGCCCTTGATTAAAAATACATTAAAAAATGTGACAGTGGTGGTGACTACATTGTAATTAAAAGAAAATATACACAACATATAGACATAATACAACTTTTTTGACCGGAACTAAGACTTAGAAGACCTTATAAGTTTTAGTGTGGAATCAGACTTTTTTAACCTCCATAGTAATTAAAAATCTGATCAAAATAAACAGGTGTGGACACAGAAAATTTCTGGCCTTCATTCTGCATCAGTAATGAAAAAAAAAACTCATGCCAGTATGTATAAACCTCTAAATGGTCATCATTTAAAATATGAAATGCAAGGTTACAGAGAAACTGACCTAAATCAAAAACTTAAATGTAGTCATTGTAAAATTGAGGTCAAGGTCAGGTGACAACTGCAACCTATATACCAAATATTGTCATCCTTCCATTCAAAGTTACATAGAAACTGCACTTAGCCAAAAAACTTTAACATAGCCACTGGACCCTGAAGAGGTCAAGGTCAGGTAACACCTACCAGATATTCATGTACTAATTCATCAGCAATCTATATACATAGGTTCTGGACCGTGAAAAAGAGGTCAAGATCAGGTGACAGGAGACTGATTGGTAAGAAGCATCTTTGGACCAAATGTGATGGACCTAGGGCTTTAGCTTACAAAGATATCAAGCAAAATGTCAAGTTTTAATACCACCCCCCACTTGATTCCCATATATATATATGTTTCGTCTCCAGTAACTATCATCACAGGTGAGACAAATACTGTTCACCACAGATCTCTAAAACAAAATAACTAATCAACAATTTTTTTGTTTGAGGAAATTTACCCTTAAATTTAGTATTTAATAAAGTCTTAATTCACAAAATTAAATGCAAAAAACTTCTGGTCTTAAGATGTTCAGAAAAAAGCTATATCAAAGTGAATACAACCTTGTCTGCCTTACTGCTATATTTCAAACCACAAAATTTAATGCTACATGACTGAAAGTTACTGCAAGTAATATTTTTTCGATGCTTCAGCTATGTACAGCAAATGGAAAGTGATTAATATATTCCATAAATATGTAAGATATATATCTAAATTAAGATTCAATAATGGTCTGCACACCAAAAATTACAAACAAATAGTTTAACAAATATTTCACTAATGTCTTTGAAAATGTTTAGAAAAATCAAATGGTACCGCCACAAAAGTTTGAAAAATAGTCCTCTAATTCATAACAAGAATATAACTTTACTTTTTCTTTTTGTTGTTGGTATCCTTCCTTGTTTTCTTTGTTTTTGTTCCTTTCTTATCTGTAACAAAGTGCATAAAGCATAAGTACAATACTTGATAAAATAGCTATAAAACTGTTGTAAAGAGTTATAATTTAATCTATTATTACAAAAAACAAAAACAAAACAAAACAACAAGAAAATGTGCCTTGGCCACACCCAATCTCTCTTCAGTCAAGTATGAAATATTTGGCACAGCCTTAACGAAATTTGCCAGTGAAGAAGTCTCATCATGTTGTAACTGTGTATATATATCAAGTTTCATGATTATGGGCAGTTAAAGGTTCCAGCAATGGAAAACCTAATGTGGGATGCACAGTTGAATTGACGGACAAACGAACAGAAAATATGTCTACTGAAATTTTGTAGTCAGGACATACAAAAACTAAAAAAAAATTCCAACAATCGAACATATTTTTTTCAGCAGGAATATTTAAACACCCATTTTTTTCTAGGGCCCTATGCTTAAAATGTGAGCTAGCTTTGCTTGAAAATAAAGCAAAGGATTATCCATTCCAAAACTAGTAAGCTGTGAGCTACTGCTCTCTCAGTATACCCCAGCTATACACATCATTTAATTGACTGAGTCGGTAAACAGGAAGTAAATATGCAACGGACCTGAAATCGGTAATCGCAATATAGGACCACATGGTAATGTCACATATTTTCAAAATTTTCAGTGGTTGTGGTAAGAAGAAAAATGTAACGAAAGTTATGTTACGAACCAAGTATACCCCTTCTTCTTCGAATAATTAGTGTTATTAAAATTCTCTCTGTTAACTGAGATAGGACTAAAATGTACAACTACAAAGCGTACGGTAGATGTTAAGAAAGGATTCTTAAAAATATAAATCACTAAAGTGGATAATTTATCCCAGTGATCGAAAAATAAAACATATTATTAAAAATACCTTTTGCCACACTTTTTCTCTTCCTCACTGTTACAATCACCTGTATAAATATATTTTGTTTTTATTTATTGAAAATATGCCAAAATACCTGATATTTAAACATATCACATGCATATTTAGCTATAAATTTCTTATATAAATTTAATTCTATTTCTAAGACCATTTGTGTACATGTAAAAAATAAAAATATTACGTTGCACACAAAATATAATTATTTCATGCAAACAACTTTAAAAGTTGTTTGCATGAAATAATTATTGTGCTCACAAAATATTATCTGGTGGGGACAAAATGTTCAACTGTGGGTATTGCCTCTTATACAGGAAAGGTTTCAGTTGGTCTGCTATATTATAGAGGTTTCAGTTGGTCTGCTATATTTATTCTATAAACATATACCAGTGCATGTACCTTGTTTCAACGATCTGTTTTGAATAATACAATCAAAAACATGTACCAATGTTCCTTTGCCTGTGTCAAATCAAGTCTTTATATATTTTTTCCCACAAGTAGCTGCCTTTGGCTTTGGCATACATCTTTTCATTATCATTTCTTTGCCTTTTTACATTCAATCTGACAAAAAAATAACAACATTTTCAAGTTAATACAAAATGATTACAGGTATTGAGATTTTTTAACCATTAATAACCTACCTGAATTAAACACAGACTGTACATTGTTTATATATCTATGGTTGTACTTTGAAGAATAGAAATAGGACCAAATTTATGTATGCTTATAAAATCAACAAAATCACTTAAAAATTAAAAACTGTTGCCATGGTTTCTGTACCATTTATTTTAATATATATTTTGCAACTGAGTTGAAAGTTTTCACAGATTCTCATTAAATTTGAGAAGTTTTAAATTTATATAAACATGTAAACCTAGAAGTCAAATAAGAAAACTATTCCTATTTCCTATTATCTCCTCATTATGAAGAAGGAACAGCCATTAATTTGAACAAATTTGAATTCTTTTTATCATGGCTTTTGTTGAAATTCTCAGAAATTGAAATTAGCTCAAAAGTACCTAAAAATCGTCATTCAAGGGCAATAACTCCTACAAGAAGCCAATACAAAACTTCACACTAATAGCAACTATTGTAGACTTAATGTGCTGATGATCAATTTGAAGTAACGGTTTTCTCAGATAGCTATTATAATTTTGAGTTATGATCAAAAACATGTGTTGACACCCATGTTCTATTTTTAGTAACAGCGGCCATCTTTGTTTGTTGATCAACACCCTGGGTACAAATTTGAAACTAGGAACCCTAAGGATGATTGTGGCTAAGTTTGAAAAAAATTGGCCCAGTGGTTTCAGAGGAGAAGATTTTTGAAAAAGTTTACGACGAACGACAGATGCCAAGTGATAGCAAAAGCGAAAAAATTGGGACTTAAAATAGAATCTTTTCATTGGTTTTATATTGTCATAAAATCACGTAAATTCAGTAAAATGAAAAAATTACACAAAATCTTGACTTTTTAACTTGTAGTTGTTTTTTTTTTAAACTAGTCAAATAAAGTTTGGACTAGTGATACCTAGCAGGTCTAAGTCTGAAGAAGTAGTCAAAAATGTTTATGGCACAGACTGCCTCTTGCAATGAATTTTAAGGGATTAAAAAAATGTAAATACATGAATACAGTTCATAATTGTGTGAACTGATTTAGCCTTATATTCATTAACAGTTCATGAATGGTTCATATATTCATGGCAGGGATGTTTTAATATTTCACACTTTGGATATCAGAAAAGACAAACAGTAAAACAAAACAAAAAATGTCTGCAACTTCAAGATAAGAAAGCAAATTTCAAAACTCCTTCAGAAATGCATGTATTTAAATCAGTCTGTGAAAAAATAGGTACTGTGCATAAGCAAGAATATGAGTTGTGTATCTGGCAGACAGAAAAACAGCATACATGTAGATGGGAGACATACTAGTATAATAAATAACAGTTATTACCTTAGTCATGACTATGCTTCCATGGCATGGATGTGCCTATACTTGCATACTCCTTTACCATGTTTACCATACATGTTGGGTTGATACTAGTATCTGAAAAAAAAATCATTAGAAGTAATATTTTATACAATATAACTTCAACTCAAAAATGTGCATAAATCCCACACAAAAAATAAATTTGCATGTTTCCTTATTAAAATTATTTATACATGTGTATGTAACAGTGTCGTCTTTCCACCAGTGTATTACTTCCGTACACTAGTGTATTATTTCATGTAATTAAATTACACTAGTGTAAAATTTCCAATGGACAGTTCAATTATTATTAACTCACCTTCTATTAAAATCTTGTTACATGGAATCTTAAATCTTAATTCCTTCACTTGTAATCAAGTGGTATGTTGGATTACTGAATATAATGTTCACATTTCTGAAAGTTGTAACTTTTCAACAATTTGATTGACAGCAACAGATCTGTTATCTTATTTCAAGTTCCCATTAAAGTTCAAGTAAAGTTCATGCAGTTTATTACTCATCATCATGTTATACAGATTATAGAAGATGCATGTACACTAAGCACTAGAGTTGGGTAAATATATTTACTTGTTGCAAAATGGTACAAATATTGTTGTCTGCACTTTTAAGTATCTTAATCTTAAAAATTAATTAATGCATTTCTTGGTCACTAGAACTAAGAGTATATGGGGTCTTGTAATATTTTCATGTTTGAAAACCCCTCAATAGAATTCAATAAAATTTTAGAATTTGCTTTGAATAAGCTATGACAAAAAATTTTGTTTAATTTGTTAAACAGAAACATCTTTAATCTTTAAGTGTTCTGATGACTTCCAGTGTTAAATTAATCAGGATCAGGATAAGTCCTTCCTTAATGAAGATCAAAACCTATTCATGATCTGTTATTCATGATAAAAACAGATTATCATTGTCTTACAGCAACATTACTGTCAAGTGGATGCAATCATTAAGTTTTTAGCACTGATTAAATTATTACTCGATTATTTAATCTAGCTATGTGTAAATTGATTATGTTTGCAAATTAACCTAATCAAAATGACTTGTTTATGTGAATGGTGTTTAACACCACTTTCAGCAGTTTTTCTGCTGCTATATCGCCACATCGAATTTATATTGGGCGAGGAAGTCCGAGTACATGGAGGAAACCCAGACCTCTAAATATGCTAAACTATACATGTAGGCTATTAATAAACTTTTAAAATCTATTCTGCAACTTATCAGAAAATTATGCTGGATATGGAAATTCTGTCATAATGTCAAGGAGTAGTTTTGTTTGAATGCTTTGTCTGTATCTGTATGTGGTATAGTATTGGATCATTTCATGGTTATGGGTGTAGCCACCTTATTAGCTTTCTGGGAGCCTTCAAGGCTTCTTCAGTAGATCACTGGTGACTGTTTTAATAAATTAAATTTTATTATTTGGTTACAGCTATTTGCAATTTAAAGCATTTTTATGATAACATGAAACATATACTACTTTGTGTTTATTTTTGTATTTTTAAGTTTAAAACAATTATATAGTACTATCTGTACCAAACCCATGGGGAAGGAGAATTCATAAATTCTCATCGAAAGCAGAGTGACTAGTAACAAATTAAGTGCTCTAATAAAATCACTTGCTGAAACCAAATCCCTATAGTATGTATGGCTACATGGATGAAACATGCATTATGCAGTGATAATAAATGAATGTTAATTAGTTGAAAGGAATGCACAAAAATGTTTGAAATTTTTCAGTTGTGAGAAATTCTAATATGACATCCTGCATTCGCTATGTAAACAAAGCCGTGTTAAAATTCCAATAAATTTAGTTCGCACATGCGCAAGTTATTGGTTGAAGTCGTTTAAATTTAATTGAAAACAACTCAATTTTTTAAACCATAATCATCGTTACTGTTAATAGAGTTGTTATTTTAAGTCTGAATTCTGCGATTTGCATGATTCATTATTCAGCCATTAAATTATGTTTCCACCTTTCTAAATTATGACAGCCATTCACTAGCGCACATTTATATGCCGCTTCACTGTACAATAAACTAGAGGAATGTATTCACACGAATACGACTCACCCACCTGCCAAATTTGTTTTCTAGCACAAATGTTGAACAATATATTACCAAATGCAAAGTCAAGATCATGGGTGTACACGCAGGATTCAAGCGCTTTTTTTTTTTTTCAATCTGTTGATATTTTGCCACTTGCAGCAAAAAACTTCAACATCTTGTTATATTATTTCTGACAGAAAATTTTCTTCATTCAGCCATTTGTTCCCAATGACAACAATATGCTGAAAAGTACACCCGACATTGTTTTAATCCTGATTCGACAAGGAAACTATCAACAATAAGAAAAATTATTTAATTAAAAAATAAACAAACGTGAAGGATAGATAAAATCTGAGATTTTTTTTTATTAAATTATTCCCCCCTCCTCAATATAATGAATTGGCATTCAAAACCATGTGGGTATATTTAAATCCACTGTGTTATCTATCTAAACTGCAGCTGTAGCTGTGTAAGCTATTTATAGAACAGTGTGCACATCAATGAACAAAGAAACATTAATTAGGGAATATCTCTGTAATAATTTAATTAATAAAAAAGTTAATATATTTTATAAAAGTGTAATACAATAGATAATTTATAATCTACACCTTTTCACTATCTTTTAAAATTATGTCACGTGACATTTTTACAAGCACAAATGCACAACCATGTGATATATTCAAAAACCTGTTACCGATCGACAACGTTGGTTATTTATAGAACAGTGCACACAGCATTGAACAAAGAAAAGAAACCTTAATTAGTGAATATCTCATTAATAATTAAATTAATAAAAAAAAAGAACGCTGTTCGTTTATTGTACTAATCCCTGCAAGTTTGAGCTCTTAATATTGTGGTTTTTGGATAAAAACGGTTTCACACAAAATCTGTGACGGACAAAATTTTGCCAAAGTGAATACATTACTTAATGACCCGCCTCCTAATGGAGGGTGGGTAGGTAATTAAATTTATGAATAGGTCTGGTTTAGAAATTAAAATATATGATTAGGTCGCGTTTTATAACTCCTGAAAGTATATAGGGCGCATTTACCCCCAAATCTGTACCTAAAATTGTACCATTAGTTACCCACCCCTCTCCCATGTGAGATAAGTACATTTTCTGGGGCTTTGAAGTTTGTAATTTTGTCATGGTTTTGATTCAATAGAAATTATATTTTTAATATTTTAATTTCGTTTAAATACTCTATACATGAGCAAAGTTGGTTATTTCGTATAACCTAACTTGGTTTTTCAGCACGTGACTGATTGTGACGTCATAATAAGATGTATTGATGATGTTGACTATACATGAATTCTTTGGCAAACAACAAGTGACGACACTAAAATTGTGAATTGCAAATATTATTTGATTACTTGTAAAATATTGTTCATGTTACTTCATTTTTACTATAGAATTTTAAATATAAGGTTTGTTTTCAATTGCTGGTTAGATTTTTGGATATAAAAGACTTTGGATCGATTTACGCTGCAACATAAGTTTACCGCTTCGCGGTTTATTCAGTGTAAATCAACCCAAAGTCGTTTATATCCAATAATCTAACCAGCAATTGAAAACAATCCTTAAATACTTAAATTAGAATTAAGAAATTCCATAATATAAGAATGGACTATAAATTAATATATAAATCAATATATCTAATGATCTGCTAATTGGTTGAAAGCATGATTTTGCATATTTAGAAATTCATTTATTTCATTGGTTGACATTACTTCTGGTAGAGGTTTTCAACAAAATTTATTTCTTGATAAATGAAGTTGACTTAATTGGATAAATGACGTTGACCGAACTATTTTTACCGTAACCAATGTAAACAAAGATGGCGGCTTTCAATATCGAAAGTAGCAATCAGCTTATAAATTATTTGTTTGATGAATTATCATAAATGATTTGCTAAATTTAAAACTTTCCTTGTGTTCGATACAGAAAATAAGGTTATTGATTGATATAAAACTTAATTGTGTTTATTAAAATCAGAAAATGGTTTATGGAATAATCGCACGTAAAAATAAACAAAATATTCATACGTTCAGTCAATCCCGCTACCAAATACACAAGAAATATGAAGTTGAGAAACACGTTAGATAAATTAATTCCTTAATGCAATTTTAAAGACTTTTAAAGATTAAACAGTTTTCAATGGATTTATCTGTATATCAAAAAGACCAACTCACTCACAAACATATCATTGTTTGTGAGTGAGTTGGTCTTGTTGATATACCGATAAATCCATTGAAAACGGTGTTTAATCCTATAATAAATACTGCTAGACTCCCCTTTTGTGTATAACTAGAAGGTGTGTGGCAGTGCAAAAAAAAAAAAAAGATAAAAGTTAAAGATGACAGGAAGACATCTATAGGAACTATTGTAATTGAATAAAAATTGGGAAATTTAATTAAAATTAGAGATGGAATTGATAAGGAGTTAAAAACAGTCATGAGTGTTTTGCAATATATATCTAAGCTATGTTTAGATTGTTTAAAGCCTGTCTGAAATGATCAGGATCAGGCTGCAGAACAACAGTGGTTGGTAGTTTATTTCATAATACAACAGTCTGCTGAAAAAATTAGTATTTGTAAGTGTTTAACTTAGTGTGAATATGTCCTTATGTTTTAGGGACGCATGGTTCTGTACATGGTCATGGGGGGGGGGGAGCTAGAGGTGAGTCCATTCACAGGTTAACATTTTTTTATTTTTCCCAAAGCAGATAACAGTAGAAACAGCAAATAAATAAAATGAATTTACAGTGTTCTGACTATTCGAAAAGGTCAATGGCCCTACTTTTCAGCAGCTACACTTACAGCTGTCGTAGTGTCAGCTAGGGCTACGATGTGATTACTCATTTTGAGATAGCTACAAAAGAATCCTGTCACTGTCAAATAACGAGAATATGGGAAAATAACACAAATATTGATAATAAAAATTCTACTCACGATTTTCATTACACTTGGTCAAAATCACTTTCGTCTGCTTTTCGCCAAGTCATGGAGTCATGCTGTAAATCGCCGCATTTTAACTGGTACCTGTCCATATGCAGAATTATAATATGTAAATTTTGGAACCCAGTATGGCAACTGGATACACCGGTAAGGCGAAGATACTTGCTTAGCCCAGGCCACAGGCGGTAGTGTAACAGTATTTCAAATAATTCTGTGTGCGACAAGTGTCAGCGATTTATTGTTTGGTCTATTTTAGTTCAGAAATTAATAGAAGTAAGTCAAATACAAATCAAGATTGAAACAACTGTACATTAAAATCTAAATTACGATGAATATGTGTGACCTCATGTGTCATAAATGGTATCGTAACGACTCGCCCCACTCTCGAGTCGCCCCATGTTAATAACGAGTCGCCCCACTAAATAACGACTCGCCCCACATAGGTAAAATATATAATATAAGTTTATAAATTTAATATCTTAAAACATATTTAAATATATTTAATTGAATGTATACCATAAATTATTTAATTTGCATATATATTTTATTGCTAGGTGTTTAATTGGCGGTGGATCTCTTGATATTAAAGTGAACTCATCTTCACTTCTTTAATTAATTGTGGTAATTATAACTGAATGTTTGTTTGTTTACAATCGTGATTAACTGTGATGGGAAGGGAGAAAGGAACAAAGGGGAGAGAGAAAGGAGCAACAGGTGAGGAAGAAAGGAAAAAAATGAAAAAGAGGGAGGCAGTACTAGTATATTCTTTAAATTCGTATCTGAAAATCATTTAATAAGTGATAATTCATTGGTTTAGTTGAAAAAAAAAGACTATAAATTATTTACATAAAACTCCGGTAAAGAGATAAATTGCATCCAAATGATCAGAATTTTTTACTGCTAGTATGCAGTATGGTTTTTTTCCTAAAGCGTATGCCTGTCCCCTTTACATATTAAGTACAATCGTTGTTTTTATGGTCTCTTGTTAACTGTCTCGGTGTAGTTTGAATAAGCAAGCACGTTAGATATTTGTTAACAATAAGACAACCTTGTATTTTTAAACTGTTTTCAATAGTATGTAAGATTAACAGTATTCTACACTTTAATTTACAGGCAGCATTGAATAGTTTTACATTTAGAGAAAGATGCGATTAATTAAAACACCGAGCAGTACAATATACGCAAATTAAAAAAATTATACTATTAATGTATTTATTTATATTATATATAAATTTATATTATAAAATATATTTTTTATATATGTGGGGCGAGTCGTTATTGAGTGGGGCGACTAGTTATTAAAGGTGGGGCGACTCGTTATTAATATGGGGCGACTCAAGAGTGGGGCGAGTCGTTATATATTCTCTTAATATGCCCATTAGGCCATTAAGGGGACACAACAGTTAAGATTGAAAACTTTTTAAGATTGAAGTAAATGAAGACGAAGTAATAGTTACTTTTGCGTTTTATTGCATTTCCTTATGTCAATGCATGTAGACAGTGCTTAAGTTAAACAAATATACAATATTGTTATTATGTTTACCTTTTTTAATTTTTTGGTTATCATTAATATTTATTACATGAATATAATTTTGCGTGTTTTTGATTGGTTTAAAAACAACTTTTGGGTCACGATAAATCGCAACAGTACTAAAATTACGTTAAATGTTTGTACGCTGCACGATTCCGCTGCATAGTAGTCAAGCGGAATACGATATCGACCTGGTTTTTATGTTTTAGCCAATCAGAATAGCTGTCTTAACAAATTCATTTGTCCAATAAAATCGATTGTATTAATTGTACATCGTGCGTGACAACAACAAATGGGAGAAACGTCGGCTCTGCGATACTAGTATGTTGATTCATTTATACTCTTCTAAATATTTGCAACTGTAATTTCAGGATTACCAGCAAATTGATATCAGAATGCAGTATTAAATAAAAGTATTAAGGGTAACAACAATTACAAAATGTAAACAGGGGCTCCAGTAGAAAAAACATCCTCTGTTTTTCGGATCAAGTGAGATGGTGGTTTTATTCATGTAATAAAACAATTAATCACTTTGATATACGGTCGCTATCAGGATTGATCAGCCCCCAAAAATGTATATTCACCTCGCCTAGCGGCTCGGTGAATATTACATTTTCTCTGGCTGATAAATCCTGATAGCGACCTATATCAAAGTCATTAATTGTATAATATCACAGGTTTATAGTCGTTTCGTACCTGCCATTTCGTACCATAAAAAACCATTTCGTACCATGTCCATTTCATACCACATCTTAATTGTTAATGGTTGATGTTATGTACTATTTTTAGGTTTGGATCCAATATTTATTTTTAATAGAATGATAGACATAAAGGTTATTTTTATTTTTTATTTGTTATCATAGCTACAATTAAAATGATGCACAACAACAATATATAGTACATATTATATGCAATAACAAGATAGATAATGAATGATACACAAAATTAAATATATGAATTTTAAACTTGAATTGTCACAAAGTGTTATCTTATAACATAACAAGTATGATTGTTCGGCTCATAAACATTGCGGGCGCTGAGTCGGAGCAAACGGCCGATGGAGATTTAATTCTGTATATACTGGGCCCAAATGTCAAAGAGGATTTTCTATGTTGGCTTGGACATATCCCATCTATACAAGGACAATTGAAAATCATTGTTTTAACAACCAAACCGCATTTTCCTTTTATCATTCACATTCCAATGAACATCAAAGATATTATAGCAAGCTAGTTCTGTATTTTGTTAAATTATTATTTTTAATAAAACTCATAAATTAACATGCTTATAAATACTGGTATTTGAAATATTAAAATAAACAAGTAACACAATTAAATCATATATATGGTACGAAACTGTCAATGTCGAAATAGCATATGGTACGAACTGGCAAAATCTTGGTACGAAATGGTAAATTTGGGTACGAAATGGTCATGGTACAAAATGAACATGGTATGAAACGACTAGACACCATATCACAAGGGGGAGGGGGGGGGGGGGTCGAGTGTGTCACTTTTTTACCTTTTGAAAATATATGAAAGGGTAGCCTTTTTCATTGAAAAATATATCAATGGGTATACTTGTAAATTATCTAGTAAATATATCCATGCCTCAATTCTTATATTGAGCATGTTAAGCCTATTGACCTTTTCGAAATCTCATAGTCACATGGTTCTGTGGGGTGTAAGATCGACAGTTATCATGTTGTTTCTGTGGAGCTCCGAATTTTTTAAAATAAAACAAAAAAATAAATTATAGAGGAAGACCCGTATTTTTGCAAAACAATTTATGAAATATAAAAATTTTGTGTTTCTTTAAATTATATAAACTGCTGCTTAATTAAAATTGAATTATTTTTCATTGTATTTAATTACATTTTTCAAAATTTCGTTTACTTATTAGCTTTTTTAATTTATGTTAGTTTAAAGGACTTCATATACGATCTACGTATGTTTTATTTCATTCTATAAGTATCCAAATATAAATTGCATTTTAAAAATTATTTAAAATAAAATGTTTAACTCTTAAAATAAATAAAAATCAATATCTGTGACTTTCTCTTATAATAAAGATATTTATTTTCCTTCTGTTTGCTCTTGCATTTTTACCACTGATTTTTACTGATTTAGACGTCTTATTTTGATTAAAAAAAACTGTTTTTAAAATCTAATTTTCATATAAAAATCATTATTTAAATTTACTTTTTCTTGTCGTATTATGTCGGTCTTTTATTGGTCTTTCATTTTTACCTTTCATCAATGTAAAGTGTCGGGTAATAGTAAGCAATTAACGAATAAACATTAGGCAATTTTAATATACAATTACATCACAGCAATATCTCTTACCCTCCCCACGCCCTGTTCTCGTCGAATTTGCGAGAGTTTGAGATTTCGAAATTGTCAATGTAGACCACAATTATTTTACAAAACAAAGTGTTCCATTGACAACACTTGATCATTTTGGTAGTGAGTGTACTATTTTGTCAATGGGGATGTGCAGTAATAAAATATATATGAATAGGTCTGATTTAATAATTCAGTATTACTATTTGATTGGGTCCCATTTAAAACATCTGAAAATATATGAAAAGGGTGGGTTTTCAAATCTCCGTCCATAGACCTGTACCTAAAAGTATCCTTAGTTACCTCCCCATGTTGTATATTTATTTCTTTATTACCACAAAAGTAGTTTTACATATTTATTTTTTAAGGTTAGTTAAACAGAAAACTGAAAACACAACCTAGCAAAACTCAAGGAAGATTTTGTGACATGTAAACAATAAAGGCACTGTACAGAATATGGACATGTTCATGTTGGAACATTTTTTCTATTGGATTTTCGAATACAAAGGTAATATAGGAATAATAAAAAAAGGCCAGCAAAAACATCAGCAGAGGCGTATGATTTTTGAAATGGCTGGAACAGCCATATTTTATTGAATATTTCAATAGATGTTTGTTTCTTAAGTGTTTGAAGTACGTCATATTAGAATTTCCTTTTCTTGTATGCATTACCATTTTCCCCAGATGAAAGAAGTATTACGATTTAATATACACAAATTATTATACCCCCGCTTGAAAAGCGGGGGGGGTATATAGTGATCATGGTGTCCGTCCGTCCATTCATCCATCGGTCCGTCCGTTTCACTTTCTCTTTTTTGCAACTCCTCCTACACCACTGAATGGAATTTAATGAAACTTACATAGAATCCTTGTCACGTAGTGCCATTGTGCATGAGATATTAAACATTTTGATTGGAATGATATTTGGGGTTTACCATAGAAAAACATGGACTTTGTCATTGACCTAAGGGGGTCCTCATCTCTTATGTGCAACTCCTCCTACTCCACTGAATGGAATTTGTTGAAACTTACACAGAATCCTTGTCACATAGTGCCATTGTGCAGGAGATATTTATCATTTTATTCAGAATGATATTTGGGGTTTCCCATAGAAAAACATGGACTGTCATTGACATAAGGGGATACCCATCTCTTATGTGCAACTCCTCCTACACCACTGAATGGAATTTGATGAAACTTACACAGAATCCATGTCACATAGTGCCATTGTGCAGGAGATATTTAACATTTTGATTGGAATAATATTTGGGGTTTCCCATAGAAAAACATGGACTTTGTCATGGACATACATGACATAAGGGGATACCCATCTTTTATTTGCAACTCCTACACCACTGAATGGAGATATAAAGATCAGTCTCCTGGGACACTAAAGTGTCAATGATTTATGTTAACTAGTTTAGTTATAACTAGTTCTTTCTAATATAAGGTCAAATTTTGAACAACACATGTTTATGTTGAACATTTTGTACATTAATTTAACTTCTGTTATAAATTAGGAAAAAGAAAATCTGTTTATTCTTATCCAAACTGATTTTGTATGGAAAGATACAGTTTAACATATTATTCAATTATTGTCTTTTTAGAGGTTGTTATAAGTTTTAATAGACTCAAATATTAATATTGTCCAACACCTAAGGCAGAGATGAATATTAATTTTTCAGCCAATTAAAACTTATATCAACTGATACAAAAGACTGTAATTGTTTTATTACATAAAAATAAGACAAAAGGGTTATTGGTTGTCTCATTTACATTATGTAATGTTTTTAATTTTATATTAATTAAGATGCGAGAAGTATAATTCCAATTTTTATTATTCCAAATGTTATAGCAAAGTACATGTACAATGATGTGTTAAAATCACTCTTTCTCTCTGTAACAATTTCTTTTCTCTTTTTCTAATCGTAGACTCCTCCCACAATATTGATACCATATTTTCAAAGATTCCAAATGTGTTAACACAAGTTTTTGGTCAATACATCAGAAAAAGTAATTGCTACAGAGAAAACCATTGGCATTAACCATGTTAACATAAATTGATCAGTGCATTAAGCTCTAACAAATTTCCTATTTGTCCGAAGTTATTGTAGGAGTTATTGCCCTTAAATTATTATTGTTGACAAAATTTTAAGTTTTTACAATATAACTTGAAAACTATAATGGTTGCTTACAAAACAAATAGTCGTCAGACCACTACTTATAAGAGGCATTGCCCTTAAATGATATTTTTTAAGGAAATTTTCTGTTATTGTTGTCTAACCTAAAAACTATAGCTATAGAGTGACTGTTAATTGCAAAACTGATAGCAGAACATATATGTATAATGTTCTTTTTTTTATTCATATAGTGAAAGATAGTTATTTTTTTCTAGCCTTTATGTTACGCTAGTATGAAACACTAGTAAAAACAACAGCTAATAAATAAGCTAATAAACAGGAAATGAATTTGCCATGATAACATTTATGTATTTTGATTTTACAGTTGGGTTCACAAATGGTCTGTGTATAAATAAATGTTCATGGTTAGTTATTGGTAATTGTAACCAGTTGTTGTATGTTTTAAATTAAGAGATGAGGGAACAAAGCAAAAAAATTAATACATTGTTGTTATTGTTGTTTACAGGACAATTATGGAATTACAAGAGACTTCTAATAACATGTTGAACACAGCTGATAAACCAACACAGAGTTTCTCAGGTAGGTTATTGTGTGGTTTAATAAATGTATTTCTTTCATTACTTCAACATGTCATGCAATAATTAATTTATAATACCTATCTTTAAACAACATACTGTACATGTAGAACACACTGTCTGTTCACATATTTTATTTGGATTCCAACAGGAAAATGTGGCTTTTTTACAGTGCAAATGATACATTGTTTTGTTCTGCATCATTTGATTTAATTGCCATGGCAAAGTACCTGTGCAAGTGAAAGAAGACACTCAATACTTGCTCAATTATATCAGACTTCAGATGTCTTATTAGTTTATTTAAAACAGTTTTGAGTGCTCAATGTAAAACTAGTATTATTTATGCAAAATTAAGTCATTTTAAGCTTGAATCAGAATAATTTGATAAAACAGTTTTTGACTTGCTTGCAACAAATGTCACTAAATGCCAAGACATGTATATGGTTTCAAGAAACGGCAGCATTAACACTGACATTCTGATATCTCTTTGTACCTCCGTCTATTGGAAAAAAAGGAGCTACATTATTTTATCCATCCATATAAAAAGAAACAAAAAGGAGCTACATTATTGTAGCTAGTGTCAGTTAAAAGTATAAGTGGTTAGATTCTAGTTAATTTACAAAGCAAATGAAGGAAGTTACATTTGAATTGTCTAATGTACAACATTAACATACACTGCTAAGGTAATATGCAAACCCCAATTTCTGCAAAACTCTTGGCTGAGTTGAGATTAAATATTTGTTTTAGTCAATACAAACTTGAGAATTTTAAAGTTGCTATGTGGTAATTGAGAAAAAACTCGAACTCAAGTCCGAGACTTGAATTCCAGGCCTTAGGAATTCGTAAGCAGTTATATATTATAATATTTATGATTTCAGATATAAAATATAAACTGTACTATGAGAGGTAGAAAGAAGTATGTTAAATGACTGAAGCATGCTGTAGTGTAGACCAACAGAATGAAAACCATTTACATGGAAACACAAATACTCTGTTGTATAGCCAGGAAGTTTTGTGTCTAGTTTGTAGATTTTTATTTATATGTTATTACTGACTACTGTATATATATATCAAATGCCTCATGTATGTACACATTACACATGTTGATGTGCATTCACTACATTACTGCAATGTTAACTAGCTTGATCATGCAGGTGACAAAAAACTTACTGCATATTACATTTTTTTTATCAGACTACATGTATTGAAAAGGTGCATTTATTGATTTTTTGCATTTTCCTGACCATGATTCCTATCAATTACCTTTTTTTCTGCAAATTCATTAGAACATTTGAAAACCCTTTGACTTTATAAAGTCTGTATTTGATATTTTTGTTTTTGATTTAGGTCATTTTCTCTGTAACCTTGCATTTCATATTTTAAATGATGACCATTTAGAGGTTTATACATATTGGCATGAATTTTTTTTTCATTACTGATGCAGAATGCAGGCCAGAAATTTTCTGTGTCCACACCTGTTTATTTTGATCAAATTTTTAATTACTATGGAGGTTAAAAAAGTCTGATTCCACACTAAATCTTATAAGGTCTTCTAAGTCTTAGTTCCAGTCAAAAAAGTTGTATTGTGTCTATATGTTGTGTATATTTTCTTTAAATTACAATGTAGTCACCACCACTGTCACTTTTTTTAATGTATTTTAAACCAAGGATGTAAGTTTTAGGTATTTTATTTTATTCTTCATCACAAATTCTGTACATAGATTTTTAAAATATAAAAGAAATGCTCCTTTGGGCTTTCATACATGTACTAAACTATTTTAAAACTGAGTAAAATACTTGTTGAGTGATTTGTGAATTTGTTTCAATGTTTCAGACAATTTTTACCTAACATTGTGACAGTTGTGTTATTTTCAACAATCATATGTATTGTATGACAAAAATTGCATCTTCAAAAGAAAATGTATGAAAGTTATTATTTTGCATTTCCCTACCTATTGTAAGTCTGTAAGAAACATAATGAAATAAAGTAGCCTTTTTTTTTCTAAAATTCTATATGCTAGAAACATATGAGTCGGGAACCATTCTGAAACCACTTCTTTTCTAATTTTCAAGAAATATGATATATTAGATAAGATTTATTTGGAAAATTTCCAGAAGTGTTAAATGGTACGTGTGTCAAGGGTAGGTTAAATGTTTGATTTTGACTTGCCTGAAACTATTATCTTTACTCAAAATTTGTAGAAATGTAGTGATACATTTGACAAGATTAATTTCATGTACTTTCCGAAAGTGTTTTAAATGTTATGATTGTCAAGAGTCAGCAAAGCCTTGGATTTTGACTTGCTTCGGGAACTTTCTTAAAAACGATTTTTTCCTTAAAAGTGTTGTAGAAAAATAGTGATATATTTGATAAGATTTTTCGGGATATATCCCGAAACATTTTAAATGGTATGATTGTCAAGAGTTAGAAAAGTGTTAGATTTTGACTTGTTTCGGGATCTTTCCGAAAACATTTTTTCTCTTTAACATTTTGTAGAAATGTACATGTAGTGATATATTTGTTATGATTTTTTCGGGAATTTTCCCAAAACATTTGAAATGGTATGATTGTCAAGAGTAAGCAAACTGTTTGATTTTTACATGTTTCGGGATTTTTCCTGAAATGTTTTATTCTGAAAATTTTGTAGAAATGTAGTGATATATTTGAAAAGATTGTTCGGGATTTTTCCCGAAACATTTTAAATAGTATAATTGTCAAGAGTAAGCAAACTGTAGGATTTTGACTTGTTTCGGGATTTTTCCCGAAATATTTTATTCTTAAAATTTTGTAGAAATGTAGCGATATATTTGAAAAGATTGTTCGGGATTTTTCCCGAAACATTTTAAATGGTATGATTGTCAAGAGTAGGCAAACTGTTTGATTTTTACATGTTTCGGGAACTTTCCCGAAACATTTTTTCTCTTTAAAATTTTAAAGAAATGTAGTGATATATGCGATAAGATTCTTCGGGATATTTCCCGAAACATTTTAAATTGTATGATTCTCAAGAGTAAGCAAACTGTTAGATTTTTATTTGTTTCGGGAACTTTCCCGAAATTGTGCAAATGTACACATTTTATAAAGTGAGCTTGTATTTAGTGTTTATGATGTGAAATTTTGTTGTCTATATATTTGTTTGTTGAATAAAAGTTAATAATGGCTACAGTTTTTGCAGTATTATAAAATAAATGCTTACAGTTGAGGTTTACAAGGGAAAAGGGAATAAAATGGATTTTCCCTTTTTAAAATAGACAGCCTTTATAGAAA
>OX104122.1:26593032-26642302 GCA_944474755.1 Limnoperna fortunei
ATCACACCAGGAATTATTTAATAGTACCAAAGAGGAAACATGTTCAAATGGCTTCATAGAAACTGCAAAGCTGACTGAAGCCGTAATGTTTATAAGGTTATTCTCTGCAGTGTTTATGTTTTTGCTTCAATCGGAAATCTTAGAGCACAGGACTTAACAAAAAAACCTAAGGGGACATGTTTAAATAGACTTATTTTCTAAAACTGTAATTTTCCTCTAAATATTACATGCAGTTATGAATCATTGAGTCACTTCAAATCAACATAAAAACTTTTTTTACAGGTGAGATATGTATTTTTCCATGAATTTTGTATTTTGAATGGTGTTCAGATTTAGATACATTTAGTAAACAAGGCAGAATTGTTTGTTTTTATTTAATTGTGCTGTTTAGGGAGTCATAAAAATACAGCTTTTACAATAAAATAATTTGTAGATCCACTGTTTTATTCGACAGTTGGTTCCCATTAAATCACTTTTTTATAATGTCTATCACAGATTCAGAAATATGAAATAAATGGCATTTTGTTTTTGAGACAGAGTTGATCAGGTTTATGCTGGGTTAGCCTGTTAGACTAGGATTTTTAATGTAATTATCACAAACTAACAAATTCTATGCACAATTTTTTACATGGACATGAAGGTAATGAGCTGGGTTATCAAGTTAATAGAGTTTGTTACTTAGCAGCTGCACGAGTTGCTATTCTGTACAGCCAGAATGTTCGGGAAAGGAATCGAGTGAAACAGATGTTCTGAACATGATCTACCTGTGCCAATTTTAGAGGTAGTGCAGACAGAACTGTGACATCATAAGATGCTTTCAAAAAATATTATAGGTGTATCAGTGCATCAATTGTACTAGTTTTTTGAGGACTGAGTTTTTTTCAAGCCCAAAGAAACCGATCATTGAATAAACTATTTCCTGTCTGGAACATGTCCATAATCACACGGTTCCCAATGTTTGCCAGAAAATCCAGAACATGTCCTGGACAGACTTACTGTGCAGCCCCCATGACTTGAGTAACTTGACAGTTATTAGAGGCAGTCATACGCGTATGGAGCAACTTAGTGCACCCATGGTTATTGGTTTCTGTTACTCGCTTTGTGCTTTTGGAATTTGTTCGAGCTGTTTTTATTAAAATCCAAATTTGTAATCATCTCTAAACTTTAGGCTCTTGTTGTTCACCTGTTTTGCATTATCTTCTGTTGTTGACCAAAAAAACCCTTGAATTGGCCTAAGTCAAAAACTACAAATTGGATTGTGCTGAAAATCAAACTTGATCTTCATTTTTTGGTATTAAATAGCTGTGCAAAGTTTAAATAAAATCTATTGACACTTTTTCAAGTTATCATCTGGAAACCACAGAGGCACAGACAGACACTCATATCCATAATCCATACAGAGAGTATCACAAAATACCCCGCCACTTTGTGTGGTGGGGTATAAAAAGTGTATAGGAAACACTATGTCCTGCTTGGAACATATAAGTTTACACCCACTTTTCTTAGTTCACTCAAGTGTGAAATATTTGTCACAGCCCTACAGAATTTTGCCAGTGAAGAGATCTTGTGTTGCAGCTATGTATTCATGAAGATGTGAAGTCATCTTCATAAGGAGAAAAGCTTAAATGCAAAATTAAACTCAAGGTAGGCTGAAAACTGAAAAAATCTATGTCTTGACGGTACATAAAAGTAGAACTGCATTGTAGGTATTTTTTCCTGAAAAAGTCCTAACTGATGCATATCAGCAATTAGTAAGAAAACTTTTAGCAAGTTAAATAATTCCTTTCAACGGCTAATGGATTAACACTACCACAATATATATCATCCCCTGGTGTCTACTCTTTATTCACAAGACACAAATTGTTGACCTGGTCATATCAACTTCATTTTTCATGTGCCTTTCAGTACAACTGAACATATTCAAGTATCATATCAAAAATCATATCCAAGTATTGAATTATGAAACAACAGGTAGTTACCTTTTTTAATGATAAAAAAACACATTCTTCTTAACAAGTTACTTTATTAATCTTTAAATATATAAAAATTAAAATAACAAATATTGCACTGTAATAATCAAGTTACATCAAAATGACACAAATACAATAACAAGCTATAGTACCTTAAAGGTGGGATATGTAGCCATGTACGTACAGGTGGTCTACCACAATAATATTCACCATTACTTTTGTTATAATACTTAGGCAAATAAATCAATATCTATACTGTGTACTTTACACTTTAAGAAAGATTAAAGCCAGCAATTCAGATGTTCAAACAGGAATATTTATTTAACAATCAAACTTCTTGTACTACCTATTTTTATATGCAAAATGCCTTTTTTAAGTTTTACCCAAGGAAATGTATAATTGTTGTGTCACTGAAATTTAAACTCATCAAATATACTATGTATAATAAGTTATTTACCAAACATACACAATTCTTTCAGGTTAAGTGACAATGTAGATATGAAGTGAAAATCAATATAATTTACACTAGTTTCTTAACATGTTTTTACCATATGCAAAAAACACAACTTCAATATAAAATCCGTTTCCTCTATTTGATGTACTATTTTTGTCACAAGCATAACCTTCATACAATCCGTTAAACAGACATCTTTTCTATCAGTTGTGTTCCTTACATTCATCTTGCTGAAGACTTGGACAGAGACTCTAATTTTGTTAGCTGTCCACTGAGTGACACAAACTGTTTAGGGTATGAGACTGATTTGGCTTTATACTGGTCCTCAATCTTCTTCATTAAAGTCTCAAAAACAAATCTTGCATTACTTAGAATAAACTTGTGCTGAAATAAAATATTGGTGTGAGTGTATTGACTAATAACAGGCTACTTAGTGTGCATGAAAAGAAAATGCTATGTCAAATGCTAGAAAACTTAGAAATAAGGAACAGCTATTCGGATAAAAATATGAGGCCCAGAACAGACACCATGAAATTGCAGTTGTTGTTGGATCAATAGAATTCTTTGTATGTTCATTAAAACATGGAAAAGTTATTATTGTGTGTTGTCAAAAATTGTCATTCTTAGGTACATAGTTTCAATAGCATCATCTGTATTAAATGTTAACCTATTTTTGTATAGTTCGACATTAACATTAAATACATGTATTGATAATGTATTAAATTTTTTGGAGTGTCTTTAATACAACAAGTTACTGACACACTGAAGACAGAAAATAAGTTTAAGTTAAAGTATACTAGTATCTGATTACTTCTTTTTTTAAGAAGTTAATTTAACCTCAACTATTTGCATAAGCCAGCCTTGAAGCATGTGTTTTTTTTGTTGTTTGAATGCCACTTTCAGCGATTTTTGCAGCTATATCCAGGTGTCTAGTTTTAATAGGGCAAGAAACCCATAGTTCCAGGAGATAAAACCCCTGACCTTCTGTAAATCATGTGTAAATGACATCATTTTTTGTTCAATAAAGAATATTTATTTTTCTGTTTTAGTTTCAATGACAAATATAAAATATATAGAGTCCTATATATTTTACCTCTAACTTAAAATCTGGACTTTTTAGGCTGTCCTCAAAGTGTAAGAGTTGTGCTTTGAATACTTCAGTAATGGCATCAGTAATCAGGGGAGATAAATCTCCAGTATGCAGCATCAACAAGTCTTTGGCCATTGTCATACAATTCTTTGAAAACTGTGCTGTATTCATTGTTAAGGATACCAAACAGTCCTCTGTAAATTACAGAACAAAATCATAGTAAATGAAACCTTAACGAATTATATTTTTTGTTTGTTTGTTTGATGTTTAGCACCACTTCAGCAATTTTCCAGCTATTTCATGGTGTCAGGTTTTTGTTGGCGGAGGAAGATGGAGTACCCAGAGAAAACCCCCGACCTGCTGCAGGAAAACTGGCAATCTTTGTCAATTAAGATTGGAGTCTAGTACACCCTGCTCGCAGTGAGACTCTAACCCCTAATCTTAGTGTTGACAGACCACGTGATGAATAGTAGACGAACTACATTAACCACCGAAGCCCCTGAATAATTATAATACATGTATATAAAAGAAGGTTTTTTGCGCAATACAATTTCGATCATAATTTTTTTAATACAAGTTAAAGATTGTTTTAGTGTAAATTGACGAATTCCCATTATAAGCCAACATCGGAAATGTCAATTTGACTTATTGTCCTCCAAAACTGCAGAAAATATGTTCATGGTTCCTCACAGATAAAAATTAAACCGTGGAGACATCATTTAGTCCCGTCATTTCCTAATTTCAACTAAATGCCAAAACAAGTATAAATATTTGCCAAACATGTCTAATCAATTCTGTTTAAACAAGACATATCTTGTCCAACATCTTTTTACTAATACATGTTATTACAATACACAGTTAATTAATTTTTTTCACAGCTGTGCACAGATTACTTGGGTCAAGTTTTAGAACAGCTCACAAAACCTCTCCCACACCTTATCAATCTCAAGGGTTGGTTGAATCAAGTTTTGTATGTGTATGCTTGCATGCTATATGTAATTTGTGACTGAATGAAATGTGTAAAAGGATAGGAAAAATCACAGGTTCTAAATTTAAAAGCCTGATGAAACCCGATCAATTAAATTTTTTTAACCAACTGAGCATTTACTGATATTGGTATGTTGCAGACATAGATTTCAGGTTGGGGGTTTTCTCCTGGTACTCCGGCTTCCTCCCCCAATAAAAACTGAACGCCATGATATAGCTGAAAAATTGCTGAAATTGGCGTTAAACATCATCAAACAAACAGAAATGGATATTAAAGCAGCAATGAAAATGAAGCAATGATTTGGTAGTGGTGAGTGGGTGGGGGGGGGGGGGGGAGTTTGTTTATAACAAATTTCAAGGGACTGTTGGTTGCAATTTGTTATTAACCTATTTGTTACATAAGAAATTCCATGTTTGATTACCTCCCTTAATAAACATATTGTTTCTCATGTCATAGACTATCCTCACAAGTCAGGGTTTCTGTGTCCACGAAACCCTGACAAACTTAGCTAGGAAATTCTTGGGCTAGAATATTTTCATATGACGTCAAACCTTCAAAATATCAACTAATGAAATTGCTTGAAAGAAGCAAGTGTTTGGCAGTAGTCATTCTTACTCATTCTTGAGTATGAAAAACGTAACGCAACTAATAAATAACGCAGTAATAACAAACTGTTAACACTACTGTACAAAATACACTGATTTTCACATGGTCTGGGCAACACATCCGTTTGATGGTTTTTATTATACTTGACCTGTTTAATTTGTGATCGATTTGTCACATACCACTGAGCAATACATTAGAAATTTGGTGTTCAGTTGATTGGATATGATCTAATAAATAAGATTTATATAGAAACCAAGTCTGTGAAAATAAGTTTTATTGACAAATAATTTGTCTGTTTTAGCGGCGAGAGTTGGTTCGGGACCTAATTTGTTATAACCCTGATTTCGTTATAACATTTTTATTTGATAAACCTTTTCTTTGTTATAAACCTGATTTTTACAAGCCTGTACGTTATAAACCAACTCGACTGTATTCTTAACTAAAACAAACGATAATTCTTTACTTATTCTGTATCAAGTCAGGACCATTGCTGTAGTTGCTCTATTTTTGGTTGTTGGTTCTGGAGTTTGCCGGTTTCTTTTTCACTCTAATTTGTGGATTGTCTTTTTATACAGTTTCCTTGGTGTTCGTTATTTTCATATTACCGTAATTAGTAAAATTTATATTTAAAAATTACACATTTTTCAATAGAATTGTTTACCTTATGCATAGAATAAGTAGTTGTATATGTATGTTTTTTTCACTTGTCCAGAAATATTTACCTGTAACAAAGGGTTTGAGATCTAATCCTACAGAGTTCATATCTTCCAGAAACTTGTCACATTCTTTCTTGTTTAAATGGTTCATGGGCCTCCATTTGTCATCCTGAAAATACAAACACATCCATTCCACCTTGCTGATATCCAATAAAAATGTCACCAAAAATATAGTACATGTTATGTCTTCAAGCTACGTGTATAAAGTAATTTTCCTCAACAATATATGACTTTTTATGGAAAAAAAGAAAACCAGAGAAAATATTATTAGATCCTACTTGTCAATTTTAGTCAGTTAAATATATATATTTCCTAAATGTATAAATACCTTGATGTCAGATAACCCCGTTAAAGCTATACTGAAAGCATATTATATTGAAACTTGTTTACTGAAAGAATTGAGTCTCCTTACAAAATTCATTTGATTATTCAAGGCAAGGTTCCATCAACTTTTAAGGTACAAGTATTTATTTGTCTCCAGGTTAAGGTATTTTGAAACAAATTGTTCATGGAACAAGGTTAAAAAAATGTTGATAATTAAAAAAATTGGCTACTATTTTGTTTTGTCTGAATGTGGTTTTATGTCACTTAAAGCAATTTTTCTGCTATAATATGGTGTCCAGCATTTATTTAATGAGGTATTTGGTTAAAAACCAGGCCCTTGGGCAGACAAACCGTTCATTAAGGTTGGAGTCGAGCACACCCTGCTATCAGTAAGACTCGAACTTTCAATTTCAGTGTTAAGATGACGGTGATCTATAGTAGATGATTAAGTACCAAGTGGCAGACAAGAACCCTAGTCACCCATATATAGAAACACTGTCCTAAAAGCTAATCTTGTACTAACATTAGACCTGTATTTAATGCCTTCTATCATCTGGTCTCTGTTTTCTTGTACAACTCTCTCCAACTCAGGAGTAATTGTGTCCTCAAATACAAATGCTACATCAAAACCAATATTACACAGCTGGAAAAACACACAAAATCAACAATAAACAAATAGTTACACACAAGATGATTCAAACAATAATAAAAATTATATAAGGTCAAATTTATAACATGTTTGAAGATGGTTGCCATCTCCAGTGTTCAATCTAGAATTTGGTCTAGGGGGGGCCATCATGGCCCTAATAACGTACCATAGGGGGCCATAATTTATAGCTAGGGGTAAAAAAAACCCATATAGAGACATGACAATGACCCAGGAGGTTTTTTAAGCGCGTCCATTCAACAAAAAATGGGGGAATGGCGCAATAGCGCTCTAGATTGAACACTGCATCTCCAAAAACGAATGAAGAATTTTATTAATTTTAGAAGCAGAGTTCGTCTCATTGTCATTACTGCAGAGACTAGAATTCTTTTGACTTGAGTTGATTGATTGAATGTTTGCTTTATTTCCAGCGAGCAGTAGGTCAGGACGAGAACAAGTTAACAAACAATAAATCAATTAGGGAAGGTGGACCAAAAGGAAAAAAATTGTGGAATGACACTGGAGTAGGGACAGAAAATTTAGACTTTTGTATTGGCTACAGAGAGTCAACACCTATTCACATCTAAAAAGGGGGTCTTTTATTTTGCAAGTAGTGTGGCACTCTCCAAACACATTACCCACTATGGTCTGCGGACAGACTTTCTCTATTATGACCTCACACCACCTAACAAGACGACATCCCCTATCCACCACTCAGGAACAAGCTGGGCAGATCTGTGGGTCAAGCACTGTGAACCCTCACAGTGTGGTCTCAGGACATGTATTGATGATAAATGAATGACTAATAGACTGTGAAAAGTGTTCTCAATACTTTTACAATATAATGTGCAATGCTTGGCTAGAATGAACATTTCCAACTAAACTATATGGAAAGCACATGTCTTGTTTTGTTTCAAAAAGTAATTTTGTTATTTCCCTTTGTTAGATGTACCATTCTTTTATTTTATTTCCTGTGCTTTTGCCTGACTTGATAAATGGATGTAAAATTACAGTTAAAAAATTTACTTTCTATAAACTTAAACTTTTTCATATTTCCAACAATTCATTGTAAAAACAAGATTATTCTTCTAATTAAAATTCATAAGAAAACATGACATAATAAGAGCAGTACCTGATCATCACAGTGTTGTCTGGCTGTCTGTACACATTCTGATATAACTGTTAAAGTAGATTTTCCACCAAATACATGTCTATTGAAGGTATTTACAAACATCTCTAATTCTTGTTTGGCCCAAACAACAAAAGCTATAGAAAACAAAATGTACATTTAAATTGTATCTATTTAATTTTCTTGCTCTGGCATGATCTTTTTTAAACAAATTCCATTTCAAAATTTCTAATTCTTTTAGCTATTATCCCCTTTTGACTAACAATCCAATATATATAGGATCTTACATTGGTACAAGTGGATTATTGGATTTCTCCAATCGAGATAGTTAAATTTCCACATAATTTAACTATCAAGATTGGAGAAATCCGATAATCCAAGAGTACTAATTATAGATTCTGTTTCTTTAATATTAAAAAGTATTAAATTTGCAAAATGAAGTACAAATTCTGCCAACCCCAATGTTACGTTCATGAATTGAATACGCGGTAAATGGAAGAAGGTGTTTTGTTTTTATGATGTCATGAGTTCTTATTATGATGTTATTTTTTTAAACCAATCAACTGCTGAAAGACGAGAACTATTTTTTCCACACCGGTCAATTAATGTAAAACCTTTTTATTTTACAAGTCTTTACAGAATTTTGAAATCCTTAATAAAAGAAGACATTCATATGGTGCTCATTCTGTACAATAAATTTATGAAGTTTCTTATTTTTTGTGACTTTTACATCAACTGAAAATTTACTCAAAAGCTTAATTAAAAAATAAATGTTTATAAAACACCCAAGTTTATGATAATTAATCTTACCAGACATACAGCCATAATGATCTTGGAATGCCTTCATAAACTCCTTCCCTGTCTCCGACAAACATGGAAAGAAGACTTCACACAGTCGTCTGATGTATAGTGTGGTAGCGCCTTCAAACTTTAACTGACGAATGTTGTACTTTATAACAGCGCTACGATTCTTCAAAAACAGATCACATGCCTGCAACAATAAAACCAGAGGCTCTTAACAGCCTGTATTGCTCACCTGATTTTATAGGTAACAAAGATGGCATTTCCCTGAAGTTAAACTAGGTCCAGTAATTTTCGATAAATTTTAAAGAGGACCATTCAAACAATTTTCCCAGAGGGACCTATGTTAAACTAAGTCATGCGGTGGTGGCCATTTTGATTTCTTATCAGTATAAAAAACATAAACTTCAAAGAGGACCATTCAAACAATATTGCCTGTAAGCTTTTGTTTTCATTAGTTAACCGGTTTCAGAGAAGAAGCCATTTAAAACCTTTTCCCATAGAGTCCAATGTTAAACTAAGTCCTGCTGTTGCAGCATTTTGATTTTTCGATTGGCATAAAATCAATAAAAGTTATAGAGGACCATCCAAGCATAATTGGTAGTAAGTTTTGTTTCGATTGGTTAACTGGTTTTAAGAAAAGCTTTAAAAACTTTTTTCCCATTTTTACTTCTTATTGGTATAAAAAAGATAAACTTCAAAGAAGACCATACAAACAGTATTGCCTGTAAGTTTTGTTTCTTTTGGTTAACCGGTTTCAGATAAGAAGTCATTTTAAACCTTTTCCCATAGGGTCCAATGTTAAACTAAGTCCTGTGGTGACGGCCATTTTTAATTTCCAATTGGCATAAAAAAACACAAACTTTATAGAGGACGATCCAAGCATCATTGGTAGTAAGTTTTGTTTTGATTGGTTCACTGGTTTCAGAAAGGGAGCCTCTTTAAACCTTTTCCTATTGGGTCCTATGTTAAACTAAGTCCTGTAGTGGCGGCCATTTTGATTTTCGAATTGGCATAAAAAACATAAACTTAGAAGAAGATAATCTAAACAATATTGCTAGTAAGTTTTATTTTCATAGGTTAACCCGTTTCAGCATGTTCAGAGAAGAAGCCTTTTAAAACTTTTTCCCATAGGGTCCTTTGTTAAACTAAGTCCTGCAGTGGCAGCCATTTTGAACTTTTGATTTCGATAGAAAAACTTTATAGAGGACCATCCAAACAATATTGCTAATAAGTTTTGTTTTTTATTGGTCAACAGGTTTCAGAGAAGAAGCCCTTCTTAACTTGTTTCCCATAGTGCTCCATGTTAAACTAAGTCTTTAGGTAGTGGCCATATTAGTTTTCCAATCCAAATAAAAAACAAAACCATTGTAAAGGTCCATCCAATGAACATTATGGCCAAGTTTGGTTTCAATTGGCCAAGTGGTTTGATAAAAGATTAAAATTTTAAAAGTTTACAGACGCTGCCGACAATGATGACAATGACGACGATCATGGGCGCAAAGTGATGACAATAGCTCACATTTGGATCAGTGAGCTAAAAACCATTTTTAAGTAAACATAACTGACACATTATATTAGATATAGTGTCTTTAAAATTACTTATAAAAATCGAGAAAAGAGGTCAGTGAACATTTCCTCTTTCATGAAGATGTTTGTATTATATACTTAAATATACATGTAGCCACATTTACTCAGTTTTAAAGTCAGAACTATCGAAAGGAAGCTAATACAAATATTCTATTTCACTTCAATTTTATGGCATATAAGTAAAGATGTGTTGTTTTGTCCTGACATTTACCTGTGCAGATTTTCCTAGTCTAATTAACTGTGTGACAGCCCTCCTGGCAGCCCTGGGACCACCTCGTAAGGACCTCTCTGGTGACACCTGTAATTCTCCCATCAGTCCCTCTGTTAATTGTTTAATTCTGTGGTCTATCCTGGCTCTAAAAAGGGGACACCATAAAAGTTGAAGGAAAGAAAAAATTTATACAAAATAATTAATTGACCATTTTAGTTTCCCGCCAGCATTGAAGTTAAACTGAATTTGCTGTTATTATGAATTTGTATTTTTGTACTTTGATTATCTCCCTTTTTATCGTTGAAATCATTCAAGTCTGCTCAATACACAAGCTTATTAACAATAAATTATAAAATGCTTGTTTTCTTTGCCGATATTTAATTCAAAACTTTATTTTTTTTAATGTGTATTTTGTTTTGATTTTACATTTTTACTGTGGCTTACCTGACCTTTATTATTGCAAAAAAAGGGACTGTAAATTGTGATTATTTACACTTCATTAGAATTTTCGGTAATTATGCTATTTCTGATGTGCTGCCTCAAACTTAACTCACTTCTAATTAAACCAATAACCTATGACATATTTGAAGAATCAAATATTAGCCTTCGACACCTTTTTCTTGAAGCCATATGCCTGTCATTTTGTAAAGAGGAGTAGAAAACCCAATATGTCATTGTATAAGCATAAACCACAGGTTTGACACGTTTGTTACGACTGAAATACTGTCGGATATCAAATATTCCTTTAAATCAAATGTTGTTTATATAAACGAGGGTTCACTGTAACTGTTTATTTCCTTGTAATTATTCATTCTTACTATACAATTGTTTGGAATACTAGGCATGTATTAAATTTAGACTTTTTGAGGTGTATTCATGATTTCTAAATCTATATTTATTATTCTGTTGTTTCTCTTACAACTGTATCATAAGTACAATGTGTGTTTACACTTTTATAATTATGGAATCAAATACGGTTTAAAATTGTATTAAGTGATTGAAATACTGCTTGCTATGAAACAGATAAAGACAGATCAGAGTTTGACAATATTTTAGGGCTATTCCAGAAAAAAATATACCCTTGGAGCAGAACGCTGTCCATAAAATAATGTGTAGGCAGGGGTAAAATTGCATATTGAAATTTGTGGGGTGGGATGTCAAAAAAAATGGTGTCAACGAAATAAAATACCTAATTTGATATATGAAAATTGTAGGTGGGGAGTTAAATTTAAATTGTAATCTATTGGTGGTACCCTTTAATTTCAAGTGTGTTCTGCCCCCAGGAGACATTTTTTTCTAGAATAGCCATTAGAAGGTTACTTTATATGAACAATTAATTAAGCTTACCTGAACTCTTTTACTGATGGGATTTTAGGACAGTCTTTTAAATGTTCACTGACTGGAATTAAACAAATTATACATTAAGTTTTAATGTGAATGATTGTAGTGTATGTTGTACAAATAACATTAATTAGTATTATTGGGTGTAAATAAATGAGGAATAGCAGTTCTTGGTACAACTTACATAATTCATTCTCATAAGCAGCGGTATTTGTTTTTTCGTTTGAGATAATCCTTGTAATAATCCTTGTAATAATTGTTAAATAATGATTTTTTTTAGTTCTCAATGGGATAACTTTCAGGAACCCAACCTTAAAACTACCTATCATTTTCAATAATAGCTGAAGTGGGGCAAGACAACAGTATTGGTTCACATATTTATATTAAGTCTTACTACCTAGACACTCAAACATTGATGCTCTCAGAAGTCTTCATCGTGAGAAACCCACGTCCGGTCACATTCTTGCTTTGCTACCACTTTAATACCAACCTTGGGCACACTTGTAGATATGTTTTTGTTTTCATGAATATTTAATGTCCTATTTTGATTGGTTGCTTGTACTTCGGGCGAAGCATTACAACTACTCAAAAAAAGACATAAAAAAAAAGAGTTTTTGTTAATAAAAATTTTATCCAATAAACGTTGTTCCCATTGGCTAATTAAATTTAATGAATATTCATAAAAAGAAAATATCTACGAGTGTGCCCACATGTGGTTGCATTCTCGATTTGCTACCACTGACTGACCATGGGTTTCCAATGCAAATACCTGTCACTAACTATCTTTGGTACATGTGTAACTTAGACAGTGATCAATCTAATAGAAATTAAATAGATAGCATTTCTTTAATTTCCTATAAAATATGTAACAGCTGTGTGATAGTAACCTTTTTCAACTAGGTCTACTGCACCTTCAAAGTCCCTCTGTGCAATACACATGTCTAGGTTCTCTGGAAGTTCTTGTATCCAATCAGCATTAAGATAATCTGTTTCTATGGAAACCATACTTTCCCCCTTATCTTCAACAAGAAAAGCTGAAAAGTGTAAGTCAGGATGTTACATGTATTGTTGTTTAAATTAAATATTGTAAATTTATATACGATCCTTTTTATTCATAGATTTACAGTTAATTTTTTTTTGTTTCTACTTTATTGTAAACATGAACAGTAAACTATCAACTAAGTCATTTTGCGCCACTTACGTAAAACTGTTATTCTGTAAAAATTAAAGAAAGAAATGGAATAAATTTGAAAACCCAACAAATGGAAGATATTGCAATTATTGTTTTTATTTCCATCTTTACAGGCGATTGGTCCTGATTATTTGCCTTTTCTTTCTTCTTCTGGTGTCTGGGCTCCCTGCTGTTCTGCCAACATAATGGCCGCCTCCTTCTTCTGTTTGTCCCTGGCAGCTTTAGCTTTCTTGGTTTCTTCTAATATGTCCAACCACTGTCTCTGTAGAATATACATATAAATTAAAAATAGTCTTTTATTATCATTAAAATTTTCACATTTTTAATTATTGTTTAAGGAGCCTCGATGGCCGAGTGGTCAAGGTAGTTCGTCTACTATTGATCATGTAATCTGTCAACACTGAGATTGCAGGTTTGATTCTCACTGCAGGCAGGGTGTACTCCACTCCAATCTTAAATGACAAAAATTGCCAGTTTTCCTACTGCTGGTTGAGGGTTTTCTCCGGCTTCCTCCCCCAATAAAAACTGGACGCCATGATATAGCTGAAAAATTGCAGAAATTGGCCTAAAACACCATCAAACAAACAAACATTATTGTTTAAAAGTAGTGATGTTATCATTGTTGTTGTTTGCATTCTTGCCATTAAAAATTTTTTTTTGAAAGCATGGAGACTATTTTAATGGCATACAACATATTTAACAAATGTAATCTAGTTCTAGAAAAGCTCTCTTAACATTTCAAAATTTTGTATTTCCCTTTTGTATTTCACATTTGTAAATGTATCCAGAAGCTTGAATTGAAAAGCTGCTGAGGGTAATACATAAATATACATATGGGTAAGGGATGGTGGTTGCCAAAATAAAATCTAATCAGTCAGGTTGTTTTTTGAAAATTTATTAAGTCAACAAAATAATAATTTAACATTTAATCCATGGTGTTTAAACCTAAAAGACCAGACGATTATAATGTCACATAAATATACACACCTTAGCTTTAGTGCCGTCTGCCTGATACATCTTGGAGTCAGGAAACATGAGGACTTTGAATGCATTCTTTACAGGGCCAGCATCCCTGACATTAACAATAGCCAGACTGTCAAGTTCATATAGTCCTTGAAATCTGTATCTTACTGGACCTCTCCTGTAATTAAAGGTTGAAATTTTAAACAAATACATCATTTAGAAGCAAATCTTCTCTCCGTTAATGTTCTAAAACTGCTACATTCTTTTATTTTTATTTACGTTTAAACTACATGCATACTTATAAATATGCATAAAGTTGGAGCATCAACATCTTTGTTTATATCAAAATTAAGAATTGATTTCTGAAGCAATGTACCAGTTCACAACAAAAAAAGTTTAAAATTTTATTGATTTATTATTTGGTAATCTGAATTATTTCTGACATGAACTAGACAGACTTTGTACCTGATATCTGATCATGTTAGTAAAATTAGATTTTTAGCTTGAATGGTTTTATCTAGTTAAAATCATTACATCTTTACCAGATATAAACTTTTAATTTTTTTAAATAATTAATTACATACATCTTTAAAAGACAAAAGAAAAATTATTATACAGATTTGATACAGAAGATACAAATTTCTAGCTTTGGGGAAAGTATATAAATAAACAGTTCACCTTCTAAATATTTAAATACCCCGACCAAGTAGTTATCGTCAAACTGTCACTGAAAAGGAAGGTGTTGACTTTCTGTATCTGAGTGAAGGATTCTTTTTACCTGTTAGGGAGCCAGGTAGCAATCATCAAACTGTCATTAAGAAGGAAGGCGTGGACTTTCTGTATCTGTGTAAAGGATTCTGCATCAAGTTCTGCCAAGTCACCATTGTGTACTAGATGTCGGCCTGGAACTTCGGTTACACTCTGAAAAATTGATAGTAACAATGAACATCACTGTAAATGTATCTGAATTTTGACCCTGCTGTAGGATGATCAATTGTACCAAGCAAATTATCAAAATGAAAACTTTGTTTTTAATGTTCTGATGATTTAATGTTAAGAACATACATTGTGACATCACTTCCTGGTAGTGATACAATGAATTTATTACACATGTGAATTACCAGCGTAATTTCACTAGGAAATCTTGGCATTTATCAATTAATATAGTATCCTGCACCCTTAAATATCATGAAAATATCAAACTTAGGGACTATACCCTATCTACAAACAAAAAAGTCTTAGCATATATATAATATTTTGCAATTAATTAGTCTTTACTTCCTATAAATATCAGTACTTTTTCTTGCATTTAGTTTGTCTCTCCTTACTTTCATGGTGCAAAGTAAATAAATTATTCAAAAAGGACATAATTAAGACCTAGAAGCACAATTTAAACAAAGTCGATCTAGCGATCACTAATACCCCGCATTTTGTAAAAATTTCTAACGTTATTCGTGGACTGTGACCTTGAAATTTGATAGATTTCCACCAAAATCAATAGGCTTCTTACCAACCTGATATATAAAAATATCCCAAAGTTTCATTCAAATCACATGCAAACTTTTTGAGTTATCGTCCGGAAACAACTTTTTTGTAAAAATTTCTAACGTTTTTCGTGGACTGTGACCTTGAAATTTGACGTATTTCCCCCAAAATCAAAAGGCTTTTTACAAACCTGATATAAAACAATATCCCAAAGTTTCATTCAAATTGAATGCAAATTTTTTGAGTTATTGTCCGGAAACAACTTGTTTGTAAAAATTTCTAACGTTTTTCGTGGACTGTGACCTTGAAATTTAACGTATTTCCCCCAAAATCAATAGGCTTCTTACCAACCTGATATATGACAATATCCCAAAGTTTCATTCAAATCAGATGTAAACTTTTTGAGTTATTGTCCGGAAACAACTTTTTTGTTAAAATTTCTAACGTTTTTCGTGGACTGTGACCTTGAAATTTGACGGATTTCCCCCAAAATCAATAGGCTTCTTACCAACCTGATATATAACAATATCCCAAAGTTTCATTCAAATCGAATGTAAACTTTTTGAATTATCATCCAGAAACCAAATGTGGACGGACGGACGAACGGACGGACGGACATGAGGACCACTATATTCCCCCGACTCTGTCGAGCGGGGGTATAAAAATGAAATTTATACTTAATTAAAATCTTAGGAACAATTTTTACCATTAAAAAAAGAATTCTCCTACCCTTCTTCTCCCCAATGACAAGCAGAAATATTTTGCTTTTCCAATTAAGTTTTCATACACAATACCTACATGATTTTTTTTTTATCTCAGAACTGTTAAACAATCTTTTCTGTATTTAATTGTCATACATGTACATTATATAATTGTGCTTAAAACTGCACTGATTTCATGCCAATTGTGAAAAATTCAGTTGTCAACTACAAGAAAAATATTACAGAAAAAAGTCTGCCACTAATGTAAAATAGATGTATATTAAATGTATTTTTGTCTACCAAATTCTTTGAGTTAGGTCTGACAATTTTTAATTAGTTTCTTATTGCATAGATAAAACAATTCAAATAGGAATATTGGATAACTATTTCATGCAAATATAGGCTTTATTATCTGTCTTTATAGACATAGCACACATAGAATAAGAACAATCTGTACAATACTAACAGAACAACCCTCTACTTTCTCCAATAAAAATGCCAGATTTTTCCTTGTGTCATCCTCTGGATTCTCCTGGTTTTGTTCCTTTGGCTGTTCAACAATGGCTAAAAAATACATAATGTAAATTTATAAATATGCTTTAAAATAAACAGGTAATTTCTAAAGAACATTAGCGTTTACTTACTTTAAAAAATACTGCAAAATGCTTAGGGCTGTTCCATTTAAACCATACATGGTATCCAGGGATGGTACACAAATTTATAAATTTATTTCGCTAAAGTCTGAAATTGCCATGTTGAAAAGCAAGTGCCTTCATAAATAGAGAATGGTTTACAATTTGTTGGAAGAAGGTTTTGGGTCTGTGTAAATATATGTAGTAGTTGATTACACAAAAATAGGTACCATCTTCTGCAAAGGCATGAATTCCTTCCACAAAGCTTATTGCATTTGAACTTTAATGTTGAATTTTAATGACATGTGATTTATTCCTTAAAAATCTCTCAAATATACATGTCAAATTAAAATTTTCATAGCTGCAAATTAAAGTGTCAAATTTTTAACATTTCTATGAAATGTACAAATTGCAGTATTTGTAATGCGTCTGATGAATATTTAAGATATTGACGTCAATGTCCCCTTTTCCAGTTGACAACAGCTCTGTAAATGACCTTTGAGTAAGGGAGAGGAAATTAGTTATTATTTTGATATTTGGCTGCGCCGAGCTGTAGCATAGGCAGTGGATTTATTATTCAATGGAATTTTGATATTAGAGCTGTATTTAAAAAGCAGTTTCAAAAACAGAATTGATAAATAAATTTATTTATATAATTTGTTAAATGTATTGGTTATTTTTCAGCTGATTGTTCAAAGCACATTTCTGGACTATTTTATGGATGTTTGTGAGTTTCCTTGAGTACCCTTCGGGGTTTCTAAATTTGCGAATAATTTCGCTCATTTGGAGGGGTCTCTCATTACTCAACGAAACTTGGTGCCTAAGTTAGAGCAAAAAAATGTTAATAGTTTCCCCTATACACAAATATTCTGCTATTACCATAATTCATTCAAAGCCTGTGCTATATTACTGATGATTTTCTCAAATCATTTTTGTGGTTATAACATTAAGCACAAGGTTGTTTAAGTATTGTAAAACTTGTAATGGAATGTTGTTTAAGCTCTGACATGACATTATTAAAATGGTCATGATGAAATATCATATTTGAATTAGATTCAACTTCTTTTAGTTCAAACATTTGTGGATTAAATGTCTAAATTTGCCACAGTATCATGTATATATATTTTTTTAATATATCATTACTCTGTTTTATGACGGGTAAATCTACATAATTTATGGATGAAATTGTAAACATTCTTCCCCACTTGTACACCTTATCAATTACATATTTTGGGAATCAGCAGATCAATGGAAATTAATGCCACATGATTGTTATTGTTTTAATTTAGAAAAAATAATTAATTTGCTGTCTCTAAGATATTACCTTTATCACTGACAAGTGACATTTCCATCATGGCCGACATCAAACTTTTCTCTTCTGTAAGTATGTGACTGAGTTGGTACATTTCTCCTTCAAGTACTGATTAACAAATAAAAAAAATATAATTATAGGAGTTTTAATCAGTTATAAGAAAATTAACAACTTTGAAAATCGCCATTAATGTTTAATGAGTACAGCTTAGTGACTGTATGTTGCTTAGGCAAAGTCAAATTTTTTTATTTACACACATATATATAATGCATGGCAAAAATGAGAACTATTTCCCATTTATTATGACATCCATATACGCAGTTGGACTTTTAAAGTGTTTAAACTGTTTGCACAGTACAGTACCTGCCAGCATTTAGACCTGTTACCCCACAAGATCACATTGTTCTGACTCTTAAGCTTGTAATGCTACATGCTGTGGGTATACGTAGAAGCATAAGTATCGCTTTTAACATCTAGATTAACTAAATATCTAACACATTCTAGGTAAGATTGCCACATTTACTGTATAATTAATTTATTGTTAGCCTGGATGAAAGCTGCACATTAGATATACAATGCACAATTTAATTTGAATGAAGGTAATAACAAAATAATGAACACCGATGAAACTGTAGAAATCAACAAATAGTAGAACTTGAACTGTCCTACATAAATCTACGAGTCTTACTATGGCCAATAACATATACCTACTTGATATTTCCTTGGCTGTTTCAATGAACTGTGAGTAATTTCTGTATACATTCTGTTTGAGTGCATGCGCTGTTTCATCTGATAAGATCTGTATTTTCTGTTTCATACTCAGAAGCTGCTCCTCACCACCCTCAGTCTGCTTACTGACAACTGAAATTACACAGAATTCTAAAATTATAGGGCTGTTATTAGCATATCTGCCAACTGGTACCACTGAGATGGAATTTTCATGATTTCAAGTATCAGTTCATCTACATGCATGTACGCATCTCTATTTACCCGATATCTAACATAAAGTAAAAAACTAATGATTTTAATAAAAATTCAAGAAAATTCCAGATTTTAGAAATTCCTTCTGTTTACTGCTTTCATGAAGAAGGAATATGAAACCCTCTCAACAAGTTAATAAACAAGTCAATAGACATGTTAGCTATCTGTGAATGCATAGTCTTAAGATGTAAGAATAATTTATAAAATGGGGTAAAAACAATTAAGAAAATACTGGTAGATTCAATTGTAACCATTTTGTTTTGTTGAAAGCCTGTCTCTGTCACAAGATTTTTATGTATTGTACAACATTTAGATACATTATTAAAGCAAAATGTTTTACACTTTAAAAATTGCACAAATATTTCGCCTGACCAACAGGCTTCATCAGTGTTTTACAACAAATGACAATAACAAATAAAAATTATTTGTCATTATAAGTATATGAAATGTGCGATTCATGATAATTAAAAGAACATTAAACTAAATGATGAACAGAAATTATGTGAAGGAAATGTCAGTTTTAATGTCACATGAGTGTTGAAAAATATGACTAATGAAAAAAGTCCAGGTTCAGACAGATACATGTATACAGTTGAGTTTTAAAAATTCTTCTGGAAAGATTTAGGTCCATTCCTGTATATATAGGTCCGTATATTATGGGTCTAATCATGGACAGTTGTCAGATTTTTAGTATTAAGAAATCAGTTTGAAGAGTATGGATCCAGAGGTGAATGAGAGTTTAATTTGGAGTAGAAAAAATAAGAGAGTTAACTGCAAATTAGCAAATCCTCTCTGGATGGATGTTTTACTTAGTTTTGCAACCTCAAAACCATCACTAAAATTCGTAAACAAGATGTTTTATCATTGGATGTTTTAAATTTTGTTCCAAGTGAAGAATTTAGTTTTTAAAAAGGATGGAAAATGCATAGTATTCAGTATCTGTAAGATATAATAGATCCAACAACAAATGACTTTAATGCATATTTATGTAATAGTTACTTGTGTGTTGGGCCGTATCCAGAATTACGGACTGATGAAGGACCCGATATGGACCATTTATCTTGTTACATCCCGAGCCAAATATCTTTATTACTTCAAAAGTTATGACCATTTATATATATAGAAACTTTCCCGTCCCGTTTTTAGACCAACCCTAAAATTAAAGTATTTGTATTATACAGAAGAATAAGTCTGAGAATCCTCTGCCGTCCAACTCTTTTTTTTTGCGTGGGAGAGCTCCCCATAAGCAAAACAGCGGATTTTGCGACACCGTTCTGGGTCGGACCATTTCATCGTGTCAAATTTTATAAAACATTTTCATCCAGTTAATTGCCAGTTTTCCTACCGCAGGTCGGGGGTTCTCTCCGGGTACTCCGGCTTCCTCCCCCAATAAAAACTGGAGGCCATGAAATAGCTGAAAAATTGCTGAAAGTGGCGTTAAAACACCATTCAAACAAACAAACAAAATCATCCAGTTAATCTATATATAATTTGTTTCTTTAGATATTTTTCTCTAGAAATATAATCATCTTACCTTCAAAAGGGTTCAACATTAATTTTTTTATTTTACTTGTCCTTTCGGACAAGTGGTGTAGTGTCCGAAATTTACATTCACTTGTCCAAACTTTCTTTCAATATTATAAACTAATAGTCATGATAGTAAATGTCACTTTCCTTTTATGATTCTCAATTAATTCATTGAATTAAATATGCTGTATTATTGATTTTTTTAAATATATTGTTGTATAAAGTAAGCAGATTGAAGAGAAAGCTCAGAAGTTACATGCTTATAGTTACTGGTTTTAAAAATCTAGGATGATTGTTGTAGAAATACAGTACAAAGGCCTGAAAGCTTAACAGCTTACTCAAGGGCACCCATTATCTTTTAAGATTGATTTGAATCAAACAAGTAGTTTAAATTATAGTGGGATAAAGTATCATTGGAAGAACAGTTTTATTAACTTACCAGTCTTCTATTACAACATAAAATATATCACACGTTTCCATGTTAATTTTAATGAAATAAATCAAATGTCACAAAACTGTACAATAAAATAAATGTTTCTTTAATTTGTCATGAGTTACAACACAAGTTGATTGAATTATCAAAAGAAGAGAACTAGAAGTAGAAAATGGCATAATTGTGTAACATTTATTAAGTATTTAATAGAAAAATGCACTATTAAAAATATTTAAACACATTTAAATGATTGTTTTAAAGTGACTACCAAAATACTAAATTATTATGTTTGAATCTTTTCAGTAATCATTATCGTATTTGCAATCTCCGAAACCGACTTTGTATCCTCTCCGGAGACTTGTCGTATTTTCGTGTTTTCTTTTACTGGTTTCCTTAAATGATATTATACTATGCTTTATGTTCACTGTAAAAGTCACACAGGAACCAGCTTACAAATGGCGCTTAACATGATAAACATAACGGTGTGACAGAAATACAACGATATCTGATCCAAATGGCTATAAAATTTAAAGACGATCTACAGCAACTTCAAAATCGCTTTTAAAGATGAACAAGGCAATCAGGACTATGGTTTTAAATTACTAGCCTTCAAGATTGTTTCAAACTTTTTACTTTCACGTACAAGATAGGTTTTACTTGTCCGAACCAGACTTTAACCTGTCCCGTGCGATCAGACAGCAGTTAATGTCAAACCCTACTTCAATCAAGCTAAGGGGTCGTCCATAATTGTCAACCATTTTTACAAGTGTGCAAAAAGCACACTTTTTGAGACCCCCCCCCACCCCCTATCAAAAATTGTACATCAACCATTAAACTAATATAAAAAACAAACTCCACGGAAAAAAAAATTTCTGAAGATAAAAAAAGTGTACTCAAAAATGTCGAAATTTTTAACCCCCTCTCTCAAGTGTGCAGTTTGCACACTTATGAAAATGGACGACCCCTAATTTAAGCACTGGATTTAAGTCACATTGTTGTCACGTTACTTTTTGTTCAAAATGAAAGTGAAATGTAAGGGTATCAATGGAAATGAGCTTAGAAATGGACTTAAATCATCTTGATTAAAGGGTATGACTATTATATTAATTAAGCAAAATATCTAAAGAAGTGAATTTTATCTAGTTTAACTGGACGAAAATGTTTGGAAACAATGAAATTTGCCAACCCAGACCGGTGTTGCAAAATCTGCTGTTTTGCTAATGGAGAGCTCTCTGACGTCCCACGCAAAAAAAAAGCGTTGGACGGCAGAGGATTCTCGGACTTATAGAAGAATGTGTAGCAGTTAAGAACGACCAACTTCAGTTGTCTGAATAGAATCTGGGGGTTCCAATAAAGAAAGACGAAATTTATAAAACAGCCCTTGGCTTTGTTAAGTTATGTTAAAATTTTTATTGGATCAAAGTCTTTTATCTTCAAATATAAAACATGTTGCCTTGCAAATTCTGACATCTGATATTTCAACAACAAGCTAAATCACTTGACGTTTGGTAAAACAAATGTCCGAATGCTACAGTACACCCTTGAATTTTTTCTGCGGTTCCACAATATACAAACTCGAATATTAGAGATATTTCATGCTAAACATACAGTGATCAGGATCAAAATCTTGTTTTGAAAGTACTCTTGCTAATCCGTGTTCTACTCGACCCTCCATTGCAACTACTGGTTTAAAAATTGTATCCTATAGCTCTTTTAAACTATCTTCGGGTCCAGTAGACAGGTTTCTCGGAAAGCGCCCCCAAGAACAGAAAATTGATTGGTAAATCGGTGTTCTAACACACAATTTGATTGGTCCAGAAAATATAGTATTACTTTTAGTTTAGTTGGAAGAAGTTGCAGAAAATCGAGAGAAACTGAAAAGCTTCATAATTTGCATTCTTGTCATGTAGAACTGTAGAAATCGCTTAGATATGTAAGAACACTTATTACCCACGGATTGACAGGGTTTCATGTTTTAAGTAAGTGTTTTGTTGAATTTTCAACTTTCACTTTCGTTATTTTCGTTTTTGCATATATATCCACAATACCATACAAACTATGTTAGATATGATGGAAAAACATATATTTCCACATATTGCCACTGTTCCAGGTTTTAAGAAAGTTTTTTTCCCAGTTTTTCAACTTTCACTTTCGTTATTACTTGTATATTGACGATATTAGTATCATGTATGGTCATGTATGACACAGTCACAGATAAAAAAAGTTGAGGTAAAACAAAAAATAATAATAATAAATAAATAAAAAAACGCAACAATTTCACTACTTACCAATCTAATTAAAATTAAACTTTTACTTGACACCCACCCCCTGTTTTGGTATGTCATGCTATATAATTGCAAGATTTATAAAAGGAGCAAGTGAAAGACCTAATTTAATTAGACCATGTAGACTGGCTTCTTTCATTCTGAAATTAAGTTCAAAACTTTGTCATGAGTTCAAGCCAGTTTACAAAAATATCCAACATGTGTATATACATGTCTGTTTCTTATTATTTTTAGATAAATAAATTTTGCGAGAATATTGACTTTTGATTGGCTGGAAAGTATTTTCTATCAGAGGATGGAAAACAAATTTGATCGTCATGGAGACACGCGCAATTTGACGTCATATATTACTCCACGGGAAACTAACAGCTTTTGTATTTATCTCTTTTTTCAAAAATGTCCAGTTACAAAAATAAAATTGTTGAGTTTATTCTATTGTTTGAATTTATTTATAAGTATTAACTACAAAAAAATATTTTCTCCATCAAGGGATAACAAAATTTCCGTTGTGCACATTTTTATATAATCTGCTATGCGGATTATACAATGTGCAAAATTCATATATGAGAGTCTGGACGACCTTTTTTGGGATGCCAGGATTGGGCATTTGTTTTAATGTAAATTCTGGATTTGGCCTTAAATTTTACTGGGAACATCGGATAAAAAACGTAAGCAAGATCAGGGAAAGAACAAATTTTTTTCGCAGGGAATTTGGGATATAAAGTTGCCTGTATTAATTTTAATGGTTCAACAAAGGTCAAACCTAACATTGGTAGGCATGGATTTGGAAGACCATGCATGGCCATATTATCACAGTTTACAAGTGTCATTTTAGCTTATCCCATTACAATGTTGAACTTGTTGTTAGTTGCTAATAATAAAATAGTATGAAACTTATGTCAAATTAGTATAGCATCTTTAGGTTGATTGGCAAAATTGACAACATGTTTACAATTTTTTATTGATTAACATTATGAATTTTTGGGGAATTCAGGATTGTCTAATATTGTGATCAGAAATTCGGGATGATGACCCCTCCTCCCCTCATCATATATTTTAAAGTCATATTTTCTTTGGTATTTTTAACCATTCGGCTAGAGCACTTTTGATGAATTATTGCTTTTCAAAATGTTCACTTTGGGAATGGAAGTATACAAATTGTAGGTTTAGATATTGAATATATAATTGTGTCTTTGGACTAACTTTTTCTTAAGTTTAACTTTGATTATACATGTACATATTGGGAAAAAAGTTCTAGGATTTTATCTCTTTATATGTGCATGTCACCTTTTTTCATAACTAAATCACCATATTTTTTAGTCCTATTAATTTACTAGGTATTCATAACCATAATGAAAATTGCATAGCGAACATTTTCTAAGGTCTGTATGACATAGTTGCTCTTTGGCTATTTAAGGATTAACTACACAAAATATTTTCTCCATAGAGGGATATCAAAATTTCCGTTTTGCACATTGTATAATCCGCGTAGCGGATTATATTAAATGTGCACTACGGAAATTTTGTTATCCCTCGATGGAGAAAATATTTTTTGTGGTTAATACTTATAAATAAATTCAAATAATAGAATAAACTCAACAATTTTATTTTTTAACTTGACATTTTGAAAAAAAACAGATCAACACAAAAACTGTTAGTTTCCCGTGGAGTATTATATGACGTCAAAGGGCGCGTGTCTCCATGACTATCATATTTGTTTTCCATCCTCTGATAGAAAATATTTTTTCAGCCAATCAAAAGTCAATATTCTCGCAAAATTTATTTATTAAATTAAGTTCTTTAAATCCTATTTCCTTGATATAATCTAAACTAAGAAGAGGATTGAAATTGTCCACAATGTCTGAGTCCTAGTTTGACCCATTATCAGAAGTTGCATTCTTTTTATTGTCTGCAGCTGATTAAATGCATTACGCCTGGCAACTAAATTCTCCCTTGTGACAAACACGCTTAAATTGCCATTTTCTCTTAAAATTTCTTTTAAGTATCAGTCCACGTAAGAATCAGGAAAAATGCATACATGTGATGGCACACTAAGGAAAAAAACGCAAACTTTTGATCATGGAATTTGATAAAACTATCCAATATAACACCATTCTAAGTTCTAAATTATTTTGCCTTTTTAAGATATAATCATTTGAAATTTAGTTGAATTGTACAGTGAAATATGCTAGGAAAATTTCCTGCCAAATTTTTCTCTATGTAACCAGTCAAAAATTATCTAGACTATTGACACTTTTTCAAATGTAAAATCTTTTTGGAATTTGTTTTTATATCAAAATGAATTCATCTAAGCCAAAACAGCAAAAAACAAAATTTTTGATGTGCCGCTCACTGTCTGACACTTAGCTAGAACACTATTAAACACATCACATAATACATAATTAATCTAGAACATATTTTTGTTTAATGTTTACATTCGATGCCAGAGAGAATACAGCCTGAGCATCATTATTAACTGAGAAGAGCAATCAATTTTTAGAAAAAAGACATTGTGAAACTGATACATTTGTTATGAAATTTTCCGTTTTTGTCCTGTTACTTAAAAACTATAACAGCTAAAGTAAAACTGTAAATAGCAAAAATAATCAGCAGTCAAAGCCTTACAATTCACTTAATTGGTCTGAAATTGTCAGATGACCCCTTATTTGAGTTATTGCCCTTAAATGGCAATTTTTTATAAAATTTTCCATTTTTGTCCTGCAACTTAAAAACTGTAATGGCTAGAGTAAAACTATAAATTGCAAAAATGATCAGAAATAAAAGTTCTACAATTCATCTAAATTGCCTGAAATTGTCAGATTACTGTTTATGAGAGTAATTGCCTCTACATGACCATTTTTTAATGAAATTTTCTGTTTTTGTCCTGTAACTTGAAACCTACAACAGCTAGAGTGAAACTGTAAATGGAAAAAAGGATCACCAGTACAAGCCTTACAATTCTCTTAATTGTGTTGAAATTGTCAGATGACTCCTTATAGGTGTTATTGTAAGTTAAATGACAATTCTTATGAAATTTTCAGTTTTTAACCTGTAATTTATAAACTATGACAGCTAGAGTTAAAACTGTAAATTGCAAAAATGATCAGCAATGCAAGTTCTAGAAGTCACTTTCTCAGTCTGAAATTATCAGATGACTTCTCATAGGAGTTTTAAACCTTTAATACAAATTCTTGGTGGAATTTGTAGTTTTTGCCTTGTAACTTAAATGCCATAACAGCTAGATTGAAACTGTAAATTGCACAAATGATCGGCAAAGCAAGGCCTACAAATCGTTGCTTAGTCAAAAATTGCAAGATGAATCGTTATAGGAATTATTGCCCTTTAATTACGAAATTGGACAAATAGTCAGTTTTTGTTTTATAAATTAGTTAGAAATGTTTAGTTTTTGCAAAGACCTTTATGGCCCTTGACCTTGAAAACAGATTCATGGTCAAAAGTAAAGGTAAAAACTAATTTTTGGTACCTAATACCTATTAAAAGTAACCATACTAGTAGCTCATCACTATAAGAGATATTGACAAAATATCATCATTGTTGATCATTATCCTATTTAAACTTTTTTCATTTCTTATGTATGTTAATTGGTTCATTCTTATAAAACCTTAAGCTTATTTTGTATGAATATTATGCATAGATCGAAAGGTCAGTGGTCCAGGTCATTGATATATATTTACATATTAAAACTGCTTGCATAGTCATAAAATTAAACTAGCTTTTTCTGTGAAGTTATCGTGTCACAGCCTCTTTTCAAAAATAAGGTTGCATCCAATATTTTTTTGCTGTTTTAAAAACTGCTTATTTTTCATCAATGGATCTTTTTACCCTGGTGTCAGAATGAAAAAGGGTTGTGTGTCTTTTTTTTAAACAAAATTGATACTTATATAGATTTGGCAAATCTACAAATTTAAGTATAATTTTAACATTCAATAATGCAGTTACTATTTCCCGATGAACTTCTCACCCAATTGAAACTAAATTAGGTATTGAGTAATGGATACTTAATCTCCTTTCAAAACTATGCTCATCCTAGCTATCTAAGATAGCATGTAAATACCACGGTGATTTGTATTGACATAACCTCTTTAATTTTAGCAAAATAAGCTTAAACTTGTATATTACATCTTATTTGTTAGATATAATGTTCAACTTTGTACAAGTGTCTTCAGTGTTGATATTTTGTTATTACCTTTGTTAAAAAAAATAAAATGAAAGAACCATTGAATGAAAAAAAAGATAGATAATAGTATAAAAACAGGATATTCAGAGATAAATATTGTTTTAACATAATATCAAATCTTTACATAATTAATATACTTAACTCATAAGTCAATTTATATGTGGAAAAACAAGCAGTTTGACCAGTTAGAGAAAGATCTATATCTTCCAAGATGTATCAGTAATAATTTATATATAATTATCTTAATTGTAATCAAATGTTGCAATATGGACTGGGTAAATCTGTTATACATAGTTTTTTCTTAGTGACATTATCACAGACACTATGGTATTTAGCTAAATACATTTAACATACAAATTTTATTAGGATGGCGGAAAAAGGGAACAAAGGAAATGATGATTATGTTCCACGAGTACATGGGCCAACTTCAGGGAGTGCCAGAAATAATAATAATAATGGCCCATTGACTAACCATCCTAGGACTAGTGAAGTATTAACACCACCTCCAGTATCTCGATCTTCAAATGATGGTGATGGCAACAGAGCTTCTCCTGAAAGTAATTTATCTGGTAATACGGCACCTTGTGGTGGTCCAGCAAATGAAAGTCAAAGGCTAAAATTGTCACCAGATAAATGTGATGATACAACAGAGGGTGGACCCACAGGTAATAACACTATTAAAATCTTTATCAGTATCTTTATGTATCTTACATTTACAAACATACTCAAACTGGGATACCAGTAAATGAAGTAATATGAATTGAAGATAGTGGGATGCACTATTATCGCAGGACAATTATGTTCAATGTCACTTACTAATATAAATACTTTCTATCTAGTGACTGGGTTTGTTAGATCCAGTCTGACCACAGGTAAGATTTGGTCAACCTATCTTAATTGACATTAGGATTGCCAGTATTCTCACTGAGTAATATTGTTAAGCTAGGCTTCAAAGTAATGAAAAGCTTGACATGTATTTCTCTCTCTGTATTACAAATTGTTTATTAGACTTTAAATAACTTAATATGACACAAATATCTTATTGCAACACATTTATCTTCAGTTTTAAGTTGTAGATAGTTTTCACTAACTTGTCTAAAATGTATATATTTATTGATATCAATAAAGAAATTCTGGACTAGATTGTTAGACATTTCACCCTACAGAAAATAATTAAACAATTGTATGAAAAGTTTAGTAATTATGTTTATACTTTAAAAGCATATTAATTTTTTTTAATAACACAATACATGGTCTATAAATTTCATGTTTTTACAGTCAAAATACAATGACATGTCAGGTATTTTTACCTATTGGTCAATCAGAAACAGACAACAGCTGTTTAGAAAACTGCTTCAATCTGTTTTCTTTAAAGCTCTTCATCAGTAATAGCTTGGACATTTAAATTGCAGCTACTCATGCATGACTCAGGTAAATTTAAGATTCTTACTTAGAAAATTGTTATAGGGTTTAATGTAAGAGACAAAATTATTACATCTGAGTCATGCATGAATAGCTGCATTTAAATGTCCAGCTGGCTTTGAAGAAAAATGATTGAAGCAGTTTTCTAACAGCTGTTATGTATGTTTGGAATTGAATGAGCAATAGGTAGAAAATACCTGACGGGCCATTTGTATTTTGACTATAATGACAATCATAAATTCAAAATGGCCACAACCACATGACTTGGCTTAACATAGAACCTGTATGAAAAAAGTGTTAAAATGCTTCTTCTCTGAAACCACGTAACCAATTGAAACAAAACTTATAACTAATATTCATTGGATGGTCCTCTATAAGGTTTATGTTGTTTATTCTAATCTGAAATTAACAGTGGCCACCACTGCAGAACTTAGTTTTATATAGGCCCCTTTAAAAAGTCTTCTCTGAAATTTCTTAACCAATTGCAGCAAGGTTTCTTAACTGAAACCATATTGACAATGTAGGAATTAAATATATTGATTGATTGATTGGATGTCTGCTTTAAGTCCAGCGAGCAGTATTTCAGCTATATTCAGGATGGGAACAAGTTAACAAACAATAAATCAACGGAAAATGGGGGTGGGATGGGTCACAAGGAATACAATTTTGACTGCCACTGGAAAAGTATGGAGTTTTGGGTAGAGGTAGAAAATTTAGCCTTTTGTAGCAGCTACAAAGAACCTACTCTTTTTTTAAATCTACAATAGGGGTCTTTATCGTGCAAGGAGCATGGCACTCTCCAAACATGTTACCCACTACGGTCCGCGGTCAGGCTTTCCGTATTATGACCTAACAAAACCCCCCCCAACGAGAGGGTCTCCCCTATCCGCCACCCGGGAAACCTATAGAAAAATGTCTAAATTGGCCAGTAGATAATTGAAAATTACAGGATTTTGTTTAATGTAAAAAAATGCTAGTTTCATAGCCCATATTAATCAGGGGAAAGATACAGGTCTTGATAGCCTCTGGTTTTGTAATTAATTAAAGTCTATAACACCTAGGGTAAAACAGTAAATTAATAAATTATAATGCCTACAAATCATGTAATTTTTCAAAAATTGTCTGATGACTCCTTATTGCCCTTTAATGACATTTTTTGAAGACATTTTAAGTTTTTGTCTAGTAACCTAAAAGCTATAACAGCTAGAGGGAAACTATAAATTGCAAAAATTTCATGATAGCTTGAAGTCACCAATCTTCCAGGTGAGTGATTACAAGCTCCACAGCTTATTTTGTAATGAACTTGTTGTAAGTAAATTTGACATATTTATCCGAACTCTTAGTGATCAAACATGTATAATTGTTTCACAGATATGCTTTAATATCACATGTTTTATGTATGGAACATTCCATTCTGGAGGTATAAAACTGGCTGTATTCTACATCTTCAAAGTATACTTGAAAATAAAAAAGAAAAATTTATATAATTTCTATGATTATATAATCAAACAGAATGCAGGGGTTAGGGACGAAAATACTATACAAAAGGCAAAAAAAGGGACCAAATATAAAACTTTGATTTTCTTGATAAATGTATGATTATTAATAAGAAGCTATTTCATACTAACAAATATAATGTTTTACTATGTAACTGTTCTAAGCTAGTAGTTTAATGCATTCATATTTGTCCTATAAGTTGTTGATTTTCATTATGGTCCCGCCACAAAAGTAGCATTGAACATTTTAGGTGCATAAAGGTACATAAAGACATCAATGTTTTCATAATTGAGCCCTTAGTGTTTGCCTTTTTTAAAATTTTGGTGATTTGTAAGTGTGTCATTTGGAGATAAAATAAACTATGAAGTTTGTTTGGTTTATCTCCTTTTTACTAGGTAAACAAAACAAAGAAGAAAAGGGTGATGATAAACACTCTGATCCTGGCAGAGGACATGGAGGTAATAAGCTGATTAAAATCTGTATTAGTTTTGTTTATACTTCAACTGAAATAAATGATGTAATATTAAATTTAAGTGTCTAAATGCATTGATTCTCTCAGGTTTATTAAGTTGAATGTCAATTTCTAGTTGTAATAGAATATAAATAAAAAAGAGAAGTAACTGTCTATTAGTGACTGGGGATGCGCTTTGGATTCTAGCCTTGATTAGGAAAGGTGTGCTAGACTCCATTCTGAAATTGACAAGGCTTGCTAGTTTTCTTGCTGAAGGTTGGGGTCTCTCTAGGTAATTATGTTGTTCAGATGGGCTCCTCATCAATGAAAAGTTTCTCTGTGTTCTCTTTTTGCTTTTCATACAGGGAATTAGACTATGAATAACTTTTAAGTGTGAAAAATATCAGATTTCAATTATAGTTATTTGAAAGTTGTCCTTTCTTAAATTTTCAAAATTGTATACATGTATATATATTTGTTGATGTAATAAAGAAATTCTGGCCTTTTTCTAAGACATTGTTCTCACCAAGAACTGATGTAACCAGAATTTGATAGATAATAAAAATAAAGGATTTTTTTTTCGAATGACATATTGAATATGTAAGAAAATATTTAAAGCTTTCTCAAAAATTGGATGGTAAAATTCCAGTTTATGCTAGTAGTTGCAATATGGTAGGATAAAATAAAAGGAACACAGGACAGTTTTAATTGCTAATTGTTGGGCTGAAAAAGGACCAATCAATAATTTTTCTATATTAATATTCAAGATAAAGATATTTCAGGTTCATAAACACATAAATGTTTTCATAATTGAGCCCCTTAGTGTTTGCCTTTTTTTAAATTTTGGTGATTTGTAAGTGTGTCATTTGGAGATAAAATAAACTATGAAGTTTGGTTGGTTTATCTCCTTTTTAATAGGTAAACAAGAGAAAGAAGAAAAGGGTGATGATAAAAACTCTGATTCCGGCAGCAGAGGACATGGAGGTAATAAGCTGATTAAAATCTGTATTAGTTTTGTTTATACTTCAACTGAAATAAATGATGTAATATTAAATTTAAGTGTCTAAATGCATTGATTCTCTCAGGTTTATTAAGTTGAATGTCAATTTCTAGTTGTAATAGAATGTAAATAAAAAAGAGAAGTAACTTTCTATTAGTGACTGGGGATGTACTTTGGATTCTAGCCTTATTAGGAAAGGTGTGCTAGACTCCATTCTGAAATTGACAAGGCTTGCTAGATTTCTTTCTGAAGGTTGGGGTCTCTCTAGGTAATTATGTTGTTCAGATGGGCTCCTCATCAATGAAAAGTTTCTCTGTGTTCTCTTTTTGCTTTTCATACAGGGAATTAGACTATGAATAACTTTTAAGTGTGAAAAATATCAGATTTCAATTATAGTTATTTGAAAGTTGTCCTTTCTTAAATTTTCAAAATTGTATACATGTATATATATTTGTTGATGTAATAAAGAAATTCTGGCCTTTTTCTAAGACATTGTTCTCACCAAGAACTGATGTAACCAGAATTTGATAGATAATAAAAATAAAGGATTTTTTTTTCAAATGACATATTGAATATGTAAGAAAATATTTAAAGCTTTCTCAAAAATTGGATGGTAAAATTCCAGTTTATGCTAGTAGTTGCAATATGGTAGGATAAAATAAAAGGAACACAGGACAGTTTTAATTGCTAATTGTTGGGCTGAAAAAGGACCAATCAATAATTTTTCTATATTAATATTCAAGATAAAGATATTTCAGGTTCATAAACACATAAATGTTTTCATAATTGAGCCCCTTAGTGTTTGCCTTTTTTTAAAATTTTGGTGATTTGTAAGTGTGTCATTTGGAGATAAAATAAACTATGAAGTTTGGTTGGTTTATCTCCTTTTTAATAGGTAAACAAGAGAAAGAAGAAAAGGGTGATGATAAAACCTCTGATCCCGGCAGCAGAGGACATGGAGGTAATAAGCTGATTAAAATCTGTATTAGTTTTGTTTATACTTCAACTGAAATAAATGATGTAATATTAAATTTAAGTGTCTAAATGCATTGATTCTCTCAGGTTTATTAAGTTGAATGTCAATTTCTAGTTGTAATAGAATGTAAATAAAAAAGGGAAGTAACTGTCTATTAGTGACTGGGGATGTGCTTTGGATTCTAGCCTTAATTAGGAAAGGTGTGCTAGACTCCATTCTGAAATTGACAAGGCTTGCTAGATTTCTTGCTGAAGGTTGGGGTCTCACTAGGTTATTATGTTGTTCAGATGGGCTTCTCATCAATGAAAAGTTTCTCATGTGTTATCTTTTTGCATTTCATGCAAGGAATAAGACTATGAATAACTTTTTAGTGTGAAAAATATCAGATCTCAATTATAGTTAATATTTGAAAGTTGATCTATCTTAAATAAAAATTGTTTATACATGTATATATATTTGTTGATGTAATAAAGAATTCTGGACTTTTTCTAAGACATTGTTCTCACCAGGAGCTGATGTAACCAGAATTTGACAGATAAAAAATAACGTTTTTTTTTCAAATGATACAATACATAAAACCTATTAAATATGTAAGAAAATATTTAAAGCTTCCTCAAAAATTGCATGGTGAAATAAGGAAGTCATGGTTGGATAAAATAAAAGAAACAAACATGAAGGACAGTTTTAATTGCTAATTGTTAGGCTGAAAAAATGACCAATAATATTTTCTCTTTATTAATATTCAAGATAAAGATACATGTATTCTAGGTGCATACAGACATAAATGTTTTCATAATTGAGCCCGTTAGTGTTTGCATTTTTTTAAATTTTTGTGATTTGTAAGTGTGTCATTTGGAGATAAAATAAACTATGAAGTTTGTTTGGTTTATCTCCTTTTTAATAGGTAAACAAGAGAAAGAAGAAAAGGGTGATGATAAAAACTCTGATCCCGGCAGCAGAGGACATGGAGGTAATAAGCTGATTAAAATCTGTATTAGTTTTGTTTATACTTCAACTGAAATAAATGTTGTAATATTAAATTTAAGTGTCTAAATGCATTGATTCTCTCAGGTTTATTAAGTTGAATGTCAATTTCTAGTTGTAATAGAATGTAAATAGAAAAGGGAAGTAACTGTCTATTAGTGACTGGGGATGTGCTTTGGATTCTAGCCTTAATTAGGAAAGGTGTGCTAGACTCCATTCTGAAATTGACAAGGCTTGCTAGATTTCTTGCTGAAGGTTGGGGTCTCACTAGGTAATTATGTGGTTCAGATGGGCATCTCATCAATGAAAAGTTTCTCATGTGTTATCTGTTTGCATTTCATACAGGGAATTAGACTATGAATAACTTTTTAGTGTGAAAAATATCAGATCTCAATTATAGTTAATATTTGAAAGTTGATCTATCTTAAATAAAAATTTTTTATACATGTATATATATTTGTTGATGTAATAAAGAAATTCTGGACTTTTTCTAAGACATTGTTCTCACCAAGAGCTGATGTAACCAGAATTTGACATATAAAAAAGTAACGTTTTTTTTTTCAAATGATACAATACATAAAACCTATTTAATATGTAAGAAAATATTTAAAGCTTCCTCAAAAATTGCATGGTGAAATAAGGAAGTCATGGTTGGATAAAATAAAAGAAACAAACATGAAGGACAGTTTTAATTGCTAATTGTTAGGCTGAAAAAATGACCAATCAATATTTTCTCTTTATTAATATTCAAGATAAAGATACATGTATTCTAGGTGCATACAGACATAAATGTTTTCATAATTGAGCCCCTTAGTGTTTGCATTTTTTAAAATTTTTGTGATTTGTAAGTGTGTCATTTGGAGATAAAATAAACTATGAAGTTTGTTTGGTTTATCTCCTTTTTAATAGGTAAACAAGAGAAAGAAGAAAAGGGTGATGATAAAAACTCTGATCCTGGCAGCAGAGGACATGGAGGTAATAAGCTGATTAAAATCTGTATTAGTTTTGTTTATACTTCAACTGAAATAAATGATGTAATATTAAATTTAAGTGTCTAAATGCATTGATTCTCTCAGGTTTATTAAGTTGAATGTCAATTTCTAGTTGTAATAGAATATAAATAAAAAAGAGAAGTAACTGTCTATTAGTGACTGGGGATGTGCTTTGGATTCTAGCCTTAATTAGGAAAGGTGTGCTAGACTTCATTCTGAAATTGACAAGGCTTGCTAGTTTTCTTGTAGACTTGCCTCAAGTCCCTTTGAAATTTTTTTTTTGCTATTAGAGAGATAGATTTCAACATTTCTTATACTATCCACTTGCGTACCTTTGTATACAAGCTGATAGTATAGGAAAAGTTGATAATGAAGTAGTATCTCTCTAATAACAAATTCAAAGGGACTTGTGGCAAGTCTAGTTTTCTTGCTGAAGGTTGGGGTCTCACTAGATAATTATGTTGTTCAGATGGGCTTCTCATCAATGACAGTTTCTCATGTGTTATCTTTTTGTTTTTCATACAGGGAATTAGACTATGAATAACTTTTAAGTGTGAAAAATATCAGATTTCAATTATAGTTATTTGAAAGTTGTTCTTTCTTAAATTTTGAAAACTGTATACATGTATATATATTTGTTGATGTAATAAAGAAATTCTGGCCTTTTTCTAAGACATTGTTCTCACCAAGAACTGATGTAACCAAAATTTGATAGATAAAAAATAAAGGATTTTTTTTTCAAATGATACAATACAGAAAATGGATTGAATATTTAAGAAAATATTTAAAGCTTTCTAAAAAATTGGATGGTGAAATTCCAGTTTATGCTAGTATTTGCAATATGGTAGGATAAAATAAAAGGAACATAGGACAGTTTTATTTGCTAATTGCTGGGCTGAAAAAGGACCAATCAATAATTTTTCTTTATTAATATTCAAGATACAGATATTTTAGGCGCATAAAGACATCAATGTTTTCATAATTGAGCCCCTTAGTGTTTGCTTTTTTTAAATTTTTGTGATTTGTAAGTGTGTCATTTGGAGATAAAATAATCTATGAAGTTTGTTTAGTTTATCTCCTTTTTAATAGGTAAACAAGAGAAAGAAGAAAAGGGTGATGATAAACACTCTGATCCCGGCAGCAGAGGACATGGTAGTAATAAGCTGATTAAAATCTGTATTAGTTTTGTTTATACTTCAACTGAAATAAATGATGTAATATTAAATTTAAGTGTCTAAATGCATTGATTCTCTCAGGTTTATTAAGTTGAATGTGAATTTCTAGTTATAATAGAATATAAATAAAAAAGAGAAGTAACTTTCTATTAGTGACTGGGGATGTGCTTTGGATTCTAGCCTTAATTAGGAAAGGTGTGCTAGACTCCATTCTGAAATTGACAAGGCTTGCTAGTTTTCTTGCTGAAGGTTGGGGTCTCTCTAGGTAATATGTTGTTCAGATGGGCTTCTTATCAATGAAAAGTTTCTCATTTGTTCTCGTTTTGCATTTCATACAGGGAATTATACTATAGATAACTATTAGTGTGAAAAATATCAGATTTCAATTATAATTATTTGAAAGTTGTCCTTTCTTAAATTTTCAAAACTGTATACATGCATATATATTTGTTGATGTAATAAGAAATTCTGGCCTTTTTCTAAGACATTGTTCTCACCAAGAAATGATGTAACCAGAATTTGATAAATAAAAAATAAAGGATTTTTTTTTCTAATGACATATTGAATATGTAAGAAAATATTTAAAGCTTTCTCAAAAATTGGATGGTGAAATTCAAGTTTATGCTAGTATTTGCAATATGGTAGGATAAAATAAAAGGAACATAGAACAGTTTTAATTGCTAATTGTTGGGCTGAAAAAGGACTAATAAATAATTTTTTTTATTAATATTCAAGACAAAGAAGAAAAGGGTGATGATAAAAACTCTGATCCCGGCAGAGGACATAGAGGTAACAAACTGATTAAAATCTGTATTAGTTTTGTTTATACTGAAATAAATTATATAATATTAAATGGAGATAGCAGGATGCATAATTAAGTCTCTTAGATTATTTAATTTAAATGTTTATAGTAGTACATTTAATATGAAGTTAAATAAATAAAGATATGTTACATTTTGTATAGTGACTCATGATGTGAATTTAAGTCTGACCTTAATCAGTTGAAAGTTCAAAAGTTGTCTTAACTTTTAATATAAATTTGTTGATGCATAAAAACATTCTGGACCTGTTTTAAGACATGCTTGACAAGAAATGATGTAATCAAAATTTTAGACATAAAAAGTATTGGGATTTTACAATTACAACTTTAATTATGTGAGAACATATCTGAAGCTACTGAAATATTGGATGGAAAATTAACAGTAAAGTATTGTAGAATAAAACTAAACTAACACTGTACCTTTTGTTTGCTCATTGTTGGTGATTCTAGTAGAGCAGTTAGAAATGTATAGCTGAGAAAGGACCAAACAATGATTTTACTAATATTATATTAATATTCAAGATAAAGATATCCCAAGTGCATAAAGACAAACATGTTTTCTGTGACTGTTCTTGAGCCCTATTATATGCCCTTTGTTAATTTTGGTGATTAGTTAGTGTGTAATTTGGAGATACATTAATCTGTGAAGTTTGTTTTCTTAAAGAAGATAAACAAGGCAAAGAAAAAAAGTTTGATGATAAACATTCTGATTTTGGCACTGGACATTCAGGTAATAACCTTATTTTAATCTGTATAGACGATCTTCCAATTTGGTCAAATCAGACATTGTCTCGAGATAAGATATGCCTACGGGAAGAAAACTAGATCCAGGATATATATAAGAAAGAAGAACACTATTTTATATAACAAATTTTTGTGTGTAAAATTCTTCATTTTATGCTAAATTTTATTCTTTACACGTTGACAAGATTATTTAGCCCTTACATTATTATTTTATAATTTGAAATGAAAATCCTTGACCATCACATCTTTCTTCCTAAGAATTCCCTACTTGACCTTTCATTTTTACCTCAATTGACCATAACAGGAAGTATTTTTGTTGACAAGTTTTCCCAGTTTGGACAGAATTGGAGGATCATAAATTAGTGTGGTTTTTATACATTTATTTACAAATATTCTTCAGCTGACTTGATGAAGATGGGTCTCCCCTGGTAATTATTATTTTGTTGTTAACTCAAAAATCTTGAATCCAATGTCAATGAAACTTTTGAATATTGTTACATATCAGGGGGGTAAGAAGCCTATTGATACTGGGGGAATTCTGTCAAAGTCAAGGTCACAGTCTACAAACAAATGTTAGATATTTTTACAAAAAAGATGTTTCGGAACATTAACTCAAAAAGTAAGCTTTGGATGTCAATGAAAATTTGGGATATAGTTGCATATTGCTATAGGTGGATAAGAAGCCTACTGATTTTGGGGGAAATCCAACACATTATAAGGTAACAGTTACCAAAAGTGACATATCCTGACAATAAATCAAAAAGTTTGCATGTAATCTCAAAGAAACTTTTGGATAGAGTTTCATATTATGTTGATCAAAAGCTTATCACTTTTTGGGGAAATCCATAAAATTAAAGTTCACAGTTGCCAAAAAAGAAGATTCCATACAATAACTCTAAAAGTGTGCATTTGACTTCAATCAAACTTAAGATGGTTATTAAATATCAGGTAGCTAAGAAGCCTATTGATGCTTTAGGAATTCCATTAGAGACCATTCACCAGCTCACAAAAAATGTTAACATTTTTCCAAACAAAAAAAAATTAAGTGGGGGTATCAGATTGCTATATTGAATTTTTCTAGTTTTAAGTATTTTTTGGTGATTTTTTTGTTCTAGTTTTTGTGATTTCTTGCATTGTAAGGATTGTGTTTGTTTTGTCTGTGCTTTACAGGTATATGTAATAATCCCAGTATGGCTTACAAGAAGTGTTAAATTATGAAAAAATTGGGAGGGTATTTTTTCTTTAAAACTTTTAAGAACCTCGATCATTTTCTACTTTATGTAAATAAATATGAAACTAAAAGTGATTTTTATTACCTATAAAGATACAAAGTTATTGGTTCTTTTTAGATGACAATGCATCAGACAGTTCATGTGATAAACGTGACTTATATGAAGAAGTTGTAAATAGAGGTTTGTATTGATTGTCATGATTATGCTACTGTGTTATTGGATTTGCCAATTTAGATTTATTTAAGGAATTTCATAAGCAATATTTCCCTATCTTTATTAGGTTCCAAATAAAAATTTCCCATACCAGCTGTGATATAAAATTTCTAACATCTGTTGTATCACTAGGCAAACCCTGTATTTCATAGTAATAGAAACTATCTACTAAAGAAATAGCAAGAATCTATGGATCCTAAATGATTCTCTAAGTCTCAGATATAAGCATCTCTTCCTTAGGGTAGAGACAAATCAATAACTTTGAGAATGATCACTTTAAAAGGGATATTGAATAGATATTTGAATGCTGTATCTTTTAAGCTATTGCCATTACCTGGTGTCAGTCATCCTTAACAAAACCTCATAAGGATTCATTAGGACAGAAAAAATTGTTAAAGAAATGAGTGGACAACAACAAAACAAAACACTTCACAACAACCAAATACTATGTGACATGAACCCCACTAAAAACTGAGATGAGTCAAGGGAAAGCAATTTCTGCTCCAAAGGTGGCACCCATCATGTCAGTTTTAATAAAAAAAACCAGTTATTAGACATATCTTGAGGTAGTCATAATCTAGTTAGAGGAGAAAATTTGTGATGACAAACTGAACAAAACAATAGTCATTTGTGACACAGATATTTTGAAACTGTCATGGTGATGACGTAAAATTTTGAGATGTATTCAAGGTATGAGGCAGACAGAAATCTATCTGTGGTGTTCTTAATTTCAAGTTCAGTAGGGTAAAAGTGGTTTCCATAGTCACAAAATTTTGGATTATTTAATGAAAGCATGTCATCTAAATAGTGGAAGATGAAATTAAAGGAAAGGGCTAAGCTTTTGTCCTTGGTTTTAATAAGCCCTTGTATAAAATCAGCCTCCTATGTATTAAGGAACAAGTCAGCAAGAAGGAGAGCACAGTTGTTAAAATCAGTGCTACCTTTACCAAATATGATATGTCAGGAGCAGATATTTATATTCCACATAACTAAATTGCAGAGGGTATAATGTTTCTTGACTGGTCTGTCAATCCTGTTCTTGTAAGTGTATACTAATATAAATTTTTTCTAGAATTAATTTTCTCTTGTGAACTTCGAACAACTAATCTGTTACTACTGATCAGAATTTTATGAAACTTGGTAGGAAGGAAGGACACTATGTAGTATTGATTATCCACAGGAAATTTTTATACGATATTTATTTTGTAGGAGTTATTCCCCCTTTGAACTTAAAAATTTCTCAAAAAATTCTTGTAAGCATGACTACTCTGTAACTACTGATCAAAATTTTATGAAACTTGGTAGGAATGAAGGATATCAAATTAGTTTTGCATATTGTCAGGAAATTATGATACAGTATTTTTATTATGAGTTATATCCCTTCTAAACTTCATCAAAAATGTGTGTAAGAGCAACCTATCTGTAACTATTTGATAATTCAAAAAGCTTGCATCCGAAAAATAAAACTATGAGATATTGTTACATATCAGGTAAGAAGCCTATAGGTTTTGGGGGAAATCCATAAAATTTAAATTCATATTTGCCCAAAAAGTTAGAAACTTTTACAAAAAAAAACATTTCCAGATTTTAACTCCAAAAGTGTGCATTTAATTTCAATGCAACTTTAGAATATTATTCCATATCAAGTGGTAAGAAGCCTATTGATGCTGGAGGAATTCCATCAAAGTCAAGGTCACCAGTCCTCAAAAAGTGTTTTTAAACTTTAAGCTGCTGTTTCACTGATGTTGTGGAATAAGCTAGATAAGTTTTTTCTAGTTTATTCTTGTATAGCAATTTTTTGGTGAATCCATAGGAGATCAGAGACTTTTTTACAAGCAATTTATAGACAAATCTGCTTATGATCTAGTTGACAAATTCATATTTAACTGTTATGGTGCGTAGCTAGTAGAAAATGAATGTTGATTTAGGCAATTTTTCATTAGCAGATGTTCTGCTTCTCATTGAACAGCAAACTTATAAAGCAGTAGATTTCTCTTACCCACATCTTTCATATACATCAACATATACTGTTTGTAACTTGTTCATCATCTCTGTATTATCCATTCTTCTTAAGTCAATGACTAATAAATTTAATCCACTGATGTACAACATATGGCCTCTATATTTTAGAATTATATATATCTGGAGCACCTGAGTGCACCCACGGTTTTTATTGGGTTCGGGTTATTCTCTTTCTGTGTTTTATGTTTTTGTCTATGTATGGATTTGTAACTGTCCCTTGACTTTTGGCTCTAGTTGTTCGTTCGGTTTTCTTTGCTACTTTCATAATAAACCCACAAAGGAGTTAGGGGTATTATAGGATTGTATCACCTTTCAGATAGGTAAGATTTTACAACCACATTATGGTATTGTCTGCTTATTTAGAGCTTAGTTTTGGGGCTTCAAATATGATCTCATTGATCAACTGTTTTAGTTCTTGCTGGGTTGCAGATAGATCAAACACTAGTTTAGAGTTTCATGATTTCAGAAGGACACAGGCATAAACATATCTTTTGGATTTAAAAAAATATGCAGTTCAAGTTAAAACTTATCTCCCAGAAGCAAGAGTTGCTTTTTGTCTTGCTAGCATTGAAAGTTGCTGAAGACCAGATATATATATATATATATATATATATATATATATATGAATCAAGTGGTTGCATTAACACTTGACAATTTGCTTTATATCTGTGTAAGCGTCCATAAAATTTGATCTAATTGGAGTTTATGACAAGTACTTGCCAGTCAGTCACCTGTCACCTGATGTCGACATCAAAGTTATGATCCAGTGACTATTTTTAAGTTTTTCCATCAGGGCAGTTCCTCTGTAACCATGCATTGTAGGATAACAATATTTGGTATATAGGTTGCTGTTAATAAAATTTGACTGTCTGGTGGATGTCACCTGACCTTGACCTCAATTTCATGGTCAAGTTGCTACTAGTATGTTAAAGTTTTAGGATTGGGGCAGTTCCTGTGTAACCATATATGCATGGCAAGATTACAATATTTGGTATGAATAGTATATGACTGTCTGGTAGATGTCACCTGACCTTGACCTAAATATCATGGTCCAGTGACTAAGTTAAAGTTTTTAGCTCACCTGACCCAAAGGGTCAGGTGAGCTACTGTTATCACTTTGCGTCCGTCGTCGTCGTCGGCGGCGGCAGCGTCTGGAAACTTTTTACATTTTAATCCTCTTCTCTGAAACCACTTTGCCAATTGAAACCAAACTTGGCTATAATGTTCATTGGATGGACCTTTACAAAGTTTGTGTTTTTATGGCCATTGGAAATTCAAAATGGCTGCCACTGCAGGACTTAGTTTAACATTGGACCCTATGGGAAAAAGTTTAAAAGGCTTCTTCTGTGAAACCGGTCAACCAATGGAAACAAAACGTACTAGCAATATTGTTTGGATGGTCCTCTATAAAGTTTGTGTTTTTTATCCCTATAGGAAATTCAAAATGGCGACCACCGCAGGACTTTGTTTAACATTGAACCCAATGGGAAAAAAGTTTAAAATGGCTTCTTCTCTGAAACCAGTTAACCAATCGAATCCAAACTTACTACAAATATTGTTTGGATGGTCCTTAATAAAGTTAAGGTTTTTTATGCCTATTGGAAAATCAAAATGGATGCCACCGAAGGACTTAGTTTAACATAGAGCGTCTTCTCTGAAACCGGTTAACCAATGTGAACAATACTTACTACCAATATTGTTTGGATGGTCCTATATAAAGTTTATGCTTTTTTATGACAATTGGAAATTCAAAATTGCCACCAACGCAGGATGTAGTTAAACAAAGGACCCTATAGGAAAAAAGTTAAAAAGGCTTCTTCTCTGAAATTGGTTAACCAATCGAAACAAAACTTACTAGCAATATTGTTTGGATGGTCCTCTATAAAGTTCATGTTTTTTTATCCCAATCGGAAATTCAAAATGAATGCCACTGCAGGACTTGGTTTAACATTGGACCATATGGAAGAAAGTTTAAAAGGGCTTCTTCTCTGAAGCCGTTTAACCAATCAAAACAAAATTTACTAGCAATATTGTTTGGATGGTCCTCTATTAAGTTTGTGTTTTTATGGCAATTGGAAATTCAAAATGGCCGCTACCGCAGGACTTAGTTTAACATAGGACCCTATGGGCAAAAGTTTTGTAAAGGCTTTTTCTCTGAAACCGGTTAATCAATGGAAACAAAAACTTACTAGCAATATTGTTTAAAGTTTGTTTTTTATGGCAATTGGAAATTCAAAATGGCCGCCACCACCGCAGGACTTTGTTTTACATAGGACCCTATGGGCAAATAAAAAAAAAATCTTCTCTATACAACCGGTTAACCAATGGAAACAAAGCTTTCTAGTAATATTGTTTGGATGGTCCTATTTAAAGTTTATTGACAATTACAGAACTTACTGGGCCTCGGTGGCCGAGTGGTCAAGGCAGTTCGTCTTCTATTGATCACGTGGTCTGCCAACACTGAGAATGCGAGTTTGATTCTCACTGCAGGCAGTGTGTACTCGACTCCAATCTTAATTGACAAGGAATGCCAGTTTTCCTACCGCAGGTCTGGGGTTTTCTCCATATACTCCGGCTTCCTTCCCCAATAAAAACTGGATGCCATGATATAGCTGAAAAATTGCTGAAAGTGGCGTTAAACACCATCAAACAAACAAACAGAACTTACTTTAAAATCAGGGAAATGCCATCTTCATTGCCTATAAAATCAGGTGAGCGATACAGGCTCTTAAGAGCCTCTGGTTTATTGTTCAGCTCCAATGTATGTATTTATTTGCTCCCATGTAGAAAGATATTCCTAGTACTTGTATTTGCTCCCACAGATTAAAACATCCACCTTGTTGATACTATGGAAGGGGACAGTTACAAGTAGTTAATATGTTGACTCTTTCCCCATATTTGTATGTGGATTTACACCCATGTCCTTGTAACACATCATAATTTTTTTTCCTTTTTCAATCTTTAATTTCATCTCTTATTTTTTTTAAATGTTTTATTAATAGATGATGTCGTCTCACCAAATCAAGAGAAGCTTGATAGATCTGTCAAAGCAAAAACTGGAACAGGTAATGAATAATCAGTATGGTAATTATTCAAATTTGTATTGCACTACTTAATTGAGTTATTTGGACAGAATCAAAATTAAAGTTTGCCACAACTGTAAAATATTGCATAATATAAGACACTATCAGAAGAACATACAAGCCGGAGTACCCAGGGAAAATCCCTTACCTTACTTATTTAGGGAAAGTGGCAATCCTTTTCAATTAAGATTGAAGAACACAATGCCCACAGTGAGACTTGAACATGCAAGCTTAGTTTTGACATGCAGTGGATCAATAGTAGACTTAACTACCTTGACTACACAGCCACAGAGGCCCTAAAACCTATTGTAAGATGTTATGGGAAATACCAACTAACAACTTCTTCTGATAAATTAGTACACAGCATTTTAAAACAAAAATGTATGCCTACTTAACCCTTACTATGCTACATATATTATTATTGCAATGGCTGCTGCTGAATGCTTTTTGTTTTAATGATGCACCTTTTTTTAACAGCTGTAACATTTTTTTTCATCATCAATTACCATTTAACATTTTTTTCGAACTTGTATCAGTCAATTTTCTGCTAACTTTTGCTTTAAACTTCCCTTGATTTCAAACACAAGCAAGACCTCAATCATGTTTACATTGGAACTTTTCGGTAGTTATCATTTCTCATCCACAGAGATTGCAATTTAATCACTCCAAAAATGACGTGATCAAAATGACATATGCCGCAACCAGCAGTTATAAATAAAAAAGTCAGTGCAACTTGTGTCGTGTTTAGTGATTTTGGGTGTACTTGACTCAAATTTCAATTTACAAGGATTGCCAGTTTTCCTACTGGAGGTTGGGGGTTTTCTCCTGATACTCTGGCTTCCTTCCCCAACAAAAACTGGATGGCATGATATTGCTAAAAAAATAGCTGAAAGTGGCAGTAAACCCCATTCAAATAAACAAAACAACAATCTTGTCAATAAGTAAAATTATAGTATCATTCAATTTTGAATTTCTGACATTTGAAGTATATTTTATTTTGTTTTGTCATTCAAAATGTAGATGAAAACCTTTGTGAGACTTGATAAGCTGTAAGGGGTCCTCATGTCTGTCCCTTCGTCTGTACAAATTTGGTTTCCAGATTATAATTCAAAAAGCTTGCATCTGAAAAATAAAACTCTGAGATATTGATACATATCAGATGAGAAGCCTATAGGTTTTTGGGGAAATCCATCAAATTTTAATCTCATATTTGCCGAAAAATGTTAGAAACATTTACAAAAAAACAAAAAAAACAAAAAACGTTTCCACCCATTAATTCCAAAAGTGTGCATCTAATTCTGATGAAACTTAGAATATTATTACATATAAGGTGGGTAAGAAGCCTATTCCATCAAAGGTCAAAGTTTATCATAAGTCAAGGTCACCAGTCCTCAAAAAATGTTTTTAAACTTTAAGCTGGCGTTTCATTGATGTCGTGGAATAAGCTAGATAATATTTTTCTAGTTTATTCTTGTATAGCAATTTTTGGTGAATCCACAGGAGTTCAGAGACTTTTTTACAAGCAAATTTGTAGACAAATCTGTTTATGATCTAGTTGACAAATTGCATTTATATTTAACTGATATGGTGTGTAGCTAGTAGAAAATGAATGTTGACTAATGAATTTAATCCACTAATGTACAACATATGGCCTCGATATTTTAGAATTATAATGCCCCACAAAGGAGTGAGGGGTAAAAAAGAATTTTATCACCTTTTTGATAGGTAATATTTTACAACCACATTATGGTACAAATCTGTCAGCATTTACATTGTTGTCTGCTTATTTAGAGCTTATTTTAGGGCTCTAAATATGATCTTGTTGATCAACTGTTTTAGTTCTTGCTGGGTTGCACATAGTTCAAACACTAGTTTAGAATATCATGATTTCAGTAAGGACATAGGCATAAACATATCATTGGGATTTAAATTATATGCAGTTCAAATTAAAACTTGTCTCCCAGAAGCAAGAGTTGCTTTTGTCTCGCCTGCACTTATAGTCAAAATACAATGACCTGTCAGGTATTTTCTACCTATTGCTCAATCAGTTTCAAAAATGGATAACAGCTGATTAGAAAACTGCTTTAATCTGTTTTCTTTTAAGCTCTTAATCAGAAAGAGCTGGACATTTAAATTGCAGCTATTCATGTGTGACTCGGGTGAAACAAATCTTTTACCTTGATTCTCTGTCATTGTAGCCTATGTCAATATTCTATGTAAGAAGCTTAAATTACCTGAGTCATGCTTGAGTAGCAGCAAGTTAAATGTCCAAGCTATCACTGATGAAGAGCTTTAAAGAAAACAAATTGAAGCACTTTTCTAAACAGTTGTTGTCTGTATTTAGAACTGATTGACCAATAGTTAAAAAAAACCTGACAGGTCATTGTATTTTGACTATAAAAGTCGCTGAAGAAAAGATATATATATGAATCAAGTGGTGGCGTTATGGCTTGACAATTTGATTTATATCTGTGTAAGCTTCCATAAAATTTGATCTTATTGGAGTTTATGATGAGTACTTGCCAGTCAGTCTTCTGTCACCTGATGTCGACATAAATTTTATGGTCCAGTAACTATTTTAAAGTTTTTCCATTAGGGCAGTTACTGTGTAACCATGCATTGTAGGATGACAATATTGGGTATATAGGTTGCTGATGAATAAAACTTGACTGTCTGGTGGATGTCACCTGACCTTGACTTCAATTTCATGGTCAAATGGCTATGTTAAAGTTTTTAGAATTGGGGCAGTTCCTCTGTAACCATATATGCATGGAAAGATTACAATATTTAGTATGAATAGTATATGACTGTCTGGTAGATGTCACCTGACCTTGACCTAAATATCATGGTCCAGTGACTAAGTTAAAGTTTTTTGGATTAGAGCACTTCCTCTGTATAACCATACTTGATATATAGGTTGCTGATGTTGAGTACAAGACTGTCTGGTTAGTGTCACGTTGACCTCAATGTCATGGTCCAGTGGCTATATTTAAGTTTTTGGATTTGGGCAGTTCCTCTGTAACCATGCATTGTATACATTATATGATAACAATATAATGCTATTCATCAAGCAATATTTTCTGTGTCCACACTTGGGTTACTTATACATGTTCTCTTAGTAATTATTGTTGTGTTTTGTTTTCTTTTTGAAATTTCAATGCAGTTGATGTCTGAAAAATTTAATGAGACTTATTAAGACATTTCAATGCTGATGGATCTATTATTATTAATATGTTGTCTCTTTCCCCATATTTGTATGTGGATTTACACCCGTGTCCATGTGAGGCATAATTTTTTCCCTATTTCATCTCTTATTTATTTTAAATGTTTTATTAATAGATGATGTCGTCTCACCAATTCAAGAGAAGCTTGATAGATCTGTCAAAGCAAAAACAGGAACAGGTAATGAATAATCAGTATGGTAATTATTCCAGTTTGTATTGCACTACTTAATTGAGTTATTTGGACAGAATCAAAATTAAAGTTTGCCACAACTGTAGAATATTGCATAATATAAGACACTATCAGAAAAACATACAAGCCGGAGTACCCAGGGAAAATCCCTTACCTTACTTATTTAGGGAAAATGGCAATCCTTTTCAATTAAGATTGAAGAACACAATGCCCACAGTGAGACTTGAACATGCAAGCTTAGTTTTGACATGCACTGGATCAATAGTAGACTTAACTACTTTGACTACTCTGTTACAAAGGCTCTAAAACACAAATGATTGTAAGATGTTATGGGAAATACCAACTAACAATTTCTTCTGATAATTTTATACACAGCATTTTTAAAACAAAAATGTATGCCTTACTATGCTACATATATTATTACTGCAATGGCTCCTGCTGAATTCTTTTTGTTTTACATCCTCAAAATGATGAACAGCTATAACTTTTTTTTCATCATCAATATCTTTATCAGTCTATTTTCTGCTGAACTTTTGATTTAAATATACCCTTGATTTTAAACATAAACAAGACCTCAATCATGTTTATATTGGAACTTTTCGGAAGTTATCTCTACTCAACCCCAGATGTAATGTATTCACTCCAAAAAATGACGTGATCAAAATGACATATGCTGCACCAGCTTATAAATGAAAAAGTCAGTACAACTTATGTCATGTTTTACGATTTTAAGTTTTTCAGTGGGTCAATTCATAGTTAAGGGTTATAGCACGATGATATATGATGGAGTGTTATAGCACGATGATATATGACGGGGTCTGGGTGTGAGCTGATTTAGTTTCAATGAGGGGTCATAATATAAAGGCTAATTACAAAATGTGCCAACTTTTTTATTAGTGAATTTTGATTGGGATTGTTTAAGTTGATTTAGTTTTAAAATAATAAAACATGCATGTTAATAATTGTATGCTTTCCAAAAGGGAGGGGGAGCATATAGTTGAAGCTTTGTCAGTCCTTTTTACTTCCAACTATAATGTAGGTAGGTACCTGGTAGTGAGTATAAGTACAATTCACAAGAATCATTACTCTACCTATGTTAATATTTTAGTTGTCACCCTTAGTTTATTTGTATTATTCTCTGTATGTCTGTCATAGTTTTGTCCAAAACATATCTCCAAAACTGTTTGATGTATTGACTTCTAACTTTTAGGTTGGATAGATGGTCGTGAATAGAGTGCAGTTACAACCTTTATACAACTAATTATACAATAGTTGCTTATATAGAGGGCATTGTCATGATATCTTGACTGTACAAGGAAGAGTGGTATTGCCTAAACATTGATAAAGGCTGAGCCAAAGGCGAGGGCATTATCAATGTTAAAGGCAATACCACTGTCCCAAGTGCTGTCAAGTATCATGACAATTTCAGCTATATAAGCAACTATTATATTTATATTATTGAAGAATTAAGAAACCATGTTTTTAAAACTGTTTTATTTATTTGTAGCTGCTTGTGTTAGATTTGAATGTGGGCCTCTTGATATATCATTGTTTGCCATTTTTAGGCAATACACAGTTAGTTCTCTAAACTTTAGAACATATTTTACTCATTTAGGTTGTACATGTACATACATTTTTTTTACAAATTAAAAATAAACAGTTTTATGTTG